>CM056607.1:12980218-13580218 GCA_029721355.1 Tegillarca granosa
TTAGCTTATGGGTTAATTTAACAAAACACAGACAATTCCTGCATTATATCTATGTAAACACATTGGAAAAAATATTTTGTATTTTCAATAGCATGTTGCTTTTCAATTGTTCCTTGAGGAAGCAAAATGTAAAAAAAAGTTTCACATCATAGAGAATCCTTTGGAATGTGACAATGTGTCAACTTCTACCAAAATTATTTGATTTCACAAACGGGTTTAACAAGGTGAAAATAGTGAAAAGAATTTGATATAGTCAATATTTGATGTAAAACATATGATTGTAATAATTGTAACACGTCATGTACTCTGAAGCAGAAATCATATTAATTTTATGAAAAAGGGATTCATATTCATTTATTCAAATCAAATGTGTCTCACTCAAAAGTTAAGAAAATCGTAATCTGTAAACTGCATTTGATTTCAAATCTCCTGACAACTGATTTTATGATCGATATTCTTGAAAACGAAACAAAGAAAATTTCATTAAAAAAATCTTTAGTTCAAGACATATTAATTGCATTTAAGAAAACAATTGTAATGAATTTATCAGTAAAAATAATGTAACAACATATAATATCTATTCTACAGGTTTCGTCAACATACCAAATGACATCATACAATATAATGTTTATATTTTATGTTTTTCCATAATGTTTATATTTTATGTTTTTCCACAAAAACAGAATGTGAGTTCATGATCACAGGTAAACTGGCGTCCACAGAAATATTTCCCTGAGAAAAAAATTCAACCTGCCTAGGTTTCACAAGAGACTAGTTTTTCTTAACTTGCTGTCTAACAGTTTTCCAAAAACAGAGTTATATGGATGAGCAAAATGTGTCAGTTCACCATTTAAATCCACCATTTTCCTTCCTTCATTTGCCCACTTAAACAAGCTACCTTCTAAATTAAAGATGGCAGGAACTTTTCCATCCTCTGAAAATGTATATTCTACACCATCAGCATTTTTAAACATGTTATATATAATACATATATGCTTTAAAAAATACTGGTTGGAAAAAGTATTCCTGTGCAGCTAGTTTTATCAACAGTGAAAAATTGGTCAAAAAAATTTTAACAAAAGTACATTGATATTTTGGATACATTGTGGATATAACAGAATCACAATTACATGTTTCCATATCAATTCTTATGTGGGTTGTAGATTAATTTCAGCCAGACATATTTATTTTTTTTAAACAAAAAAATTATGCATATGGAATATGTGAGACTTAATCTACCAGATCATTTGGTCTTATTTATTCTAACAATAGAATAAAAATAAACAGATAGAGAGGTACAACACAGGGAGTGTAGTTACATGGAGAAAGGCAAAAATTCAAATCATCTTCGAAATGTTGCTGACGCAAGCTTATATTTGTGATATATTCATTCATTCAGGATAGCCAGATATGTTTTATTTATGTTTAATCTAATGTAACTGTGTGATGTTTAAAGTTTATGTTTTTGTCACAAATAATTTAGCAATTTTTCAGAATTTTTAAATTTTCAAATTTCTGATGAAATGAGCCGGTTGCAATATCCAATGCTCTGAATGTGACAAAGCATTAAACCTGATAACAAGATAGGTAAAAAAATTCTGTTTACCTAAAACATTCTTGTCCTTATAGAAGTGTTTAAGTTTTTCAGCTACAATACACGATCTGTATCCAACTGAACAGTAACATACAATTTCTTTAACTGAAAAAAAAAATTAATGAAGAAAAATGATTTATTTGTAATAATACTTTTATATTTGAAAACTTTAAATTACAAAATCTCCTGAAATAAACTTTTTTCCAATAATTCTGTTTTCCAATATTCTTTCTTGCTGTAATTTTCAATCAAACTGAAAATCATTAAATATTTTATTTACATTATAAGCTATAGATATATGTCTTTCAAACATTTTCACAATTTTCTTTTGTGACTATTCTGAATCTCTCATTTGATGCTTTTTGGTTCAAAACTGTTAAAGGTTTCAGACTGCAACTCAAACACAGGAATTTTAGCTAGCTAGTGTAATTCTTGGCAGGTGCCCTACCAATAAACATTCCAGACTGTCACCCATAAAATTCAGCAATCACATATAATATTATCATATCCCATGTGAAGTAAAACCTTGTTATAATGCCCCTATCTAATTTTTCCACCTCACATATTTTGTCACACTAGAAGTTTCCCTCTGTTTACGACCAAACCCCTATATAGGGCCACAATTTGACTGAGCTAATGATGATAATGAGTCAAGGTTTTACTGAACTTCAAATTTCAAAATATTTAGAGTAAATATGTTATTCTAGCTGTTGCATACTAAAACTTTAGATCCATCATAAAAATATTTTGCTAAACATTTCAATAATAATAATACAAAATAATAATAATAATACACACTATTTTTAGAATTTTCTTTCTGTTTCATCATTTCTATTATCTGTTCATGAGGCCAGCTGTGCTCTACCCTTATAGAACCTGGTATACTGCTAACATTGTATTCTTCCTCTTGACGACAATCCTAGAATTATAATAAAAACCAAAAAATATTACAAGCATTGTAATAAAACCAAACTGAATTTATATTGAAGTTGAAATGTTCGCTATATATTATATCATTATTGGGTCAGATTTTTTTGCATTCAGACCAGTCAGAAGTTCTTGTAATAAGCAAAATATCAACATAATACAAGTTTATTTGATACAGGTCAATTAGTTCTAGTCATAAGCTATGAGGGTTTTGTTTTGAACTAGTAAATTCTAGTACTGGTTAGTCAAAGAACATCAAGTTATACTGGTATTTGAATTCTTAAAAAGCTGTTTTTATTGTGACCAAAATTTATACAATTAATTTGCTTATTTCCTTCAATTTTTCCAATAATATTATCAAATATTGCTTTAAATTGAAGAAAAAAAGAATTGTGTAATGTCAACAAAATCCTTTGAGAATTTAATGGTTATTGTACAGTGGTCAATTTAGTAGCTTGTTAGATTATTTTCTCTTAAAGTGGAAGGTCATTAGTTCATTCTAGGTTTATCAACTGCCAATGACTTGGAAAATAACAGTCACATGACTTTTGCTTATCAATCAGAGCTTACTTGTAAAAGTGACAGTTGATCATGTTTTTTATATAATACAGAGCCAATGAATAATAAAAAAAAACACTCTTTGCACCCAGAGAGAAAAAATTAATCTAGTTCATGTCAACCAGATAAAAGATGATCTTTAATCCAAGGAGGAGCTAATCTCAAATGGTAGTACATTAGCCTAACTGTGTGACATGCTGAATGTGATCTTATCTGGCAATCTGATAATACAGGAATATAACTGTTTAGTTGCAACATGTAAAACTTCTACATGTAGAAAAAACAATGTATGATATATATTTACATGTACATGTACTATTCACTATGTGAAGTAAGAGATATTTTTATTTATTTGGAAGTTATCAGGTGAAGAAAATTTTTTACAGTTTTTAGATTCAAAGAAATTGAAATAAATAAATAAATAAATAAATAAATAAATAAACCTTTGCTCATGTGAATAATTAAAATTGCAACAGAAAGGAGAAAAATGCAGGGTCAGACCAGGGATAGGCAAGTGCTCTACAAAGACTGCTACAAAATGTTTAAACTGGTTTAATACATACCAGAAGTATAAGATTTCCATCAATGTTATTTGTATTTTGTGATTTATTCAATTTTGATTCCAGTTCCTCAGTAGACATATTCTCAACATTTGAAAACTTCTTTTTTATCATAGATATTGTCATTCTCATCCCTATACCTGGCTTTTGTGCTGCAGCCTGCTCAAATGTCATATTATCTTCTCCTTCAGCCATCTGCGATATCAAAATTATATTCCATATTTTTTTTTAAAATGATAGCATTTTACCCAAATTTAAGTAGATATTTCATTATTCAAAAATAAATAAATAAATAAATAAAATACAATTTTAAAAAAGAGCATGAACAATACTTTTTACCATGATTTTTTTTACTCTACCCAGCAAAATTATTTTTAAAAATTAATTATTCAGATTCTTTCTTAAAAATTTATTCATTCAGAGAAAAAGCTATGAAACTATTTCCTATAATAATTATATTCTAAATAATATTAGTATTATTCCTTAACAAAATTTCCAAGTATAATATTCACCAAAGATAGTAGTTTACAAAAATACAATAGCCTCTAACACCCATACCTTTGTCTGTTGTTGTTTCAACACAACTGTTTCACCAAACACAATTCACAATATAATAATTACAAATAAAGTGAAACACCTCTATACTAGCATGTCCTATTTTAATAAAATATATGTAGAACTAAGGCTAATCTATAATGGTTAATGTCAATGCATGTAGCTATCAACTGCTTTTCCCTAAAATGTAAACCTATTATTGACAACACTGAACTTATCAAATGTCAATACTATCGTTTTTTTATTAGTTTGCAATAAGACGTGGGAAATAAGTTCATGGTAGAAGTCATTTATTGTCAGGAGCGTGATGCGTTTTATATCTTTTTTTAAATACATGCAATGCCCTACTAATACCTATATATATTTTAAAAGAAAGTACATGCATATATTTCTAAAGACGCGTCACGCCCGTGTTTTAAGGGATGCACCACAAGAGCTCGTGGTTAAAAAAATCAACTATCCAACACCTCTATACCTAGTGTCATATGCAAAATTCAAACATTTTGAATATTGCACATGTGTGCAAAATTTTGAATATTTTTTTTTTTGTAAAAAATCAAAATTTTGCACATAAGTCTTGTGTTGGATAGTAAATGTAAGTGCTGAGCGCCTATAGCATTTTAAACATGAGTAAACTTTAGATTTGAAGGAAATAAATAAAAAAAATATGTGTATTAATCATACCTTGTATTTCAAACAACATGACAATGACTTTTATTAGGTAATAAATCCGATGACAAAGCGAAAGTACACCGAGGTGAATTTCCGGAAGTTGTGATCAGCGCCACCTATTATTATATATACAATAGAGTAGGAGGTAGACACACAATGGTTAAAGCAATTCACGTTGAAGGTATTGCTGAATTTAAACAAGAGGCTGATAAACACAAAGACAAAACCGTTTTTGCTTTATTTAGTGGTTCAAAAGATGCAAATGGAGAAAACTGGTGTCCCGATTGTGTTGCAGGTAAAAAAACACATGACCTTTTCAAGGGAGATAATAAACCAACCCTACTTTCACTTTGCCCAAGATTTATTATCGTCTATCTGCCAATTAAAAACCGATCTTTCAGCAAAGGTTCGCACTAATTATTTAAGAAAGTATTTTCTTGAATAGGTTGATTTATGATTTGTGTCGATTTTAAATTTGATGGTTCGAAACATCTTTCAAAGAAGTAGTCCGAAAATCTGACGGTCTATCTCCAATCGTGCAGTAGACCGTCAGAACGGCAAACGCCTGTTTTCTTGCATCTGTGCGGTGCCTCGAGGAACCGCATGCTATAATTGTAAAAGTTTTAATATAGAGCAGGTAACACCTATTTACCTTAATAATTATATGTTAAAACTCGACGTTGAAGCATATACAATAAAGTTCCTCATGTTTGTTTAAGTGTAACGAATCGATTTTATTCCATCAAGCGTAGCAATCAATGAACTTTCAAAATGGCGGAATATAGTCTCGAAACCAAAGTTACTATGAGTTTGTTTTAAATTGTCATATCACGTGATTAATACATTTATTTATAGACAAACACGTGTGCGCTAATTG
The DNA here is from genome assembly GCA_029721355.1 of Tegillarca granosa. Lineage (NCBI taxonomy): Eukaryota > Metazoa > Mollusca > Bivalvia > Arcoida > Arcidae > Tegillarca > Tegillarca granosa. The sequence goes on from CM056607.1 coordinate 12,985,962, forward strand.
TATACATAAATCTCGGACGTGGACACAGTGATATTGACAGAATAAGATCCCCAGAATATGTAGTTATTTTTATAACATTAATTAAACATGTGTTATTCTAATAAAGTGTGCAATATATGGACTTTAATGTGTTTTATTCTTTTTAATGGGCAATTATGACCATGATCATCTGTTTCCCAATTGGGACAGAAATTGTCCATGCATACAGATACTCAGTAATTAGAATTAATGACATATCAATGATAACAATATGCTATTTCTGCCAATTCAAGTCTCATGTGTGTTTTGAAAAATACAAATCATATAATAATAATAATAATAATAATAATAATGGTGATGATATGATGATAATAAATAACAGTGATATGTAAAAATAAACTTTACAATTTAAATCTAAATAACTAATACATTACTTGATCAAGCATGAGAGGTGTAACAGTGTAGCACATGCTTTTTCCAAAACCAGTTGGCAAAACACAAAAAAACATCTTTTCCTGCAATTAATTTCTGTACAACATTCTTTTGTTCCTCCTTTAAATCGGGAAGGTTATACTGATCTTTTATCCGTTCAAAAATCGCGATAAAATCGGGTTCCATTGTACTGGTCAGCTGTTTAAGACCGTCGGTTGTTTACATTGACGATATCAATGAATATATCACGTGATAAGTCAAATTTGCATAATTTTATAGTAACTTTGTTTCGAGATTATTTTTGTGACCTACTTCACTTCATTCAAAATGGCGGTGGGTTTAAATGGAAATAAGTGGTAACTGAAACAAATGGAGTAATTAAGTGTAGAAAATATTGGAATAGACGCCCGATATTTCGTATTATGGAAGATAAATGCTATGGGAATAAAATGTTGTGAAAATAATGGAGGATTATCACCTTAGGAGAGATATAAAACACCGTATGTCGTACTAGGGGTAAGATCGTCAAAATGAACGTTTTTCATATATACCCCGCTCGGTCTTTGATTTTTCCGCCAAGGCAAAAAAATTGAAAAGGATAAATCTAAAGACCGCAGAAATCTCGGTCTAATGATAAGCAGATGATAGAGTAAAATACCACAGAAAGTAAATTGTACTGGACTTTATAAAAATGTAGCCTTTAAACTGACAGAAAAACACAGAAATTAGATAGAATAACTAGACCATTATTAAAAGCTTCAAATACGATAGAAATTAGATTGTCCTGGCCTTAAATAATAAGTTTCACTTTAACGTTGTATTACCAGATTACGATAAGAATTCCCTGACAAAATTAAACTACCTATGTGTCTATGTGACAAAGATCGATCGATTGATTGATTGATTGATTGGGGTTTTAGGTCCCAGTGAAGAATATTTCACTTATATCGAAACGTCACCAGCTATAGGTACAGTAGCATTTTTGCAGTGCGGCTCATGGGAAGTGAAAGGAGGATTCTATAACGTGCCTGTCTTTAGACGGGGCATTGGTTTTTAAGGTCTCCGAAGGACACCGTGAATTTCATTTCTAAATACCGGGTGATTGGCGAAATAATTGTTATAACCTGGTCTTGGTCATACCCAGCCGGGGTTCAAATCCTGACCTAGATCGGTAAAGTTAGCTACTAATAGCTGGTTACTTGTAGAAGTAAAGTCAGCTACTGGTAGCCAGTTACTTGTGGAGGAAAAGTAGCTAACTTTTCTTCAACAAGTAACTGGCTACCAGTAGCTAACTTTTCCTCCATAAGAAACTGGTTACAAGTAGATAACTTTTTTTCTACAAGAAACTGGCTACTAGTAGCTAATTTTACCGATGTTGTGTGTGTGTGTGTGTGTGTGTGTGTGTGTGTGTGACACGAATCTTTTAAGTACTTTTCGATTATACCTTACGTCCACTCCCCATTCCTTTGCCTTTCAGGTTCAACAAAAATCCAGTACCTGAAATAACATTTGACATGATTCTTTGCATCCTCCGTCAAAACACGAATTATATAAGGGGAGGAGAATAATATAAGTTTGAGTAAAAAGAAAAACAAAGAGTAAAAAAGTTTCTTTTATTTTAACATAAAACCGTTTTGAATCAAATTTTATTTATTATTACTTGCTGATAGAAATATGATTTTTTCAATTTTATTTTCGTCACTAATTTATAACTTAAAGCTACAATAAGTTTTTCAATTTTTTTCCTAAAATATATTTTAGATCGTGGGATTCATTCTAAAATTTCATTCCTATTAGCTGTAAATAAACGGAATCCTTTAACGGGTTGGTCAATGTTTAACGATGATTATTATTTGCTTGGAGCATGCGCACGAATGCACGAGGAATTCCAATGAATCGTTGTAATAATTGTCCGTCATTAATATCTAATTGTATTCGCAGTGGTGTTACGTATCCCTTACAAAGTCACAAATGACAAATTTAATGAAATATCGTATTTCACCTTTTTGTAAGTTGTGTTTAAATGACCCGGGTTTTTTATTACCTAACCACGTTCTAAAATTATATCCCACAGGCTGCATCTCGCTTGGAGATTATTGTTATTTCTATATTTATTCGAGCTTTTATCATTGAGACAAATGTAGCATTGTTCATCAGGAACATCATTAATTAGATCAGAACCGTTTCAATTTTTTCCTAGGAAAACTTAATGCAGCTTTAATAAAACTTTATGACATGTTTTCTGAAAAGGCGTTTATCTTAGCACAAAAAATACACAATTTCTCCAAAATTCCAAATCACTTTTCAATACTTATTACCTGAAAAGTTTATTTTTAATAATTATACACGTTTTTTCAAAATTAATTAATTAATTTATTTATTTATTTTTATTTATTTATTTATTTATTTATTGCTTATCTCAATACGAGTGCTATTATTTCAATTGTTCTGTTATACTTTTAAATTGATGTAGATGATTTTCAGCATTTTGAAGATGGCTTTTAAATGTTATTACAGTTTGTAATTGGGTCAAAGTGTGTTTTATTGTGTGCAATTGTTCTTGTTGAGGTGTCTGTTTCATGTGCTAATTATTAAGCTGCAAAGTTCTAGCTGTTCTACTGCCTCGGTAGCAAAACGGTCTAAAGCGTCACCATACCAAAAGCGACCGCCTCGATATCAGATTAAAATTCTTGTCTGGGCGTAAAACACCATCACTCACCTCAATTCTACTGTTGTCAAGGTTTAAACTTTTTTCCGATGCTGTAACTGACTTCTATCTACCGTGACGTTCAATTTTAAAAATCTTTAAGGACTTAAATATAAACTACATGGACATTCAACCGTATATAACATCAATTTTGACTTTGTTACTTAGAAAGTCATTACGAAGTACCCCAAACAAAGCAATAAGTCTTTTGACTTGCAATATCCTATTCCAAATTGAAAATTGTGTTTAGATTGACAATTTTCGGTTTTAATTATATTGAATAATGTTTTCATAAATGAAACAAATTTGAAATGACAAGAGGATAAGTGAGCAAGCTGGCTTCCAAATCAACAAGATTCTGCTTTGTTTGTGACCATGACCTTTGAACTGCATATCTAAACATGGTTCACAACACATCCTTGCGCGCTGGTTTACATTTGTACTAAATGTCATTAAAATCGATGCAGAATTGCAGTAGATACAGAGCGGGCACAAGTGTTACAGACTGATATACACAATTTCATTGTGGTGGTATTGTAATAGTTGCAACATTTACCTGCGAGCTAAATATAAAATGACAATGTTAATAATACACGAGGCACAAATAGGCCTGTATCGCTCGACTGACAAAATTTGCCTTAATGAATTTTGGACAGCCATACCACAACAATTCTTCATAAGCATGAACCAGATAAATATTACACCTTATTTAAATATTATCCTTTGTTTTTGGAAGGGGCATTACACTCTGGCAATATAACTCTTGTTTACTTAATCACGTATTACCTTAGTTGGAAAATTTAATATATATATATATATATATATATATATATATATATATATATATATATATATATATATATATATATATATTATTGTCTCGACCCGTTTCGTTGGCTAACATTGTTTGTTGGTGACATTTCCTACGCGGAGGAAATTTAAATTCAATTGTAAACAAGAGGCCCATGGGCCTTAGCGCTCACCTGAAGATATTGTCCAATGCAGTTTGCAAAGTGCAACAGACAATATATTAAGTACAGAAACTTTAAAAGTTTTCTCAAGTAAAGAACTCCGACAAAACTTAATCAGAAATATATCCACTCACATTTCATTTTTAAGTAGCTTATATAATATGCATAAAGTAACTGTAGTGCAATGAATAATTTCCAAATCATAAATCAATTTCAGTATACTTATGCAGCTATGTCCTTGACCTTTGAACATATATGACCTCAAAATATATATGATTGTCATGTCAATACCTACAATATTCTAATATACATGCCTATACAAAAGGTTAATAGTTTTCAAGATAATTAGCAATTTAAGTCTTCTTTTGCAGCTGTGACCTTGACCTTTCAACATATGACCTTGAACCATATATCAAAATGATCGTCATGTCAATACCTACAATATTCTATATACATGCCTATACAAAACATTAATAGTTTTCAAGATATTTAGCAATTTAAGTCTTCTTTTGCAGCTGTGACCTTGACCTTTCAACATATGACCTTGAACCATATATCAAAATGATCGTCATGTCAATACCTACAATATTCTATATACATGCCTATACAAAACATTAATAGTTTTCAAGATATTTAGCAATTTAAGTCTTCTTTTGCAGCTGTGACCTTGACCTTTCAACATATGACCTTGAACCCTATATCAAAATGATCGTCATGTCAATACCTACAATATTCTAATATACATGCCTAAACAAAATGTTAATAGTTTTCAAGATAATTAGCAATTTAAGTCTTCTTTTGCAGCTGTGCCCTTGACCTTTCAACATATGACCTTGAACAATATATCAAAATGATCGTCATGTCAATACCTACAATATTCTAATATACATGCCTATACAAAAGGTTTATAGTTTTCAAGATAATTAGCAATTTAAGTCTTCTTTTGCAGCTGTGACCTTGACTTTTCAACATATGACCTTGAACAATATATCAAAATGATCGTCATGTCAATACCTACAATATTCTAATATACATGCCTATACAAAAGGTTTATAGTTTTCAAGATAATTAGCAATTTAAGTCTTCTTTTGCAGCTGTGACCTTGACCTTTCAACATATGACCTTGAACCCTATATCAAAATGATCGTCATGTCAATACCTACAATATTCTAATATACATGCCTATACAAAATGTTAATAGTTTTCAAGATAATTAGCAATTTAAGTCTTCTTTTGCAGCTGTGACCTTGACCTTTCAACATATGACCTTGAACCATATATCAAAATGATCATCATGTCAATACCTACAATATTCTAATATTCATGCCTATACAAAATGTTAATAGTTTTCAAGATATTTAGCAATTTAAGTCTTCTTTTGCAGCTGTGCCCTTGACCTTTCAACATATGACCTTGAACAATATATCAAAATGATCGTCATGTCAATACCTACAATATTCTAATATACATGCCTATACAAAAGGTTTATAGTTTTCAAGATAATTAGCAATTTAAGTCTTCTTTTGCAGCTGTGACCTTGACCTTTCAACATATGACCTTGTACCATATATCAAAATGAACATCATGTCAATACCTACAATATTCTAATATACATGCCTATACAAAATGTTAATAGTTTTCAAGATAATTAGCAATTTAAGTCTTCTTTTGCAGCTGTGACCTTGACCTTTCAACATATGACCTTGAACAATATATCAAAATGATTGTCATGTCAATACCTACAATATTCTATTATACATGCCTATACAAAATGTTAATAGTTTTCAAGATATTTAGCAATTTAAGTCTTCTTTTGCAGCTGTGACCTTGACCTTTCAACATATGACCTTGATCTATATATCAAAATGATCGTCATGTCAATACCTACAATATTCTAATATACATGTCTATACAAAAAGTTAATAGTTTTCAAGATATAGTGACAAATATATAATTTTTATCAAATTCCCCACTCAGTGCCTCACAATTTCCCCATTTTGAGTCCCATGGCTACCATTTGTGCAAATCTGAAAATAGATGACCTAAGGATGTTATAAATGAAATAACTAAGGTATATCTCTTGTAGATTCAGAGGAGAAGATTTTTAAAGTTTTTCACTATTTCCCCCCTTATGGGGCCCCAAGGGGACATAACTCCTTCATTTGTGCAAATCTGAAAGAGCTTCACCCAGGCATGATGGTTACCAAGTTTCATTAAATTTGGCCCAGTGGTTTTGGAGGAGAAGATTAAAATGTAAAAAGTTTACGCACGACGGACGACGGACGACGCACGACGCACGACGGACGAAGATGGATAGCAATAGCTCATCTGAGCTTTCAGCTCAGGTGAGCTAAAAAAGAAAAAATGAATTAAAATATTGTTTTGTATTTTAATCTAAGTGTTTAAATTAAATTACAAGTAATAACATTGCGCACACTTTTTCATAACGCGCAAATGGCCACCCGGTAAAATGTCCGTATTCAAAAAGGTTCCTGCTTATGTTTGGTGCTCATGATGTTTAAACTAAGATCATGCTATTTTAATTAATCCCTAATCCCCAAAAATTACAAATAGGAGACTACAATAGTATCTACAGTTACAAAAAACAAAGAAATAGTATTAATATTTATTTTGCTTTTATTTCCAATGTAATTCACAAATTTATCTAGGATAATATTCCCTGATAGTTTGTGTTGAATGTTTATGAATACAAACACTGGTTTTAGTGTACCCAACAAAAGTTATCAACAATGGCGTTCCTGGAAATAGAAATGAAACAAAACAATAAACATACAATTTAAAAAATATAGGAGCAAATTTTAAAGCAAAGATGTTTAGTTATTAAAAAAGACAACAACAACAAAAACTCACTTCCTTTATGACGTAACTAAATCAGTCAGTTTCAAAGTTTTAAGTTTTGGTTTTTGGGATTGTGATTTTTGGATATGAACATTTTCTGACGAACATACAATATCTCTGATTTTAACTCCACCCAAGATTTATCATGTGACATCAGAAAACGCCGTCTCATTACTAATACCTTGGCAAAGAACACGCTTCCATTGATTTCAAAACCAGAAGATATGCCAAAATGGTATGAATGTAATTATTTTTGAAGAGGAAAGTGTTAATACAAAGTCAAATCCGTTATGTATTTACGATAGAAATACCAAAAAATACTAAAAACTAAATATGTTCATACTGTATACAGCTAAATTAGAACGTCTTATGGTGCATTTATAAACTTAAATAATTAAAGCTGCATTAAGTTTTCCAAAGAAAAAATTAAAACGGTACTAATCTAACTAATGATGTTCCTAATGGACAATGTTACATTTGGTTCAACGATAAAAGCTCGAATAAATGCAGAAATCACAATATTTACCCATCGAGATGCAGCATTTAGGATCTAATATTAGAACATGGTTACGTCATCAAAAACCCGGGTAATTTAAACACAACTTTCAAAACGGTGAAATACGATAAATTAAACACAGAACTTCGTTGAATTTGTCATTTGTGACTTAGTAAGGGATACAAAACACCATTTCAAATACATCCGGATATAAATGAAGGACAATTAATGTAATCTGTTATGTTTCACTTTCGGTTCTAGGGTTTTTCCGTACACCCGACATGATCCGTGCGCATGCTCCAAGCTCATAATTACCATCGTAAAACTCTGACCAACCGGTCAGAGGATTCCGTTTATTTACAGCTAAAAGAAATGAAATTTTAGAAAATGAATGTCACGGATCGTGGTTAGAAGATATCTATTTTTTAAAAAATATATTTTTAGAAAATCAAAAAAAATTCAGAAAATTGATAACCTTAATGCAGCTTTAAAGCTAAATTAGGATATTTAATTATAACACACACACACACACACACACACACACACACACACACACACATATATATATTTAGGAACATAATTAAATTTTTTTGTAGAATTCTAACATATTTTGAAACATACCCATAAGTGTAATACAGGAGCATCATCAGATCCGTTAAAGCATTTACTCTGTCATCTAAAAATCGTGAAAAACAAATATTTATCACAAATTTAAGATAAAAAATATTCTGAGTGATCAGCATGCATTTAAAGCGGCTAAAAGCTAAATTTATTTCAATATACAAATCAGTTGAAACACGGCTAACTTATGTGATTTTCTATCTGTCATTGTTTGTATGTCTTCAGCACAAGCGATGTGGGGTAACACGAAGCGATAAAACGGTGCGCTTGAAAATCTTATCATTGTTTGTATATCTTCAACACAAGCGAAGTGGGGTTACACGAAGCGATAAAACGGTGCGCTTGAAAATCTTATCATTGTTTGAATGTCTTCAGCACAAGCGACGTGGGGTTACACGAAGCGATAAAACGGTGAGCTTTAAAAAACCTTATCATTGTTTGTATGTCTTCAGCACAAGCGATGTGGGGTTACACGAAGCGATAAAACGGTGAGCTTTAAAAAACCTTATCATTGTTTGTATATCTTCAACACAAGCGATGTGGGGTTACATGAAGCGATAAAACGGTGAGCTTGAAAATCTTATCATTGTTTGTATGTCTTCAACACAAGCAAAGTGGGGTTACACGAAGCGATAAAACGGTGCGCTTGAAAATCTTATCATTGTTTGAATGTCTTCAGCACAAGCGAAGTGGGGTTACACGAAGCGATAAAACGGTGCGCTTGAAAATCTTATCATTGTTTGAATGTTTTCAGCACAAGCGACGTGGGGTTACACGAAGCGATAAAACGGTGAGCTTGAAAATCTTATCATTGTTTGTATAGCTTCAACACAAGCGACGTGGGGTTACATGAAGCAAAAAAAAAAAAACGGTGCGCTTGGAAATCATATCATCGTTTGTATAGCTTCAACACAAGCGATGTGGGGTTACATGAAGCAAAAAAACGGTGCGCTTGGAAATCATATCATTGTTTGTATATCTTCAGCACAAGCGACGTGGGGTTACATGAAGCAAAAAAACGGTTCGCTTGAAAACCTTATCATTTTTTGTATATCTTCAACAAGCGTTATGTGGTTACATGAAGCAAAAAAACGGTGCGCTTGGAAATCGTATCATTGTTTGTATATCTTCAACACAAGCGACTAGGGGTTACATGAAGCGATTAAACGGTGTGCTTGGAAACCTTATTATTGTTTGTATATCATCAACACAAGCGACATTGGGTCACATGAAGCGATAAAACGGTGCGCTTTGAAACCTTATCATTGTTTGTATATCTTCAGCACAAGCGACGTGGGATAAGATGATGCGACACAAACGGTAGGCTTGGAAACCTATCATTTATATGGCTTCCTCAGTAGTAAAACAATAAGGACTGAAACAATAAAGCTGCATTAAGTTGTTCAATTTTCTGAATTTTTTTTTTTTTTGATTTTCTAAAGATATATATATTTTTTAAAATAGATAACTTCTAATCACGATCCGTGAGATTCTTTTTCTTAATATTCATTCCTATCAGCTGTAAATAAACGGAATCCTATAACGGGTTGGTCAATGTTTAACGATGATTATTATTTGCTTAGAGCATGCGCACGGATGTACTAGGATCCCAATGAATCGAAGTTGAAACCTGACAAATTGTATCAATTGTCCTTCATTAATATCCAAATGTATTCGCAATGGTGTTATGTATCCCTTTCAAAGTCACAAATGACAAATTTAATGAAATTCTGTGGTGAATTTATCGTATTTCACCGTTTTGTAAGTTGTGTTTCAATCACCAGGTTTTTTATGACGTAACCATGTTCTAAAATAAGATCCCACAGACTAAATCTCGCTGGGGAATTATTGTTATTCCTGTATATATTCGAGCTTTTATCGTTGAACCAAATGTAACATTGTTAATTAGGAGCATCATTAATTAGATCAGCACCGTTTTAATTTTTTCCTAGGACAAACATAATGCAGCTTTAACAAGTTAGTTGTTACTCTGTGTCCCTGGGACACGTTACTCTGAGTCTCCGGTATATGTTACTCTGAATATCTGGTACATGTTACTCTGAGTCTCCGGTACATGTTACTCTGAGTATCTGGTACATGTTACTCTGAGTCTCCGGTACATGTTACTCTGAGTATCTAGTACATGTTACCCTGAGTCTCCGGTACATGTTACTCTGAGTCTCCGGTACATGTTACTCTGAGTCTCTGGCACATGTTACTCTGAGTCAACGGTACATGTTACTCTGAGTATCTGGTACATGTTACTCTGAGTATCTGGTACATGTTACTCTGAGTCTCCGGTACATGTTACTCTGAGTCTCCGGTACATGTTACTCTGAGTATCTGGTACATGTTACTCTGAGTCTCCGGTACATGTTACTCTGAGTATCTAGTACATGTTACTCTGAGTCTCCGGTACATGTTACTCTGAGTCTCTGGCACATGTTACTCTGAGTCTCCGGTACATGTTACTCTGAGTATCTGGTACATGTTACTCTGAGTATCTGGTACATGTTACTCTGAGTCTCCGGTACATGTTACTCTGAGTATCTGGTACATGTTACTTTGAGTATCTGGTACATGTTACTCTGAGTCTCCGGTACATGTTACTATGAGTCTCTGGTACACGCAGTTCGCAAAGTACAAGTGCTTTGAATATAAAATTTTATTTTGCATCATACAGTATACTTACACTTACCCCTAGATGTCTTTCGCAAATAAACCGAAATTTTGAATTGCAAAAACCGTCGTCCCACTTGTAGTTATATTCTCGATATAACACCAAACAGTCTTGGTTGTTTAAACCATTGTCGGGCTGTCTTTGGTTCCAATCAGTAAAACTAATTGGGGTGTTTAGTGAACCATACACCCACCTACCTTCCTCAGCTTCATCAGTCCCGTCTACCCAAAAAGATGCTGAAAAAAACAATCATGCACAATAAACCACACTGGAAATGGAAAATGGTATGAAAACAAAACTTCAAATACTTTTTCTTTAAAAATGAAACTTTAAACAAAATTATTCCTGTTTGAAAAATCTTAAAATAATTTTTTAATTCAAAATTAAACTAGAATAGTTTACGAGTCAATTCAGGAATTTATTGTTTTTAAGAAACCAGTATAAGACAAATACTAGTACTTATACATAGTAAATAGTTTTGTAAATTAGCTCGAGCTTTTAATCGCTTATATTTTTCTAAAATATAACAACGGAGAAAAGGCAAAAATTATGAAAATCTAAAGAAAAAAAGTCATTTTCTAAAACTAAAACTTTAAACAAATTATCCTAGCAGTCAATTCGGGAATGATTTTAAAATAATATATATATATATATATATATATATATATATATATATATATATATATATATATATAATGTACTTGAACATAACTTTTATCACTTACATTTCTCTAAAATATATGAACGGGTAAAACGAAAAAAAATTATAAGAAAATCTGAAATTATTTCTTTTTCTGAAAAATCAAACTTTAATGAAAAATAGACAGAGGCCAAGAAAAATATATTTAAAAAATAATATATGTTATGTACTTGAACGTTTAACTTTCATCACTTATATTTTTCTTTGTTTTATTTCTGAACAGGTAAAATAAAAAAAATAATAAGAAAATTTGAAAGTGTCTCTAAAAATAGACCTGAAGTAAAAAAAAAAATTATTGAAAAAAACAGTATATGTTACGTACTTGAACGTTGGACACTTTATCTCTTATATTTTACTTAAATATAAGAAGAGGAAAAAGCAAAAACAATTTTAAAAAATTCTGCAAATAGTTTTTTTTTCTTAAAATCAAACTTTAATCAAAAATAGTTCAAGGAACAATTCAGAAATACAAAAAATCAATTTAACAATAATAAAATTCTATAACGTGAATATATCTTACTTACCATTGAATGCACGTGCCCGCATTTTAAGATACTCATTCTCATGTCTTGTGTTTATCCTCGCAAGATATCCCTCAGTTGCTTCACATAAATTCTGAAAAATAAACATTAAAGTGCAGGTACGGAATTTGTTGTCAACGAAAATACAAAACAAATATCGGAATGACATATTAAAATGTTTAAATACCTGGATCTAGCTGTCTTTTAGTAAAATAATTATTGTTGAGTAAATTTCTTACCAATCCGTCTCTAATAGAAAATACATAACACAAATACCTGTTAAATTTCGATATGCCATATGTGCACAATTCGGAAAATTATCCTCATCAGTGACACTAGGGGTCGAAAAGTTTGATAGATTTAAAAAAAAAACATAAGCCAAACAATTGAAAAGTTCAAAAAAAAAAATTATGAATCCAAATCCAGCCAAGGAATGTTTTGCATGAGGGAACAAATTTTAGTTATAGATTTCAAATATTAAAACGGCTGAAAATTCTGTTAAATTGGATATTTTCTGACAGCATAAAGTATTACCTACTGAGTTAATAAAAATGTCAAATCTAAAATCAAAACAGAGATAGCCACTTTTTTTCGCCTTCTCTTATCGTTATGATTCTGGTCTCAGTTTCACAATAATTCACTTAATTAAATGTAAATTTAAGGGGGGAAAAGCACTACCATCCTTGTACTTACTTGTGCGTCAAACCAAGTCTCTACCATACCACTTATAAAGTAACAACTGCCACCAAAAAATTCCCAACCTTCTTCACAGTGTTCCCTAGCTAAAGAACAAACCAAAACATATAAAACAAAATGGTATACGGTAAGAGCCATACTTGACCCAAAGATGCGTATAAACAAGAGTTATAATCAGATAAAAAAGATAAAATAGTTTTAAGACACTGGGTTGGTTGGTTGTAATGTTGTTAACGTCGCATCATAAATGTTTTGCACAACTGCGGTAACTCAGTTGGTAGAGTGCTCGCTCGAACCCCGACCGGGTCTGACCCAAGACTTGAAAGTAGGTAGTGACTGTTCTTTCGCCAAGCACTCGGCATTACGGAATGAAAGTCACGGTTCTTTCGGATGGGAACTTATAATAAACAAGGTCCACGCGTGACACGGTAGGCGTGGCACAATAAAGAACCCTGCTGTATAATGTCATCACAGCACAGGCAAATTTCTGCACTTTCGCCTATGGCTGGCAACGTCTCGATATAACTAAAATATTCTTGACTGGGACGTTAAACACCATTACTCAACCCAACTCAATTTCGCAACGAGAACAAGTTCATTAATCTCTAAGAAGAAGTACGTTTATGTTTGAAAATGTGTATTATTGCCTGCCTTGTACAAGTGCCGGATTTTTTACAGTTATAAATCACCGAGTGAGTTCACTGCAGACACGCATATGCATAATACTCCCCCGTCATATAATATTGAATGTGCTCTCTCTCTCTCTCTCTCTCACTAACACACACACGCGCGCACGCGTTTTTCCATCGAATATTAGAGGGCCTTGGTGGTCGAGTGGTCTAAAGCGCACTCTTACGGATCACAGCGCGCCTCTCACCGCCTCAGTTCGAATTCTACTCGGGACAGATACTAGTGTGAGAAAGTTTGTCAGTTCGCTTAGTTCACCGAAGGTCGGTGGTTTTCTCCGAGCACTCCGGTTTCCTCCATCATCCCAGAACTGACCGCCTCCAAATCAGTAAAACAATCTTGACTAATGCGTAAAACACCATAACTCCACTCCCACCCAATCTAACAATATCTTACCATGTAATCCATACACCCCGACCACAGCTAAAAAGACAATAAATCTGTTCATGTTGATACAATTTGATAAAATGCTTATAAAAACAAATGCTAGCTTATATATATAATTATATAATCGACACTTTACTCTAATGAAGAGATACGGATGTTTGCAATTGTAATTGATTAATATTTCTTCTAATATAATAAAGCATATATAAGTATATGAATGCTGAAAAAGTAACGTACTTGAGTTGCGGGATATATGGAAGGCAAACGTGTCTGAAAATTACGTTCAGTTTTTATTATATTATTTATATATGAGAGAGAGAGAGAGAGAGAGAGAGAGAGAGAGGGGGCGCCGACTGAAAAATAAAACCCCGATATTGGAGGGAAACTGGACAAAAAATGCTCAAATTTTTCTTTGCATGATATATATATATATATATATATATATATATATATATATATATATATATATATATATATATATATATATATATATATATCATGGCTATGCCTCTGATAATTGTATTACTTGGTTCCATGATAAAACATTTACTTGCGTTGAATTTCACAGGAAACCTACTGCTAGTTTGATTTACCCAAGATCTTATTTAAGAACATTAATCACATAAGGTATTGAGACAACGTCAAACAAACACAACAAAAAAGCCTGTGTTCAAGAGCAATGTGGCTACTTTGTCGTGCGTATCCAAGCCAAACTGATGTTTCATTTACAGCCAGCATGGCTGATTCGAATCGCTAGAGTCATTTTGTCCCAGTTGCAGAACTTCCGCGCATGCTGAAAGCTGATAAATAACATTTTATCGAGTTGCCCCAAGCTTTTAGGATTTCCATTATTATTGGCTAATAAGAGTGAACTTAACAAAATGAATGGTATGGATCGTAATAACAATCAATTTATATTGATGAAAAATATTTGTAGAAAGATTTTTTTTAAATAATGGGTAAACTTAATGCAGCTTGAATTATATTTCGTGAACTTATTTTGGAACCTCCTCAGTCTTGACAAGGACAGGAATCATGATCTGGATATACAATATTACCGATTAAATAAATAGCAGAATAAATTGTGCAAAGTTGCAAAGAAAATGTTTCTTTTGGGAATCCGTAATCACTGTAAACTTTTTAAAATGATTGCAGTTTAAATGTCACTCTGTACTTAGTAATGCCCTTTACTACATCCTTTTTAGTCACACAACCAAAAGATTTATGAGGACTTTAAACTTGATTAATAAAGGATCCAGCACTTAATTCTTAAATTAATTAGTTTAACTCTTATCTTAATGAAAGCATTGTTTATAATGAACATTTTGTATTTTAATTGTGTATTGCATTTACGTGAAATAACTAATTAATTTTTTTCGGTAAATTTAGTTGATTTTTAAGACAAATAATTGTGTTGTAACATATAAAATGTCATAATAAGTGTTTCCTTGATAAAGCTGAGGGATCTCGACGTGCCAAGTGTTTTTAAAAGTTCCTAATACAAAAACAACAAATAAGAAACTGCTCGATTTTAAAAAGACAGCATTTCCTTCTCTTATTTCTAAGCTAGACATTTTCATAAATCATAACAGCTTATTACCTTATGTTTAGAATTAGTATTATCACCAGGATTTGCGATTTTTAATTGTAAGGTGTAAATTTTAGCCAATTTATTTTTTAAAAAAAATTCTGAAAAAATGCGCCAAATTGGAGAAAATCCTTAGTTATGTGTTTTTCAATGACTATTCAGTTTTAATCTTAAAAAAGTGCCAGGTGAGTGATAAAGGCACCTCTTGTATCTTTAAAACTCTTTAATCTCAAATGCGTACACATTTAATCTCCATTCCATCTCTGATGTGTACACATTATATCTATATCACATCTCTGATGTGTACACATTATATTTGAATTACATCTCTGATGTGTACATTATATCTATATCACATCTCTGATATGTACACATTATCTATATCATTTTTCTGAAATGTACACATTATATCTGTATATCATATCTGATGTGTACACATTATATCTGTATATCATATCTGATGTGTACACATTATATCTGAATATCATCTCTGATGTGTACACATTATACCTGTATTATTTCTATGATGTGTACACATCATATCTGTATATCATCTCTGATGTGTACACATTATATCTGTATCACATCTGTGTACACATTATATCTGTATATCATCTCTGATGTGTACACATTATATCTGTATCACATCTGTGTACACATTATATCTGTATATCATCTCTGATGTGTACACATTATATCTGTATATCATCTCTGATGTGTACACATTATATCTGTATCACATCTGTGTACACATTATATCTGTATATCATCTCTGATGTGTACACATTATATCTGTATATCATCTCTGATGTGCACACATTATATCTGTATCATATCTGTGTACACATTATATCTGTATATCATCTCTGATGTGTACACATTATATCTGTATCACATCTGTGTACACATTATATCTGTATATCATCTCTGATGTGTACACATTATATCTGTATATCATCTCTGATGTGTACACATTATATCTGTATCACATCTGTGTACACATTATATCTGTATATCATCAGTGATGTGTACACATTATATCTGTATATATTCTCTGATGTGTACACATTATATCTGTATCACATCTGTGTACACATTATATCTGTATATCATCTCTGATGTGTACACATTATATCTGTATATCATCAGTGATGTGTACACATTATATCTGTATATCATCTCTGATGTGTACACATTATATATGTATATCATCTCTGATGTGTACACATTATATCTGTATATCATCTCTGATGTGTACACATTATATCTGTATCATATCTGTGTACACATTATATATGTATCACATCTCTGATGCGTTCACATTATATCTGTATATCATCTCTGATGTGTACACATTATATCTGTATCATATCTGTGTACACATTATATCTGTATATCATCTCTGATGTGTACACATTATATCTGTATCATATCTGTGTACAATTAAATCTGTATCACATCTGTGTACACATTATATCTGTATCACATCTGTGTACACATTATATCTGTATCACATCTCTCAGGTGTACACATTATATATGTATCACATCTCTGATGTGTACACTTTATATCTGTATGACATCTCTGATGTGTACACAATATATCTGTATCATTTCTCTGATGTGTACACAATATATCTGTATCATTTCTCTGATGTGTACACAATTTATCTGCGTGACATCTCTGATGTGTAACATTTATATCTGTATATCATCTCTGATGTGTACACATTCATCTGTGTAACATCTGTGTACACATTATATCTGTATCCTTTCTCTGATGTGTACACATTATATCTGTATCATTTCTCTGATGTGTACACATTATGTCTGTATCCTTTCTCTAATGTGTACACATTATATCTATCATTTCTCTGATGTGTACACATTATATCTGTGTCACATCTCTGATGTGTACACATTATATCTGTGTCAATCTGTGTACACATTATATCTGTATCACATCTGTGTACACATTATATCTGTATATCATCTCTGATGTGTACACATTATATCTGTATATCATCTCTGATGTGCACACATTATATCTGTATCATATCTGTGTACACATTATATCTGTATATCATCTCTGATGTGTACACATTATATCTGTATCACATCTGTGTACACATTATATCTGTATATCATCTCTGATGTGTACACATTATATCTGTATATCATCTCTGATGTGTACACATTATATCTGTATCACATCTGTGTACACATTATATCTGTATATCATCTCTGATGCGTTCACATTATATCTGTATATCATCTCTGATGTGTACACATTATATCTGTATCATATCTGTGTACACATTATATCTGTATATCATCTCTGATGTGTACACATTATATCTGTATCATATCTGTGTACACATTAAATCTGTATCATATCTGTGTACACATTATATCTGTATATCATTTCTAATGTGTACACATTATATTTGTATATCATCTCTGATTTGTAAACATTATATCTGTATCATATCTGTGTACACATTATATCTGTATCACATCTGTGTACACATTATATCTGTATCACATCTCTCAGGTGTACACATTATATATGTATCACATCTCTGATGTGTACACTTTATATCTGTATGACATCTCTGATGTGTACACAATATATCTGTATCATTTCTCTGATGTGTACACAATATATCTGTATCATTTCTCTGATGTGTACACATTATATCTGTATCATTTTTTGATGTGTACACAATTTATCTGCGTGACATCTCTGATGTGTAACATTTATATCTGTATATCATCTCTGATGTGTACACATTCATCTGTGTAACATCTGTGTACACATTATATCTGTATCCTTTCTCTGATGTGTACACATTATATCTGTATCATTTCTCTGATGTGTACACATTATGTCTGTATCCTTTCTCTAATGTGTACACATTATATCTATCATTTCTCTGATGTGTACACATTATATCTGTGTCACATCTCTGATGTGTACACATTATATCTGTGTCAATCTGTGTACACATTATATCTGTATCATTTCTCTGATATGTACACATTATATCTGTATATCATCTCTGATGTGTACACATTATATCTGTATTATTTCTCTCTAATGTGTACACATTATACCTGTATCACATCTGTGTACACATTATATCTGTGTCACATCTCTGATGTGTACACATTATATCTGTGTCACATCTCTGATGTGTACACATTATATTTGTATCACATCTGTGTACACATTATATCTGTATCATTTCTCAGATGTGTACAAATTATTTTTGTATCATTTCTCTGATGTGTATATATCTGTATCATTTCTCTGATGTGTACACATTATATTTGTATATCATCTCTGATGTGTACACATTATATCTGTATATCATCTCTGATGTGTACACATAATATCTGTATCACATCTCAGATATGTACACATGATATCTGTATCATTTCTCTGATGTATACACGTTATATTTGTGTCACATCTCTGATGTGTATGCATTTTATCTATATCATTTCTCTGATGTGTACACATTGTATCATTTCTTTGGTTTTTTTTTGGTTTTTTTTGGCTCTCCATATACTTTAAAAACCTTCTTGTTTGCTCTCCATTGGCTTTTATAACCTCTTTTTGGCTCTCCAAAGGCTTTCCAAACCTCTTGGTTTATTCTCCATAGATTTTAAAAACCTCTTTTTTGGCTCAAAACTTTTGTTTGTTCTTTCTATTTTAATTTGTTCTTTATATCTCTGCATCATTAAATGACAGTGATCCTACTTTGGTAACAAATACATGTAGTTTAATATTTGTTTTAATTGGCATTTATTTCCATTTTTTAAAAATATTTTTATGCTGCCAGTCATGGTTTTTGTTCTAAAATGTGGTTTACTCTGTTGTGTTGTAGATGGCTCTTTTCAAAGCACCTTTCTATCATATATTCTTTTGCCAAGTATAATTAAAAGTAAAATTAAACTCAATTTTACAAAAATAACAAAATTTTATTTTTAATAAGATTAACAAATTTAAATACTGAATGTGTAAATACATGTAGATTGTGTAAGAATGGAATAAGCAAAATATTTCTTCAACCCCACAAATCTATAAACAAAATAAGCTTATATGAATCATGAAAATAGAAAAAAGAAAAGATTTATTTTGCACAAAAATAGAACTATTAGCACTAAGAAAAGTATTGATTTAATGTGAAAAATATAAAATACATGTATATAAAGACTTATGAAAAAATGAACAAGAGTAAAAATGGGACAAAATTTTATGTAAGTAGAGATATATTACCAGGTATAATAATCCAGGATTTGTTATCTGGAACAATTTTGCACTTATAATTTCAATGTTTAATGATATCTAAAATGATACAAATTGCCTCAAATTCTTTTCCGTTAAATGTTAAAATGTACTATACAGAATCTCTGTGTTTGTGTACCTTATCACAAGAAATCAGTCACATCAAATATGTTAACATAATACTGAAATTGAAACACAGCCAACCAGAACAGGCACTGAAAGGGTACACATTTTCTGGATTAAAATGATCAACATGCAATGGTTCATAGAAGGGAAAATATTTTCTAACAAGATCATCAAGTAAAAGCTTATAGTTATTTGAATGTGATTAAAAAAGGGTCAAACAGGAATTAGTGGAAAATAAAGTACCATAATTAAAACTGACCGATTGATGAACAGACATATACTTAATGCCCTTTATATGTGGATATAGGGAACTAGACACATACAATCCAAAATTATCCTACAGGCTGGCAAGCATAAACTTAATGTCCTATATATGCGAAAATAGGGAACAAGACAATGGTAAATTAGAAATACTCATATTAACAAGAATTCCATGGATTTAAATGTCTAGCCTGGTAATTTTTTGATCGAGTAGAAAATACAATACTTTAACATACACTTTCACATTTTGACACGCCAATGCCTAAGTCTCACCTTATGGGATTGCAAGACTTGACAAAAATGACCATCTGATAAAGAGGCATTCACCTGATGCCGATAAATGTATACAGAAAGAATAGAAAGAGAAAAAAGTATAATTTAGATAAAGATGCATTCAAAAAATGACCTTTATATGTACATATGACTGTGTAGAGGTATAATACAAATAAAATAATGAACAATAAAATATACATACAAAATATAGAACATTCATTTGTTTTGAGCAATAAAATACTGCATTTGTACTTTAAATTGTATAAGTAAAAAATATTTGCTGTGCATTATTATTCATTACAGCTGTGAAGTAAATACAATTTATTTATATCCATATCAGATGCTCTATAGGAGGTTATTTAAAAATCACAGGAAGAGGGGGTAACTTTGGCTATTTTCATGGGTTTGCAAGAACTCAAAATTTAATATCGGTAAAAAAAATTTTAATTATCAAGGTACCCAATCAGGATTTATTTAAAAAACAAAATTTAATTCAACAAAATTTTCTCCACAAAAAAAATTCTTTTTAATCACAAAACCATAAAATATTAACCCAACAAATGCTGTAGAATCTACATTATTTGAACATGATTCTATTGTAAAGGTCAGATTACAATCACCAAATTTAGAGTAATTAAAAAGTCAGTTAGTAAAAAAAATCTTAACATGCAACTGTACTTGTGGTCGTCAAATGACCTTAACTTTGCGAGTGGTTTTAATTGGGCAGTTTAAGTTATTGTCAGTACAGCGAATGAGTAAAACTTTGATGGTGTGTATAGACATTAACAAAGTTTTACTTTTTATTTCATTCTTATAAATCAAAATGCTGTTAAAACAATGACCCATCCAAGTACTGGGGATGTAATTAACAAAGATTACGGATCAGAATGTGGAGTGATTTACTTAGTACTAAAATCTGATTCTTAATGATTCAAAGATTCAAATGATATTCATCTTTACACACACACACACACACACACACACACACACACACATATATATATATATATATATATATATATATATATATATATCAATGAAGAACCATTTAAATGAAAAATAAGACTTTACTGCACCAACAGAACTTCATTATATTTCAGCATTACATGTCAGATTTTGTTCCAAACTTTCAATGCAAAGTTTTTTTTTTAGTTTTGATTCAAGAAATTATATTATACAAAAAATAATTTGAAAACATTTTTTAAAAAACCATGCATGTGGATAGATGGTATATTTAGTTATACCAATGATTTTTAGTAAAAAATAATTACATTTTATTCAATCACCAGAGTTCATATCCAAACTTTTATACTATACAGTATAGTATATTATCACTTTACTACAAAAATTGATATCAATCAGCCAATATTTCTACTTATAAAGAACCAGTAATCCAATACTTTTAATGATATGATACCAATGCACACATGACATCTGCATTATTTAAAATATATGTATCATGTGACATAATAAAGTGAGGTCACATAACGACATAAAAATATCATGAATTATGTAAAAATATTCAGAAAAATACATACATGTATACTGAAGACATATATCACAACCATAAAATAACAATCTTTATAGTTGATTCAATAAGTATGAGATGAAAACCTGCATCAAAAACCGTTTTTATGAACATTAGAAAAAGCATCAAAATGACTTCAAAACCAATAAAGCGTGTGACATACTATAAGCAGGTCACATTTACCACAAATATAGCATGTGACATACTAAAAATAAGTCACATTAGTTATCACAAAAACTGAATAAATTTGGTAAAAATATCCAATAAATTATTGGAGATAAAGCTTATAAATGTAAAAATAGACATTCCATGTAAATGTTTAAATTAGGTTCTATATAGCAAATGTTTTTTTTTTTTTGACAAACACAGCAGAAAGTGAAAAAGTTGAACGTACAAACAGGAAAAACTAAAAGTGTAATTAATTAACCTGTGTAAACTGATCACCTGAGATTCAGTCCAGACAGTGTTTGGTTGAGACAGGTTGCACTGTATAAAGTACTACATGTAATTATCAAATAACTTATTAATTACAAAACTTCTAATATATACATGAATAACGAAACAATTAATTTTGTCAGAAATCAATAAAAAATATTAATATTTAGTTTCATACATTAAAACTGCATAAAAAGGAAATGAAGGGTGATACCACCACAAACATACACTAACAACAAAAATGAGAGAGCAGCTAAAACAAGTCTTTTGATTTGAACACACAGCCAAAATTTCTTCACTTTCACCTATAGCTGATGACGTCTCAATATAAGTGAAATATTCTTGACTGGAACATTAAACACCATTACTCAACTCAACTCTTTTGATCTGAATCTTTTTGAAAAAAAGAAAGATAAATTGGAGTGTAAAAATGGTGTTCTACACCTAGTAAATGTTGTTTCCTTTATATCTAAGTGATACGTTTTGGAAGGGTGGAGAAAACCAAAGTGCTATAAAAAAAACCATCTATGACAAACTTTTCTGTAATTCAAATCTACCAAAGTGGAATTTAAACATAAAAGATTAGAGACACTATGATCTATGAACCAACTTTCTAAACCACTTGGCCTAAGATGCCCTAAACAGAGGCAGTTAATTTCTGCAATGTTACCAAGATTCCCAGTTGATATTTACAGTTATTAAAAGACCCTGTCAAATGGGGACATGTTTCTGACATCCTAAGTCCCCAATGGAAAGTTAAATAGAACAATCCAGGGCTCAGTTGTTCTAAGTATGATTAGCTAAACAAATTGATTAGTCAAAAATTTGTTCTTGCATTTACTATCAAACATTTTGTTATTTGTTTGGTAAAAAGACAAAAAAGAATAGAATTTATACGATTTAAAAATATTGTTTTCAAACTTCTGATAAATAATTATTTGTTTTTGGTTTTTTTAATGATTTAAAATTGTGATAATCATTGATTTAACTAATTAAGCTTCCAAAAAATGGACATAGATACATAATAGCTAGGAGAGCAAAAATGGTAACCATGACAATAACACTGACACAATGTCACATTTAAACAGAAAGAAAAATAATTATGTAGAATTAAATAAAGCTAATAAAATCATTTGAGATAAGGTGTATTAATAAACAATTTGATATGTAGTTCAAAACTGCTTTCTTGTTCCTGATTGGTGAGTACAAGCTCTGGCCTATATATAGGGCAAATCAAAATGTCTACCATAGACCATTTCTGTGTGTCTTTACTTCTGAAGATGTCTACATAGTAGTATGATATTTCAAAATCAATGTACTGTTTGCAATTTCAAGTTATATGATTACCCACACTTGTATCATCATGCTTGAGAGGCCTGAAAGTATAAAAATAAAATTGGAATTAAATTATTTTGGTTCTTTTGATTCATGACAAGAAGATATTTAATGATTTTACTACTTCAGGTCGCTTGAACGAGAGTCAATCTATTTACTGAAGAACGAATAGCTAACATTAAATTAAAATATAAATAACCATCAACTGTTAAAGAGTTTATTTTTTCCCTATAAAATTGAATAATACTGGTTTTGATCATCACATACTTTTAATATTACAAGGGTACAAAATTGTCCCAAGTGTACAGAAAACTCAGAAAAAGGACCCCAAAAAGACACTTCTATATTTTTGACAAATAGTGATGTATTGCTTTGAAACTTGGCAGCATTCAAGCATATACTGTAAAGTTTAGAAAGAACCTGATTTGTATACTAGATATGAACCTGTTGATAAACTAATCTAACTTCTATAGATAGAAATATGAAAAATTGACCCCTCAATGCAGAAAAAAATTAATTCGGAAAATTTTCTAAAGTCTAAATAGACTTCTATTGTATTTTATAAAGGCTATATGTCTATTTTATAATTTGATCAAGAAATCATAACAGTACTTAAGACTTATTATAATCAAATAGTTTGGTCATTAAAGTGTGCTATCTTGTTTGCAAAAAAAAAATCATAATTTACTAAAAAAAACTTCAGATTTTTTATTTTTCTTACATTTCAATCTACTTGCAGGTTTGATTTTATTAACCTACTACAATTTGTTTCTAAAATCCAATTAATAACTTTATCCTATCCTAAAGTTTAAAATTTCCCCCTTTTGTCACACTTTGGCTTCATTTCTTTTATTTTCACCCAATTACAAAAATAACTTTTGTTAAAGAAGACTCTTCTTTTTATGCAATTGATACAGAAATTGAAAGAAATAATCATACACCATCATATTCCTACGTATACTGAGCTAAGGTCTGCAGACTGACCACATACTTACACAGAAAAGGGACAAGTTGCCATTTAAAAATAACTATCACAGCAGACAAAAATCTTGTGTTTTTTTAGAAATTTACAGAAAAAACAGGTCATATATAAGTACATATTTTTCAGTGTAAAACTTGTATGTAAAATCAGTGGCTATTACTCTCACAATAGAAAGACATAATTTGATATGAAAAAAGAAAAAAAAATAAGTTAAATAATTCCATATTCTTTAGTGTAAAAGTGGTATACATATAAAAGAGTTGAGTAATGGTGTTTAACGTCCCAGTCAAGAATATTTCACTTACATCGAGACATCGCCAGCTATAGGCAAAGTGCAGAAATTTTGCCTGTGCGTTGCTCTGATGACATTATACAGCAGGGTTCTTTACTGTGACATGGGACCTCATTTATTTAAAGTTCCCATCCAAAAGAATCGTGACTTTCATTTTGTAATGCTGAGTGCTTGGTGAAAGAACAGTCACTACCTACTTTCAAGTCTTGGGACAGATCTGGTCAGGGTTCGAACCCACGAACTTCCAATTACAGAGCATGCACTCCACCAACTGAGCTAACGCAGTGGTCTACATATAAAGGAATCACAGGCTATTTTAACATTATCATAATTAAATTCTGAAAGCTATTTACACATAATTTAGAAAAATAATAAACATTATAAACATTAAGATGCTTAATGCCCCATTTTAACAAAATTGATACATGTATCACAAGTTCAATAACTTATTTACCCTGTCAGTTGAAATTTCTTCTGGCCGAACACTCTCAGTAAAAACGAGGCAGTATCATCAGGTTTAAATGTAGAAGGTATGATTAAATAATGTCCTGGTTCTAACTCGAACCGCTGACTCACTTCCCGATAGTTTATATAAACACCTGACTTCCCACAGTCAGGATTATAACGGAAAAACCGAGCATCATGTTTCTTAGAAGGATCTTCAGTCTGCAAAACAACAATGACAAGGAGAAGTTTTATTTCTTTAACATAAGATTGTATCAAAATTATTTTGATGAAACATTTGTTTCTAATGGTTACATGTCTTAGATAATTTGCTATGAGTGTTTTTCTCCGTAACAACGGTCACCTTTCTTAAGTGGTCACCTGTCACTAGCAGTCAGTCTGAGTCAGTCCCTTAACGTTTTACTATATGAAGAACCTCTGTAGAGTGGTCACCTGTCAGATACTTGTCACAGTGAATATTTTATTTTTTTTACTCTACTTAAAGTCTGAAGTTCCTAATTTCTTTCTTTCTTTTATTTTAGACGAATATTAAGCCACTAGTCACATAAAAAGAATGTAAAAGCATTTGGAAATAAATTTAAAAATAGATGTAATACATACTGACCAATACAAAGTTAAACTTCGGGAAATAGTTTTTGAAATTTCAGAGTACCAAGTGAAAGTTTTCTTCAACTACCCACAATTAATAAGTGGCTGGAAAAAAATCATCTCGGGTTTGGGTTAACTTATTCAATGTAATATCAGTAATTCTCAAAATAATTCTCAAAATAATGTCTCTTTATAAGAAAAACTTACCGCCATTTGCCTTGTTTGTCAACATGTAATTTTCTAAAGCAGCAACATTGTCCTGACTACAGAATTATTTTATTATTTATTACTGAGACTGAGAGTGATTTTCAGTTATGGCTAGGCACAAGTAAGCAAAAAATACCAGAGTGATTTTCAGTTATGGCTAGGCACAAGTAAGCAAAAAATACCAAACTAAATTCAAGTTAATTGGATTTTCTTTAAAAATTAAGCAGTAAACACAGTGAATCCAAAAGTGGGATAGTGTTTGTTTGCTATGAACTCCTGTGAACCAGAAATACCTGTTAATGATTAGTCGATCATTATTAACATGCTAAAGCCTCAATGGCCGAGGAATTGATAGATTTAATTTAAGCTTACAGATAACATTGTCTATCACAACAAAGGTTCAAATCCTATTGTGAGAAAGGAAATTTGCTTTAGTTCAAAAAAGGTATGTGGTTTTCTACAGCTAATTTCCATTCTTTCATAATATCAGAACTAATCCTATGATATTCAAAGAGTCAGTTAGAAGTCTTTGTATACTATACAAGAATTCCACAGATTTAAATATCTTGCTTGGTTAGTTTTTGATCGAGTAGAAAATACATTACTTTAAAAAAACTTTCACATTTTGACACGCCGCCACCTCCTACAATAACACCAGAAAAGTAACACCTAAGTCTCACCTTATGGCAATGCCAGGCTCAACAAAAATGACTGAATCTACATGTACCTTATAGAGGAAGAATCCAATCTGTAAACTTTTGACCTTGACATTACGCTTGGATCTCCTGTGTTCTTGCATCAGAGCTATAACTATACTACACATTCCCTCAGTCTCCGGGTCATCCGTTTCTGGGTTAAAATCATCTGTAATAAAATATGAATGTCACTTTAAAGGATATGTCATATAAAACAAGAAATACATTCTAAAAGTTCAAACACATAAACACCAAACTGTCAGTGGCAGCATTAACTACCCTTGATTTATCATATTAACACCAAGATGTCAGCTGCAGCAATAATTAATCACAGACTGTCAGGTAACACCAAACTTTCAGTAGAAGCATAATGTACACTCTACTTTTCTTATAAACACCAAACTTTCATTGTCAGCATAAACTTTTCTTTACCTTTCATATAAATACCAAGCCACCAATGACAGCGTAATCTACCCTAAAACATGAAATGGAATGCTTTAAGACCAATCTTATTTAGCGAACACTTTTAATTTATATAATTAACAGCCAAGAAATTTCTATAAATACTAAAAGACATGAATTTTACGAAAGGATTATTTCATTAAGGTTTTAATATTAATCATGTTACATGTTACACAAATGTATATACAGCTTTGAATTTTAATCACCATTTTTGGTTCATTATGCCTTTTTATACCTGTCATTTAACAAATTGATTGGTCAATTTGTACATCAATTAAGCTGATTTCAGTATTACATACCTGGCTCTGTTAATGTAAGAACATACTGGGGATTTTTGGCGAAATCTACAAGATTATTTCTGGAGCCACCTGCTGAATATCCGGCTATCCATTCACCTTTAACAGTGGTAACATGTCCTGATAAAAATGACATAATAAATTTAGCATTTAAGATAGATGTTGAAGTAAAAATTGAAAAATTAATGTTTAATTTTATTTACACACAAATCAAAGCACAAGAAAATCCCTTGATATTTCTGTCTAATATAAGCAAAAAAGATGAACCCCCCCCCAAAAAAAAAGGGGGGAGCCTTCTTTTAATCAATTTGAATCATGTTTGAAATACAAATGTTTTCTAAGATCATGACTGTTCCATCTACTGTTTGAGTCACTGTGTTTGTGACAGTTATGCTCTACAGGGAATTTACATGTTGAAAATGATGATGCTTTACATCATATGTGAAAAAATAATCCGCCTTTTGCCTATTAATTAACATGTAAAATCCCCATAATAGCAGCAATTCCATTTCAAGAAATATTTTATGGTAATAGCAGAATAGCGATTTTCAGTTACAACTAGACTGAAGTAAGTGAAAAATACCAAACTTAATTCAAGTCAATTGCATTTTCTATGAAAATTTTGCATAATTCTCCATCACTTACACAGCGACTGAAACAATAGTCTCATTGAGGTACTACATATAAAGCAAGGTAAGTTTCAGTTCTTTCAGATGTGTATGTCAACCATTAAACACATTTGAAAATTAAAAAATCTATAACACTGCAAAACTTTTAATTTATGTATTTAAGTAGCTGTCCAGGTTGCAGATGAAAAAGGATAATCTATACAGTATTAATATACCTTTTGTCAATTTCTCGAAATTTGATTGGTTAAAAAAAAATTTGGTAAACCATATGTCACCCTGTGATTTCCACATAGATAAGAAGAAAATCTTGTGTAATAGGGTGACATTATCTTAGTGGTTGACATTACAGAAAATGTCACATGTTAAGAAAACTTGTGTAGACAGTTTTAAAGCAGCCATGTTTGAATTAATAAAACATGTTTGATCGATAGCAATATACGACAAATTCTCAAGCATCTTTAAAATTAGACGTGTTCACTAAAACACAACAGCTAAGAACACTTCATATTTAGTATATAGTGTGGTTACACAAATTAAATATTGAATATAAAAGATGGCAACAATCAGTAAAATTTAAAAAATGTTACATTTCCAATAGGGTGAAAGCCCATATTGTCACTCCTAAAAATTCATTTTCAACCAAGGCATTCCTAGGTTAATAATCTAATCTCATACGATGACAATATGGACCAACACCCTGTTAGAAATGTAACTGGTATACAATGCCTTTTATTTAAGGTTCATCATAGTCTTTTAACTGTAAAACATTTTTTTTGAAGTCAATGTTCCAGAAAAACTTAGATTGAAATTTTATTTCTTTTAAAATCACCTGGCTTGTCCGCTTGTCCATCTCCATCAAAATCGGGACCAGTTAAACAAATTGTTACTTCCTGAAAATGTCTACAAAAATCTCTATAGGACATCCAAAATTCTCCATCGTCCTTCAGTGTCCATCCAATCTCCTTCTTTGTTTCCTTATCAACCCAATTCCAATTTATATCACTGACAAGAAAAACATTAATTTACTTGACATATTGGATAATATTTTTTACTATTTTTACAGTGCCATTTCTTTTTTCACAAACTGGAATGAAAATCCTGCTTTTTATTATAACAAAAACAATTTTACAGAATCCAACTCTAAGGGCCTCAGTGGCTGACTGGTCTAAAGAACACTCTTTTGGGTCACCTCATTGCCAAAGTTTGAATCCCACTTGGTGTAGATCCTAGTTTTAGAAAGTTTGTCAGTTCACTTGCCAATGGTCTGTGGTTTTCTATGGGCATTCCTGTTACCTACACCATCCCAGAACTGACCGTCTATAACTGAAAGAATCTTGACTACGGCATAAAATACCATTACTCCACTCCTCTCTGCAAATACATGTACTGAGGGAAAAGGTATATCAACCAATATAGAGTCTTTTACTTGTTGTAGGATGTAAAATACCTGTAGTTACCTGACCAGTAGTTACCTGACCAGAAGTATACATACATAAACATATCAAAACATGCCTGGCCACTTTTAATTTTATTTTTTTCTTTCAGTTTCTATATTTTGTCTATGACAGTTACATACTTATCACTCCATGACCCTTTCCATTCTATATTGTCACCCCAAGGATTTCTTATCCTCACTAATTTCTCTTCACCTCTCTGATGTTTTATCTGTAAAGTAAAATATACAACAATGTAACAAATTTACATGGAAATTGATCAAATCTGAAAAAAAAAAAAAAAAAAAAAAAAAAAAAAAAACCATGATTTCACACATATACATTCTGAAGCAAGAAATACTAAACTAAAATCACAGAAAATTGTAAAATTATTTTATCAGAGTTTATTTCTGATGTCAATGGCAAAAA
Source organism: Tegillarca granosa (assembly GCA_029721355.1). Classification (NCBI taxonomy): domain Eukaryota; kingdom Metazoa; phylum Mollusca; class Bivalvia; order Arcoida; family Arcidae; genus Tegillarca; species Tegillarca granosa. The sequence goes on from CM056607.1 coordinate 13,016,015, forward strand.
TAATACAATGTAATGCCAGTATAGTAGATTTAATTGTCAGAACAATTTTTTTACTGAATTTTATGAATGTTTTATTCTTGTCAAGAAACATTTTTGTTACCAGGCTGTCGTATTACCAGAGACTTTGTATTTATTCTACTCAAACTGTTTACATTGCTTGAAGCATCCTCTGTAGCTGCCACAAACGCCTACACTTTTGCAACTCTACAGAGGTGTTGTTAGCCCATGCAGAGAAAAGGGTCCCAGATTTAAATGTTATTAAGAAATGTTATCTTCAATGTGAACTGGAGCTGAAAAATATCATCTCTGAAAATTTCACAGTTGCAGTTGGATATGAAATCTATGATTCTTGACTTGAAAAGGTAGTAAAATACCACTAGGAAAAGTCTGCCCACTTGTGATTTCAAGGGTTATTTAAATGAACTAATGTAGATTGGATTTGATTGGATGACTTTTGTTTTACACCCCAGTCAAGAATCTTTCACTTGTATCAGGACAGTCAGTTCAGGGATGGTGAATAAAACCACAGTGCAGGGAGAAAACCACAGGTGTATGGCAAACAAACTGGCAAACCTTCAAACAAAAGAATCTGCTCCAAGTGGGATTTGAACAAGCAGTGAGAGGTGCTATGATCTGTAAGTACATGCTTTTAAACCACTCAGCCACTAAGATTCCTTGAACTAATGTTATTTCTAGCCTTAAAAATGTGTACTTATGAACAGCCAATGACAAATTGAAAAAAAAAATAGAGAAAAAAAATAAATGAAACAAATGTATCAAGATATCAAGGCAAGATATAATGTAACAGGGGTTATTTCCCCTGAGCAAAATATTTATAATTTTGTTTATAGAACATTTCATGTGTGTAATATTTTTTTGCTGGTGTAAATTGATCCAGGATTTTAACAAGCATCAATACAATCAATATGAAATATTATTATGAGAATAAATTTCCATTATGATGATATTTTTGTGGAGATTGTTCCAGTGCAAAAACACTGAAAATTTTACCCTTCACCTTTTAGAATCCATTACAGAAAGATCAATGGTTACTCATCTGTTGCTGGACAATGAATTAATGTCAAATTGGGCAAGGTTGTTCAAACCTTCATTAGTTTCACAAAACTGTTTGTGAAAATTCAAAATGTTGTCAAAATTAAATACAATGATATATATAGACAAAGGTTTTCAACTTAAATAGTTTCTTTCTGATAATAATAAATGTGTGCATTAACTTTTGAACAATTTTTTTAAATTTTGACTTGAACACAAGATTCAATTTTTTTGCTATCCAACATGTTAAGCTAATGGAGCTTTGATCAGCTGGGACCTGTTGTGGTTAATGTACACCTAGTTGGCCAAAATTAACACGAAAAACTGAAAGTATGAAAAACTGAATTTGATATAAGGTTTGACTGAACCTTCATATCTTCATTAGGTCATACCTTTTTGATTTCTGTTATTGTATATGCATGACCAGATACTAAACCATTAGGGTCAGCTTTGCTACTTGATCTCCAATCTCCCTAAATAAAATAAAAATCTAGAGTTGTTAATAAAGATAATTAAACAGATGGTATTTTTTTTTAAAAGGAGGTAAGGCTTTCTTGTCAAAGTGAAGAAGAGTTTATCATACCTAGATATGAGTATTCAGTTCAAGTTAAGGTTTGAACTAGATGTACAGGCATGTGGGATAAAAGTAATACTGTTTAATGCAGAAGTCAAGATTCTTTCACTTAGTGGAGAAAACCAGAGTACCCAGAGAAAACCACAAACCTTTAACAATTAAACTGACAATTTTTCTCATAATTGAATCTGCTGAAGTGGAATTCAAACCTAGGTGATAAGACACCGAGATCCATAAAACCATGCTTCAGACCACTAAATCACTGTGACTATGGATTAAAGACGAGCTATACTGTCCCATATATACTGAGTTATCTAAAATTTATTAACCAGTAAATGAATCCTGTTTACGTAATTGACTCAGACTTACCTGTCTAGAACACGCAATAAAAGCCCCAGCTGACCTCGCCCTCTCTATCAGTCTATATAACTGAGCATCTTTATTTTGTATCTCGTGTCTCTCCGCTAGACCTCCTGTAAGATCAACCAGAGCATCCATTGTCTGGCCTCCTTCTATTGCTTCATAGGAACCATGTAATCTTCAAATAAATATAAACTTCACAGTTTCATGTCTTGGGTAGGTTGTATTTAACAAAACCATGAAATGTAACGTTGTAACTGTGATTTATTACCAAATCATGATTTTTTTTATGTCTTATATCAAGGAAATCCGTTTTGAGCTACCTAAATTTTATTTTAATGTGAAACCGGAGATATATAAAAAAAAATTTTAGACACAAACTGTTAAAGTTAGTAAACCAATCAGTGCTTTGTCCCATATGAAATCTGGTACAGCAGTGGCAAAGAGGTTAAGATGTTAGCCTTTGAACTAAAGGCATTTCACCGCTGTTGGTCGACTGTAACTGAGAAAGGTTGTTGTTTCCTTATAATAGACTCTTACTGGTTGGTTCGGTACCAGTAAATTGGACTGAGTGGTCTGTGATGCTTATCTGTGACATTGCAGGTAAGTGAACTAATACTAGCTGTAGGTGTGTACTCAAAAGTACAATCTGATCAGAAACACTTACATACTCTGACTCACATACCACATGAATTTGTGTTAAGATTAATCCTCATGATTGATAAAACTGTCTTGTCACAAATAGCTGAAAAACTGCTGATAAAAAATGCTGTAAAACAACATCCAACCAACCAATTATGAGAAATCTGAGGGATATTTATATTTTTGTTTTTGTATATTTAGAAATGAATCTAACAGATAGTTACAGTATTATTTTATGAATAATTTTATTTTTAAAAACACTTACTTAGCAAAAGCCTTTTCTATTAATGCTACCCAGAACTCTGTGGGGTCTGTACATCTGCCGTAAACTAATTTACCACCCACTGTGGGTAATCTGTCATCTATATACACATCTACCCATTCCCCAAACCTCCAAAATCTGAAGTGAACTATTCCTCTGTAACCATATCCATAAAGAGGCTGATCTTTAGGAACAATCTAAAAATAACACAACAATAATTCATTTAATTGTCAAAATTTTAAACCATACATGGATGTGAATTAATCATTTTTGCATATTGATTTAAATGGACCATTTTAATAACTTTTGCATAAATAACTCAAGCCAAATAAGTGCAATTTAAATAGTATACCACAATTCCACTTGGTATTTAATTGGTACTTTGGTTAGTAATATCAATTATCAGCAGTAAGGTCTAGGTCCTATTCCAGACATTGCCAACATTTCCTAATATAAAGTAATGACTTTTACTAGAAACTATCATGTTGCATTATTACAAATGCAAATGTCATTTGTGACTTTGTAAGAGATAAATAATACCATTGCGAATGCATTTGGATATTAATGACGGACAATTAATGCAATTTGTCAGGTTTCACCTTTGATTCATCCGAGTTACTGTAAATCAGTATGCATGCTCCAAGCTAATAATAATCATTGTTAAACAAGTGACCAACCCGTTAAAGGATTCTGTTTAGTTACAGCTAATAGGAATGGTCAAAAAAAAATTCTGAAAATTGAAAAACTTAATGCAGCTCTCTAATCTATATATAAACATAAATCCCTTTCTTTTTAAAGACTACCTGCCTATAAAATCCCCTTTTTCTTATGTCTACTTTGAATTCAGAAACCTGGAGGCAGAAAAATTAAGAAAGACTAAATGCTCATGAGCAATTTAGAATATTAATCAATTCAATCATTAAAATCTGATTGTTTATATTTGGTTAGATGTAGATAAAATTTTATGAAATAGACAGAAACACAAGGGCAGACAGGAGTAGAGATGACAACAGGAAACAGTATGATCCCTCCCTATCAGCAGGGGTAAAAAATAAATGTGAACTTTAACCTACTGAATTTATAACTTTAATAGACCAAATTTATGATTTTTAATGATTTTTTATTTCACACATTTGATAGAAAAAATTATTATGATTTTGTAAAATAAAATAAAAATAAAATAAATAAAAATAAATAAATAAATAAATAAATAAATAATAAATAAATAAATAAATAAATAAATAAATAAATAAATAAATAAAAATTCGTCTGCTTTACATCACCAATTCTATACTAAAATACAAAATTCTTAGTGACATGGATAAATTGAATTTACAATACCTTTTTCATAAAATTTTCTCTTTGAGAAACAGCAGCACATGATGACAAAAACCAACAATCTCCCAGAATTCCCTGTTTTATATCATCCCTAGTTACACCATCTACCATTAACTGAGGTTCCTGCCATTCCTCTACAATGTCCTATAGAATAAAATTATGGATGTTTTCAAATATATGGGTGTAAGATCAATCTTTGAATCTTAATTTTAACAAGTCCCATAAGATATATTAACTGTTAAAACATAAACTTTTATTTTTTGTAAATTTCATGAATCACAATCACAAAAGTAAATTGTTCAATGTTCACAAAATTCCTTATATTTTGCATCAATTTCTCATGCCTGAATCACTTTGTTCTTGAGCCTGTCTCCAAAATATTGAGCAAAGTCAGTTCAACTTCCAAACTGTATTGTAACCTTTTTTACTGAAAAGTCAATTTTATTAGAAATGAATAACTGTGTAACATTAAAACCCATGCCACATGTTTATTATATTTGAAATCAATTAAATGTTATAGTATACAAACTTTTGGTCTTTTCCATACAACATCTGAAGAATCTTTGTTGCTGTAGAAAAGTGCATGTTTATCAGCTGGGAAGTCTGGATCACAGTATAGCTCATCTGGTCCCAACTCTTCTAATATGTTTTGTATCACGTCAGAACTCTGAAGAAAAACAATATCAAGTTAATAACAAATAGAGAACATGTGTTATAGCTTTTATAAAACAAATTCAACCTTGTACATCCAAGATAGAAAGATGAGACAAAAGGCTGGGATGATACAAATGGGTTGGACACAGAGATTAAGAAGCTGAAGTGACAAAATGGGACAGATACACATGGGAAAGGAAGATGAGGTGACACATATGGGAAACACACAGGATAGGAGGCTGGGGTGACATATATCAGATGGAGATGGACATATAATAGAAGAATACATAAGAAATAGAAGGATAATGTGACGTTGATACATTTGATGTGAATACAGGGTAAAGGAAGCTAAGATTACTCATAAGAAATAGACACACAGGGGATAAGAGGTAGGGGTGTTGATGTTTAAAGCTGCATCAGCAACTTTATAGGTATTCATAATTCACAGCTAGAATAACTTTAAAGATACAAAAGTATCAATAAACAATTCAATAAATGTTAATGTAACAAGTATGAAATTATAAAAGTAAAGGTAAGTTATATATAAAACACAGGAAAATAGATACTAGTATAATGAAACAATTAAATTATATTAAACAAGTTTATCTCCTTCAGAAAATTTAAAATAATTAGATGTACTCTGGTATTTTTAAAAAGATCTTTCATCAATGATGTCAAATGAGAGAGAGAGAGAGAGAGAGAGAGAGAGAGAGAGAGAGAGAGAGAGAGAGAGAGAGAGAGAGAGAGAGAGAGAGAGAGAGAGAGAGAGAGAAAGATTACCGTCAGTCCAAGTTTCCCGTCTTCATATTCGGCTTCCGGAAAGTTGGTATTTGATTCTTCAAAATTTTTTGTTCTTTTTGAAGACAACATCTCACTACTGTTAACGGCACTGAATGATCTATGGACTGATTCGTGTCCATGTTTCTTCATTCGAAGGTGAGATTCAGATGAACTCCTTGGAGTTTTATTTTTACTTACACCAACACCCATCTCTCATTCTCTAGGTGTGTTAAACATTACGGTATGTGGTGCTTTACCGGTGACATATCAAACATTTCCCATAACATTACGGTTGTTTACATCCACAACCTGTTGGTTTCCAGATAATCCAAATTCCGCTTGTAACGTATTCTGTGATTGGCCAATCTGTCGAAACTGAAATGATTGCCCTTGTCTTGTGTTGAAAAAAATCGATTGACCTTATTCAATCGTGTGAAGAAATCCAGTTTACTCGGGTTAAAAAAATGTGTTGAAGACGGGTCATAGTTTTTTTTGTTCAAATTTTATTGTATTCCGATGATTAAGAGGTTCAGTGACCACACAGTAGTATGTATTTAATTTAGTAGGATTATGAGTACCTTTTTACCCATACTTCAACACCGAAAAAACAACTCTCTTTTCCTAGAGAATCCTGTAAACTTATAACGTATGTGGGGGTCGGGGTTCGAACCCCCACCGGGTCTGACCATGACTAGAGGCGGTTTGACTCCATCTGTCCATCACTGGCAACAGACTAGCTGTCTGAATGAATGAATGTGCTTTGAGTATTACCATACATTTAATTCTGAACAAATTGAAGATATAAATTTTGCACCTCTAATTTTTCTGGAATTGAAGACATTTTATTTGCTAAATTTAAACATTATGAAATCATAAACACTGGGATAGAGAATTGTGAACAAAAAACCATATTTTTCCTGGAAGATTTTGCAGGTCAGGTTAAATCTTGATTTTGACATTTTTCATGTAATAAAAGCATTGCACACTTGATAAATACATTTGAGCATGCAATTTCTTGATAAACTTAAGAGTTTGTGATGCTGTAACTTTTTATATTAACCTGTTAATATTTTTTAGTTTTTAAGATTTTGAATTTCTTCAGTGGCATAAAGGATTTACTGGAGGGTGATTGTCTATAAGTAACTTGTACAGGCCTTCACGAATGCTGATTTTTGTTTAAAAAAAAAAAAAAAAAAAAAAAAAAAAAAAACGCTGATTCAAACTTAAAAAAAAATGATTAAAAAATATTTGAAACTTTTTTTTCCATAAAAAGTAAGACAAAATCTGATTAAAAAATCTGCAATGTTGATTACCAGTGGCTTCACCTGTTCACATCGTTTCTACTCAGTGGTTTTGTTTGCCTAAAATTACTACCGAATAGAGGTAGTTTCCCCTTGAGAAATAAGACAAAAATTTCCCAATTTGACAACTAAAATTCCCCAAAAGGCAACAGTGACACACAATCAAATAGTTTAAGTTAAATCCAGTTGTCCAAAACTGTTCTGACAGACAGAAAATGTTAGATATTGTCACAATATTAGATCTTTGCAATGAATTTCAAAATTCTGAGCGTAATTTGTGACATAAAAAGGGTCAAAATTTTTCCAATCTGAAAGGTAGAAGGTAGTTTTTAAAAACTATAGCAAAATCACTGCTACTAGAATAAACAAACTCAGTCATACACATGCCTGAGTAATCCAGTTTATAGATAGTTAATAACCTCTCCTGGAAGGGGGGGGGGGGTTGTTTGATGTACCCTTTGTTGACTGCTGTTTGACCTCCTCTGCATTTGTGGTGCCTTGAACTTGTATCTGATTTGTTTTTATATTGTGATCAGTGTTTGTTCTCTTGTTTTAGGATTTGATGACTCATCATTTGATTTTGATATGAAACAAAAATTGAATGATGTCAAAGAAAAGATCATTACCAGCATGGATGAATGTGTGTAAAGTCCGCAAACAGGATGATGAACAAACCAAAGAGGATTGGGATACTAAATCCAAATAACAAAGTAAGGAAGAAAGAAAAGCAGAGATTGGAGCTGCCTTTGATAAGATGCTTACCGAGTCTTTACCAGAGATGATATTTACGGGCAGTCTAGTGTATTCCTATCATAAAGCAGATTGCAGTGTTCTGTCCGAGGACATTGAATTGGCATTTTGTGATGTAGAAAATGCATTCATGGGATTTGATATGGAATGGCCAGTGACGTTTCAAGTAGGAAAACAGGACAAAACAGCATTATTACAACTGTGTACCTCATCAAACACTTGTTACTTATTTCATCTTTCATGCATTGGCTCTCTGCCAGCAGCACTTTGTCACCTTATGCAAAATAAGAACATTAAAAAATTAGGTATAGGCATCGAGTCTGATCTATGGAAGCTTGAACGGGATTATGGGATACAAGTTTTATCAATGATAAAAGAAAGTATGATTGATCTAAGTCATTATGCTAATAAGGTTTTCAAAACTTCAGAGAACTGGAGTTTAGACGGATTGGTGCATCATTTATTTAAATGTAAAATTAATAAAGATCCATTAGTAAGAAAAAGTAACTGGTCACATTATCCTTTGACAGAGAACCAGAAAACTTACGCAGCTACTGACGCTTATGTTTGTTATAAAATATACGAGAAATTACAATCTATGGAGAAACGGGTGTGATTAATTATACATAAAGTTGCATTTACCAAGTTACGGGTTTATTATATTACATCTCTTATTGTTTGATATAATTATTTGAAATAGAATTTTCCAATTTTATGTTTTATATTACAAAGAGGTAAATCCGAGAAATTACAATTTATGGAGAAACGGGTATGATTCATCATACATGAAGTAGCATTCACCAAGTTACAGGTTTAATATGTGACAACTCTTATTGTTTGAAGAAATATTTATTTGAAATGGAATTTTCCAGTTTTATGTTTTATAATGAAATGATGTTAATCTGAGAAATTACAATCTGTGGAGAAACGGGTATCATTAATAATATGTAAAGTGGCATTCACAAAGTTTAATATGTGACATTTCTTATTGTTTGAAAGGGCCTCAATAGCCGAATGGTCTGAAGTGATCACTTACTGTTTACAGTGTTTCGTGTAATCTCCTAGGTTTGAATCCCACTCTGACATATCCTAGTCTGAGAAAGTTTGTCATTTCAGTGCTCTAAGGTTGGTGCTTTCTCCAGGCACTCAAGTTTCTTCCACTATCTCAGAACTGGTCACCTTAGTAATGCATAAGTGAAAAAATATTAACTGGGTCATAAAACACTATTGCTCAACTCAACTCTTATTGTTTGAAGAAATATTTTTTCACATTGGAAATGGAATTTAATGAATATGGACAACCCTTGCTTTGCAGGATCCTGCCATTTCTATGGCATTCATATGGTTTGTGCTATATTGATATAATTTGAATACTGCATTTAGTTAATAACTTTACAATGGAGATATTTGTAAGAAAATCAATTGTATTGTAATATATCTGTACTAGTAACATGGATTCTGTGAAGAAAAAAAACAACATTATAATGCAATAACTTATAAAATACTTTTATTTTTGTTTATTTTATATCTTTTATTTAAAATGTTAAAATTAAATGTTAACAAAACATTCTTTTGGTTTTTTTAGCTGCATTATCATTAGCATCCAATGTTAAGTATTGGGATCCAATGTTTAGTATTGGAACAAAAAAAAATTTTTTTCTTTTTTTTAATGAACCAGATGTGCAAGAAATAACTGTTCTTGTTCAGTGGACTACAGTCAAAATAATACTTGTTTTTTGCCTACAAATGAAAAATTGCCCAGTGGCTCAGTGGTAGAGCTTTTGTCTTGAGTGTGGGAGGTCAAGGGTTCAAACCCAGGTTATAGTCATAAACAAGACCTAAACATTTGAGATACTGCTTTCTGGTGTGCGATCAGCATTAAGGAGAGAGTATTGACTGGTTCACCTAGTGATGGGTCATACATAAGACTTTAAACTTTGAGATATTGCTTCCTTGCCTGGTATTAGGATGTTAGGGTATTGACTGGTTCACCTGGTGACAGACTAATGAAGTGGGGGAGTAGTATGCTTGTCTGAGGCATACTGACTCGACGAGCTAGCATCTTAACAAAAAGTCTGCTAGTACAAGACAGAACATAAACACTAGCACACCTCATGTACACCAAGAATTTGTTTTTAGATAACTTCTTAGAGATTAATAACCTTGATCTCAATGCAAATAGCTGAAAAATTGCTGGTGTTGCATTACAACAAACCAACTTTACAAATGAAATATATCAGCAAATAATAACACATAATCTTTAACATTTTTTTTGTTATCTTTTATTCATCTGATAAGACATATTAAGTTAAATTGCAATATAATAAAACAATAAATACTGGTATATAAAATGTACATACATGACTAGATTAAGATCAAGAACCAATAAAAAGCTGAGTACAATCAAAACTGATCCATGATTGGTCTTTAATTATTCACATTAAGAACCAATCAATGTTCCTGTTACATTTCAAAATAAAATGTGATTGGCCATGATAAATGAGTATAAAAATCATTAATTAAAAAACTCTATACACTCAACAACAAAAGAAAACAACATTAAGATTTGGTACAATATTTCTTAAGAGAGAATGGATTTTTAGCATTCCATTTTCAAGAGAGGTTCCCCAGAAAGCTCATTATAATGCCATTAGCAATTTTGCTATATTAAAAGGTCAAACCTATATTCTCCAATCGCTGGTAAGCAAAATATTCATTGCTTTTTTATATTTTCCAATATTTTTCAGCACACGTTTCAAAGGAAGTGTAAATTCAAAATGCAGTTCTTAGAACTGGAATTATCTCCCCTTTTTCTGTTGTTGAGTATCAGTAATGTGTATATTTATAACAATGTAATCGATCAGTGTATCATTACAAACGTGAATGCTAAATTTCGGACAAAATTACAATTGTACCTTTACACAGAAGGCCACATAATGTGTCTCAACCCAGTTCAATACCAAGCATAGTCTAAAGCTCTGTTTTCCCGATTACAAACATGAAAAATATTTGTGTGTGTGTGTGTGTGAGAGAGAGAGAAAGAGAGAGCATGAAGCACAAAGATATAGTGAGTGTTATGGTACTATATGGAGTTATCAATGACATTTTTTTAGAGAGGTGTCTGCTAACAGCTTATTGCATATTTAATCAGAAACAGCACTTCTATGATTGCTCATCTCTAGGTTTTAAATAATCTGGAAACATCTGGTCTAATCTAATAAAATTTGGTTCATACTAAAACTTTCTTTTGTCACAACTGTACAGGGAACATGGAAAGTACACATTCATAATAAACCTTAAGACAATCCTATTTAGAGTATACCCTTAGAGATGGTCTCAGTTGTTATGAATGAACTAGCTGGATCTAGATACATGTATATTGTTTTTATATGGCAACAAGTGTAAACTGTAATGGGATGCCATTCATATGTTTATATGGGCCTAAAAATGAACCAAATGACCAATAGTTTAAAAATAAGAAAAAAGCACAAATAAAATCCATTCTTTATTATTCCCATGAAGTGTAAAAAATATTCATCTAGCCATCTTTGAGGCATGCTTGAAGCAGAAGAGGTATAATGCAACAAAACCAATATGTCTTCCCACTTTGTTTTGTGACATCTAAAATTATATGTATTGCTTTCTCTTTACATGTATATACTTGAACTATGTATGTATAATAAAACTTCAGATCTTCTCAGCACCAATAAATAGAAAGATAATATTTTGGTTATGTAATTATGAGAGCAACATTCCATATGTATTTCAGTTAAGCATTCATCATTTTTCATCCCCCCCCAAAAAAAAAAAAAAAAAAAAATTGTTTGTTATGTTAAAACAAATGTATAACTAACTGAAAATACAAATTAAAAGAAGAAGCTAAAATTCAGTTTCCTTCCAAAATTTAAAAAAAAAAAACCACATGCTCGTTTTTTCTTTAAAAAATGCATAACTGTACTCAAACAAAGCACAAAGTTCAAACCATAACATTTTAACAGGACAACACTCTCCAATATAACATTAACATATAACAAAATTCAATAAGGATGCTGATTTCTTCAAAGATGAGGCAGTTATGTTGTGATGTGTTACCATGGTAACAAACAAAGCACTATGGAAATACGAATTTACTATTATCAATCTTAACCTTGATAATTAAACTATCGTCTTTAATGTAGTCCCGTGTCTTCAAAACTTCATGTGACACAAATTTTGGGTAGCCAAACCCAAGAACATTTTTATCCATATCTTTTGGTGGCTTCTGGAACTGTTTCCATGTTGGATCTGGAACAAAACTTTCCTGGATACTTGCTCGCTTTTCAGAATCACCATTTTGATCAAAAACTGCGAAACATATTGGTAATGTGAACGGCCAGTCTAATAAATTGTCATAGTCACCAGGTAACAGTTTGATATACACAGAGAGATATTTACCCTCACCTGCACCATTACCATTTAAGAAAACGGAGGCAGACATTTTGTAGCCATATCTGGAAGTGTAAAATGGCTCACTAACAATTTCTGTGGTTTTGTAAACAGATTCGAGATATTTTTGTTTATAGTTTGTTATTTTCCATATAAATGTTCCATCAGTGACATGGGTTAGAGAGTATAAGGCGTTACACAACTGTACAATCTGAGTTTGTTGAGCGCGAGACAGGTCACACATCAACTGTAAATGAGTTTTCATGTTGTCTTCTATGTGTTTATCCAAACTAAACCTGGGACACTGAAATATACAAATACAAACACATGTATAAAACTATAAAATAAACAAAACTTTATGTTAATGCCAAAGTTTCAAAACCATGTAGACCACAAAATAATTAAACAGTTTTAATTTATATTTTTTCTATAAAAATTGGAAAAAGGCACACCTGCAAAATGTTGAAGTCTTATTTAGTAAAGAGAACCAATATTTATCTTCAAGATGGGGGTTTTTCTTTTGAAATTCAAAGTTGAGTTTAGGTTTGATCAAATTCAACACCAAAACTGCACTCAAAAACCTGACCTACATATAGCAATTGCTAGTGACTTCATGACTTTGTGACCAGATCTACACTTCAAGCGACTCAACTGAAATATTCCCATTTTTCTCTGATCAATATTTTACAAATATTTAGTTTTATGAGACAATGTCTTGTTTTGTTCAACAACTACACTATACAATTTAAATATGTCATTAGACATTCAATTTTAACTATAATGTCTAGTAATAATAATGGTGATTCTGTTGACTTTATGACCTGATCTTAATTCCAGTGATTTTACCTACCTTATGTTTACATCCTGCCTCTTTAAATGTACAAGATACAGTAGCTGATGGACATAGTGCTTGTACATGTACATCTATCTCCTCCCGAGGTATCTTGGTAGGATCACATCTGTTTGGGCACATTACTGGATATCTAGGACACTGATACTGATGTGTCTAAATAACAACAAAAAGTGATTGTTAGATTCAGCATAATATCAAATCACTTTGTGTATACCATAGTAAAAAAACACAATCTAAACCAAATGTTGATGACAATGACTGCAATGTTCTTTAAACATGTTTAAACCAAAGCAAATACATGTACATAGCTGGTAAAGGATACAGACTTTTTAAACATTCAATGTGTGCACATGGTTGTTGTCACACTCAAGAATTATGCCATTTTTAATGAATTTAACTTTAATTTAAAAAAAGCCTTAATCTTTTTTAGGTTATCTTTATCCTGCTTTTTAAAATCACATGGAATTTTTTACTTTTACTTTTCCTTTCAAATATGATGAGTTATCTCCCTTTATACACTTACCTGTAGGGTTTCATGGACAAATTCTCTTCCACAGTACTGGCAATGAACTGTTCTTTTATGACATTCGTTCCTCATGTGGTTATTAAGAAATCTACGTTCTAACTTGGCACCACACTTGTTTTCACACCACACAACTTCATACCCACAATTCCCTGTGTGCTGCTGAAAAAACAAAACAAAAAGTGTATGTTAATATCAAACACAAACACATACCAAACTATGTTCAAATCAAAATCCAAAACTTCTACAAGGAAAGTGAGACTGGGTGTTCTGGTAGAGTGATCATTATTTGTCTAGCTAGCTAGCTATATCTATAAAATTATGCAAAACAAGGAAACAATATTAAAAGATATTCTTAGACAGTTAATGGGTTTAAATAGGTAAAATTAACAAACGAACAACATTCTTTATTTATGGTTAGCCTGAAACCATTTATTCAGTTTACTTGGGGGTAGGTATTCATTGCTTCCACTGTACATGTCCAATCTGATTAAAGTTTTCAGTCTAGATGTTCAGTTATCACAGATTATTGCATTTTGACTGATACAAATGTATATAAGAATTTCCACTATGATTAAAACCATATTACTAAAAACATCGCTTAGGTCTTGCTGTAACAAAGACCCTTTCACGAGCAGAAAACTTCTGATAATACATAATATCATAGGTTTAACATCGCTGCAGTCCTGCTATTACAACACCCCTCTTTAAAAACAATATTCCTAATAATATTATTACATGTTTAACATCACTGCAGTCCTGCTATAATGCCCCTCAGAGCAGAGAAGAACCTCATAAAATGGGACTTTTACAAGTAAACATGGCAGTAAAATAATGGGGTTCTTTTGCCAACAACCCAACAATAAAATTAATGACCCCATAAAATAATGTATATGGGCCAACTTTTTTTCTGTTTTCACTCTTTTTTCTTAAAAATAAACCAGAATTTTAAAAAAAATATATATGGCCCCAACTACTTCAAGATCTGGGTCAGGATGGCCCCACTAACCTCAGTTCTAGACTGATAAATGCAATGGACTTGAAAACTCAGGTTTTTAAAATAACTTAAATAACTTACCAGTTCATAAACATCCCCTGAATACCTCTGGTTACAAAACTCGCACACAACTAGACGTTTTGGACACATAAATTCTATATGATCTTCTAAGGAAACTCTAGACAAGAGATGTGCACATTTATTTGGACACTGAATACTCTCAAATGGACACTGATCTAGATGTGACTGAAATAAAATAGGAATAGGTATCATTAATTACATTCAAAGTTAAAATTTGTCACTTGTATTGGGATATCACCAGCTTTTATAAATTGTATACTTAAGAGCTATAGAAAATTTTACCTTTGTAATTCTTAACAGAAAATACAATAAGGGTTCGCTATTATAATAATAATAATTATTATTATTATTATTAATATACAATTAACTACACTGTGTCACATCAGCTTTTCACATTTCATAAGCAGGAAAAAAATTTGGCAGAATAAGACTAATCTAAATATGCAATAATCTGTGTACCTACATCTTTTAAATTTTATCCTTTAAATGTATTTATTTGATCGACAACAACAAATATATTGTGACAAACAATAAATTTATATTAAGGATGTCTGAATTACCTGTTAAATGTTTTAAACCTAAGACTTAGTGTTGATAGTTAAAATTGAGAATATAAAATGGAATCCGCCAGCATACCATGTGATCAATACCTTTTAATGTTTGTGGAATGAAATGGATAATGTTTATGTCAAACATTCCTGAAAAAACATTGTTATTATGGGAAAATGTCACTTTATGGGATTCCAGTGCCAATAGAAATAATTGTCCCTCACAAACACTATGAGGTATCATGTGGAGCTTGGGGGAGTTCCATTGTAACAAGTTACCTGTAAATTTTGAAGTTTATCCACCCATCTACAACCTTCTTTATGATATCTACACCTAATAAGACTGTTCATAACTTCTGTTGTCAACTCATGATCTGGGTAGATCTACAAATAAGGAAATAAATAATTCATAAAACAAAACATATAAACAACTAGATCAACATCTTATATAAACTGATCCATCTCTCTTTGGCAGGATCTATAACTAATACCACTCGTACATTCCATCACGATACATGTATATACATTGTATTTGCGTAAAACTGATATGAAAATCAAACTAAAAATGCAGTTCTCTAAATAGAGGCACCCACAAATTGCAATTTTTTTTACTGAAAAAATGTGGTAAAGCAAAACTGCACAACATTTACGATAGCAATTCATGATGCCAATCATATCACAGATATCACCCACACTCAAACTATTTACTAGTTTTATGGAGTTTTTTGTTATTTGGTTTGTATCAAGCAATTACAACAATCACAAATTGGACTTCCAAGAAAAAAGAGTTCCACTGGACAAACATTTCCTGGCAACTGGTTCTCTGGTTGAGACATCACATCCAGAGCCTGTTCCAGATGTAGTTTTTTTTTCTGGTCTGAAAGAGTTCCACCGGACAAGCATTCCTCGGCAACTTGAATTGTTTTCTAGCTGTGTAATCATAGCCAGCTGTTTTCTGATAAGCAATTTTGTTCAATTTGTAGCTTACATCAAAAATATTTTTTGTCTGCTCAAAGCAATAGTGATTATAGATAATTAGAAAATTTAGATCTGAGACAAGTAAGATTTTTCAGATGAAAAAGTTTCCTTGCACTACTTTAAACTTAAAATCCATGTCGATCCAATATCAATAAACTATAAACTCCTTTTCAATCTACCACACCTAATATGTGTACATACATACATGTATATCTATTGTTTCAAATAATAAATTATTGTAATAGAGAAATATTTCAATAAATTTTAAAATTCCTGCATTTCAATTTTCTTGAAATTATCACATTTTGAATGTTTAAATTTAAATTTAAATTTTTTGGCCAAAATTAAAATACAATTAAAACTCTTACATGTGTTTTTTCAAGCTGATGACAAAAACAAGCAAAGTTTCTATGCATTTTGAATTTCCATGACTCCTGAAGTACTAAGATCTCTTACCGAACAACCAACGTATCAGAACATTTCTTTTTTAGAATTCATTATATATAATTCCACGGTAAAATGATATGGTTCATCATGATTATATTATCAGTCCTCAATTATATTTCTTTTATCCATATCTCTTGTTAAAGTTTTTTCAGTAATTATTGAAATTTTAGCATGTTCTTAAATTTCTCCAACATATCATAAATGAACATTTGCGGCTATTTAAGACATTGATATTTAATCAGAATTTAATAGCTCAAACTCCTTTATGTACATTCTTAAATATACCATATATTTTTCAGCAAGTATAGCAGTAATCGATTATATATTTTTGTCACTTGACTTTTGTTAAAATCATTTAAAATGTGGAAATCTGATGACTTTACTAATTTTGATTATAAACTTAATAAAATTTTGTTTGTGCTTGAACAAAATAAATGTTATATGATATTAAAAAAGGTATATAAAATTGCAAATTTGAAAAGACATGTTGTTGAAATTTCAGAACTTATTTCTTTAAATAAATTACAGGTAGTTTTTCAAATACTAATTTACATATTTAAAATCACCTGCCAAATCAGCAAGATTGAAAAATAATAGAAATCATCTCTGCTTGAGTGAATTATTTAAATTAAAATATCAATTTTATACATTAAATTGTGATATTTTAAATGCATTCCAGAACAGAAAAAAATTTCAGAGTTATCTCCCTTAGTCAAGAATTGAAGCACCTGTTGAGAAATACAATTAGTCTTTTTATCAAATAATGACTAAAGATATATATCAATAAATGGTGTCAATATAGTGACCTAATTCTGAATTCCATCTCCCCCAGGTAGTGAGAAAGATACCACCTGTTTTAACAAAATGTGCACTTAAAATGAACGCACAATTTGACCACAATTTGGGGACCAAGATAAGGGGTCTTATGCCTGTGTAAACACAATGTTTATTGCAAATCACAGTACTTTAACATCAAGTACTTTGTTCTTATATGACAAGTCAATGGCTTTTTCTTAATTAAAACCTGAAGTTAGTTGGTGGTTGCTTTTAAGTTAACCAGCTGAGGGTTATAGGTTTAATCACATCTAGGTTACTGTACAAATGTTTCAAGGTCCTCACTCAATCCACCATCCTTTCCTTTCAATAAGGAATAAAAGAAAGCACAAGAAAGTAGTAATTTTAAGACCATCAAAACTGGAAGATAAGCTGGCACTATAAAGAAACTTCCTAACATTAGGAACAGGTATTTGAAACAAAACTGTGATGGAAAGACAAATGCCAATACTGGTACTTAAAAGTAGCAGACATGCATAAATAATACCTACCCCCACCCCTTCCAAATCATATATGAATTAAGTAGCAGATACCTAACACCAACCACACCCAACACCATCCACATAACTCTGTTACTTGTATATGATTTGGAGTATAAAAAACTTTTATTTAAAGCCAGTTACATGCACATGAGAGTAATAATAAAATAGCCCTTCCTTAATCCATTATCCCCTCCTGGCTCCCTTAATACTTTGCACCTACACAAACAAAGAAGAATAGATCAATATACTAGTATATAGTGGGATATGTAATAAAATGAAATGAAAAACTCCCCCTTATGTTAACACGGCATTTCACCTCTATAACACTAAACAGTACCAAACCTAAAATGTAAAAACTGTGTCAATATTGAACCAAGTGATTCAAATCCTATGTACATATGTAATGTTGCCATTTAAAAGATAAAATTTACACACTTCAAATTCTACGGCCTGTGTATCTGAATGAAGTTAAATTTACAAATATTTGTTAATATGTTGACATAACAGTAGAATAAAAATGAAGAAAAAACAAAACTTTACATGTTTATCTAAAACTTAGCACCCCTTTTTTTCCTAACTGTATATTTGAATAGGGAATTTGAAAAACTATGTAAATCTATGCAGACGCAGTCAACTTGTCAAGCTGGGTACAAACAATAAAAAAAAAATGACAAAAGTACCAGTAGGCCATCACTGGTGTACATGTGTTAATTTTTTTAAAGATAAGCCTATTGATCAGTTGAATAAATTTTCTTTTCATTAATTCACAAGTATTATAAATCTCCATGTGTGTGCATATAAATTAATACAAGGCTTTCTTTTCTTTACAAGTTAAAAAAATTATCAAAAATTTATTCATACTGTTTGCATATTCTTTACAAGTAATCCTAAAATCTTCAAAGTTATAATTATAATTAGAGTATTTGTAGTTTAAAGATAAGTTCATGTGATACTTTTTTTTGCACTAAATCATAAATGGTGACTATAATGGTGTTAGAACACTGATGTGCACTGCCTCAGGTTCGTCTCAATGCATACTACTCTGGCATATTATATCAACAGAGAGAATGCCAAACAAAAAGAAAATCTCTCTTTTCCACATGAGTTCTAAATGCAACAATGGAACACCTTGGATAAAAAAAACTGGTGTTATGGTCATTAATCCATCTCTGCCCCATCCCACCCCACCTCACATTTTAGTGTATAATTGGATTTTACCTACCACAGGATACTTAATGGCCTTTGTGCAAAATTATTTCTTCTCATTAACAGACAAAGAACTGCAGGAGTTGAAATTGCTCCATAAAAATGAAGTCAAATATATTGCAATTTTTTCAATATGTTCTCCATAAACATAACAGCTAGACTATTGCATTGATCACATGGTTACATAGGGGTCAGAATTTCCATAACATCCAGAGAATCTTCAACATCCATCATTTTCCATGGCACTACAAGATTGCCAAGTCAAAAAACTTTGACCAGATCCACATCAATGTTTTACTTAAACAGGCAAGTTAGAAAGATTAGATTGGATTAATGGTACATTTGTAATTAATTAATTAATTATACCTATCCCCACCCCACCACTTGCAATGCATATATGGTGCATATATAATTAATTAATTAATTACAATGTGATTTTAACTTAAATTAATTTTAACATGTCCCAGTCAAGATTCTTTCACTTATATCATATATGTGATGTCTCAGCCAAGATTCTTTTACTTATATCATATATGTGATGGTGGAGAAAATAGGAGCACCCACAGAAAACCACAGACTTTCAAGTTAGAAGGACTTTTTAAAAGTCTACCATCATCAAGATAAATACATGTACTGGCATTTTGTTGACAAATAAGCCCACAAATTCAAAAACAATTTTTGAAGGCAGGTTCTCTCCCATAACCTTACTGGTGAGAATGATACCTGAAACCTCAAATTAAACCATGTAATGGCAGTCAGAGGCAAGAAAATGTTGTTTAGGTGTTTCAAGGACTGATATTACTCTTTTAATGAGTACTCTAAAATAATATGCTTCAAAACTATACATTATTACAATCAAATATAACAACTGGACAAACCAATTCCCAAAAACAAGAGGCCCATGGGCCTTAACGCTCACCTGAGGATATGTCCAAAATTGTTTGCAAAGTGCAATAGAAAATATATTCAGTACAGAAACTTTACAAGTTTTCTCAAGTTAAGAACTCCCACAAAACTTAATCAGAACTATATCCAGTATCATTTCATTTATAAGTAGCATATATAATGTGCATGAAGTAACTGTAGTGCGAGTAATTTCCAAATCATTAACCAATTTCAGTATACTTATGCAACTATGTCCTTGACCTTTGAACATATATGACCTTGGATTGTCATGTCAATACTAACAATATTCTAATATACATTGCCTTTACAAAAAAGTTAATAGTTTTCAAGATAATTAGTAATTTAAGTCTTCTTTTGCAGCTGTGACCTTGACCTTTCAACATATGACCTTGAACCATATATCAAAATGATTGTCATATCAATACCTACAATATTTTAATATACATGCCTATAATAAAAGTTAATAGTTTTCAAGATACTTTGCAATTTAAGTCTTCTTCTGCAGCTGTGACCTTGACCTCTCAACATATGACCTTGAACCATATATCAAAATGACCGTCATATCAATACCTACAATATTTTAATATACATGCCTATACAAAAAATTATTGGTTTCCAAGATAATTAGCAATTTAAGTCTTCTTTTGCAGCTGTGACCTTGACCTTTCAACATATGACCTTGAACTATATATCAAAATGATCATCATGTCAATACCTACAATATTCCAATATACATGCCTATACAAAAAGTTGATAGTTTTCAAGATATAGTGACAAATATATAATTTTTAGCAATTTCCCCAGTCAGTGCCTTACAATTTCCCCATTTTGAGCCCCATGGCTACCATTTGTGCAAATCTGAAAATAGATGACCTAAGGATGTTATAAATGAAATAACTAAGGTATATCTCTTGTAGATTCAGAGGAGAGGATTTTTAAAGTTTTTCACTTTTTCCCCCCTTATGGGGCCCCAAGGGGACATAACTCCTTCATTTGTGCAAATCTGAAAGGGCTTCACCCAGGCATGATGGTTACCAAGTTTCATTAAATTTGGCCCAGTGGTTTTGGAGGAGAAGATTAAAATGTTAAAAGTTTACGCACGACGCACGACGCACGACGGACGAAGATGGATAGCAATAGCTCATCTGAGCTTTCAGCTCAGGTGAGCTAATAAAAACTTAATCTAAGGGTTGATATACACAGTAGCCATACTACTCAGACTGCTTTAAGGACCAATATAATCTGTCTCACACCAAAATAAAACACATTTTACTGGATGAGCAACTAAATAACACCAAAATAGGTGTTTATTTATACATAAAACTGAGATGAATTATACACATCTGAAATTAGACTACCAATTACCTATACATAAGTCTACTTTCCAAAATGATATGGTTATAATCAGAAAAGTACTTAAATGTCCTAAAATTACCCACTCTAATAATGTTAAAATCCTGTTTATTGTGGTGTAATGATAGTATCTTCATATAAATGTACTACATTACTGCTAAAACTGATCATGAATATACAGAATAAAAAGGTTAAAATAATTATCACACATAGTCAAAATACACAATACAAAAGGTTAAAATAATTACATACATACAAAATAAATGGTTAAAATGATTATTTCAACAAAAAGGAATACAAAACCAAAAGGTTAAAATAATCATTTCAGTAAAAACATGTCTATACAATTATACAGGTTTTGTCTATACTTCCAAACATTTTTAAAACCCTGACTCATCTTAATAAAATATGGCCCCGATTTGATTTGGATAATGATATTTATTTCTATAATTGATGTTTATTTTCAATATTTATTCAGAAATGAAATTCTATACAAATTCAATTTACTTAAATTGTACTAATTATTTGGTATTTATTCTCTAGACAACTTTATTGTTGTTGTGGTAATTGGTAAAGCATGCTCTTAGTTAAGGTAGACTATTAAATTCCACCTTGCTTAACTTTCTTTCTATGTGGTTTTGTCATGTAGAAACCTAAAAAATGCTTGATTTTGCACATTTAGATGCTAACTGTGGTATACTTGGCCATATTCAACTGGTGGCCATAAAGCTCAACTGGTACAGTGTCAAGGGAATTTTGGGAGTCCTGGATTTGAGCACAAGTTTGGCCACTGAATTGCTTGTCTCCCCCCCCCCCCCCCCACACACACACACACACAAAAAAAAAAGAAAAAAAAAAAAGATATGCTTAACAGTAAGAAGAGGGTACAAAGGTTGTTTACAGGAATTCAATGTTCTCCCTGTCATCAGAGAATGGAGGTACTGGTATATTTACCATGCTATACCATGCTGTACTTTTACTTTTTAAAAAATTACTGCAATAAAATCAAAAATCACACACACACACACACACACACACACACACACACACACACTATTTGTGCCTTCAACTGAAATATTAATAAGAATTTTCTTGGGTGATTCCTCCTCTCTGCAGAAAAACTTTAGAAGAAGGAAAATGAATGTACTGTATTCCTTTTAATCACACTGTGATTAAAATTGACCACAAAAATTTTGTTTATTTGTTAGTTTTGGAGTAATTTACATATAAATTTGGACTGTATACAAAGGTTTATGTTAATAAAAGTATTCACATATTCTGCCAAATAAGATTCAAATATCAAACATACCAGGTTCATTAGCATTCCAAATATATTGGCAAAATTCCTAAAAACATACAAACTCCGATTTAAACTAATTAAATCCCTTAGAAGGGTGGGTAGATATCTGCTTGTCTCAAATATCAAAGAATTTTTAATATAATAATATCTCCTTAGGGACAGTACTGGTAGGTGCTGGACGTCCGGCTGAATAATTCTATCTAAATTGGAACCTTTTGAATTTGTTTTTTCTCAACCTGAGGCTGAAAGGGTTAATCTTGACAAAGTACTTGTCTTCTCTGAATAGTCATCCAATAAATGGTATAAATCTTTAAAAAGCAATTTAGTTATTTTTAAAATTTTAGTTTTTTGATGTATTTGAGACATTAATTATCATCATCTTATTATTATCATATTAGGTGCATGGTAAATACTTTGGAAATCTCAGATAATTGTCTCTTACACTGTAACAGGCCCAGGTCGAAAAAATTTTTAAAATACATGAGAATGATCCGGATGCTGAGGTTTCAACCTTAAACAGCTGAACCATTGGGACAGTGAAAAATTGAACCATCTGCAACAATCCATATTTTAAGACTTTTGATCAAAATTTAAAGCAAACAATTACTTTTATCAAACAGATAAGTCAAATAAAAAAAATCTAAAAATAACTTTTTAAAATTGGAATAAATATTTCTAATTTTCACTAACTACTTTGGTAATGCTAGCAAACTCCGAACAACCTGGTCCAAATTTTTCACCTGTATGACCCAAGACTTTCAAAACTCGATCAATGTAATAAATATCAAAGAGAAGCAAACCATGCAATCATAATCAAAATAAAACTTCCCTGTCAATACCTTTTAATGAAAACGCTGATAAAATGAAACTGAAACTGAGCATCATCGAAACAAGTACATGTATTTGTTAAATTATATGCATGACTACTGTATTGGTATACACTTGTATAACACCTTTATGTTTTCTGTACAATCTTACTGAAATTAATCACTCTCTAGAGACATAATATAACGGCTGAAATTTTAACTGCACACAGTATTGATCGGGACTGCATTAATCAATTAATACTGAAATAAACAACCTACAAACTGACTTTTCTCTTTAAATCAGGCTAACTTGTATATCACAAAGCCAGGCAGGAAATTAAAACTTGTATCTTTTCATGCTCGAATTTGATAAGAGAATCTGATTGAATAAATTGTTAAGTAATACTAAAAATAGAGAAACATCAATTCTGAATTTTCAATTAATTATTGGTTTTCAACACAGGCAACTTTTTCGATTACCCATAAAGGCAGTAAGCAGCAGCAATGGTTTTTGTCATACTTCGACATAGAACTTCCACCTTTGAATCTCTCCAATCATCAGCGTGCAACTTGCAGGTATACTAAGAAAAGGTCCCAGTTTCACAATCATTATTCAAAATGTCCTTAACTTAAATCTGGAAAATTTAAAATCTTCACAGTTTTGTTAATTGTTGAGATATTTGGGGAATTCAAGGTGTCATTTTGAAAATTACTTCAAGCTCATATCATCTGTGTTTAGTTTTATCAAAAATGTTCATTTTAGTAAAAAAGGGGTAGCGAAAATTTGCTAAATTACATATTTTCAAGTTTTTGGTCAGACTAGGCTAGGGTACAGCACCAGCAAACACATTAGGAACTTGTTTACTGTAGAAGTAAATACACACTTCTGTAATGGGGGAGAAAAATATACAGGGATTTGACCTATGGACATCCTGCACTATAATACTTAATTAAGTTGACCTTAATGCATACATTTTGTTCTATTTTTATCATTTAAAAAATGAACCAATCCCTAAAATTTATGTTCTAATTAACTACATATTTGATCAATGTTTAACATGTTATATACTAATTAATTGTAATAAGTTGTTTGCTTAATGACACAAAATAAATGTCACCTGACATGATATTTGTATCAATTTTGTCAGACTTTCTTTGTTAGAGGAGGAAAAATAAAACAACATACGACCTAAAAAAGACGGGCTGAACCTTTAATGCAGACATGTTTATCAATCATCACGAACTAGGATGGAAATATCGTAAACGATCTCACCTGGTTTTACACCTGTATTTTAGTACTAAATGATGACCAGTCATTAATTAATGACCTTGTACTAACTGACTAGTGATGGTCATTGGTGTGACTAATGACTGTTACCTACAATTAAATCAACATCAAAGAAATATGGGGCCATATTTAATAATTCTCTCTCAAGATCATCATGTATTATTGATATTTAAGTGTCTATGCATGGCATCCATTATGGAACAAGTGTGGCATCCATAATGGAACAAGCGTGAACAATAATGATAAAATCTAAGAATATTTATACCTAATTAAACGACCAATCATAACATCAATTTTTTAATCAGTGATAAATTGCTTTTTCTAGTGTTTTGGTAACCAGGGAATGTTCCTTAACAGTAAAATGACCTTGTTTACCCATGACCTTTGATTTCAAATTAAAATTTAAATTTCCTTCTATTTCTAAAACTACATTATTTACAACACACCTAAACAGCATATATATAAAAATAAATTCTTTGTTGTTAAAAGTCATAATTACTCTAACAATATTTTAATTTAAGTAGCATATGAGACTTCCAAGGTTAAAGTTCTGTATTTTTTCCTTTAAATAATTTAATATCTTTTTGATTTTTGTATCATACACTAAGCCATATACTATAGCCAACCATTAAAGGCCATTCAAAGACAAAAACCATTAGTACATACACAATTACCACAAATTTTCATAAGCATTTCTGATATTTCAATATACTACAAATTTTACACATGTATTTGTACTACAAGGAAAATGTCTCCAGCATGACCAAAAACCATTATCTTGTCTGACAAAAAATACCATCTACAACTAAATATATCAATATACCATCTTAAATGAAAATTTCCACCTGTTTGAAAGTAAATTCAAGGATTTTTATAAGAACAGTAGGTACACACACTCACAACCTTCAATAATATTAATCTCTAAAATTAAACTGATGATAATGAATAATCATGAGGACGAAATAATTAAGTTTGCAGTAACAAATTTTATGAAAAATTTTGACATCATTTTAAAAAAAAAAGCAAATTTGACCTGAAATTATATAATTGTATTTGTAAACTTTCAGATGAATTCAGAAAGTAGGAGGTAATTTTACAATTTTTTATATAAAAACAAGTGTTATGATTATTATTATAAACTTACCAAAATTGCAGTTTAACAATAATTCCATTCTAACCAAGCACTGACTTTAAATGATCATCCTAACAAAGAAAACTGTACCTTTTTTTACCTTAAGCTCTTACTCAGGTAAATGTAATGAACATCTGTGACAAGGTAGTCATCAACATCAACACCTAACATGGCAGCTATTTAGAAGGAAATTTGTCTGTTACATCAGCAATGTTCTCCAGCTGTCTTACGCCACTAATCACTTCTAAATTACTAAATTCAACTACTTTTTTCACCTGTTTTTTTCTCAAGTAAATTTAAACTTCAGAAAAAACATCAATGTGGACATCAAACAATTGGTTGCTATGGTGTGGAATTTGTCCGTTATATCAGAAAAACATCTCCTTGTCTAATGCCTTTAATTACTTCCTAATTTTATAGGATAATGTATCCTGATGTAAAATTGACCAGGTATCTTCTATTATAAACGAGTTATTGGATGACTAATACCTCCGGGGTTATGAATTCATATTACAATATTTACTGGATATTAATCAATAAAATACCTAATTCAAATAAAATTTGTATTCTAATACAGCCCCAGCATTTCTTTGTATGACATAAGTTGGCCTGGTCAATATAACACAGGATTGACTTCATATAATGTGCTCGATTGATTAGGTCAATAGATTAAGTTATTGACTGGATCAAAATAGAAAAATAGAGGACACTGTCTGTTACACGACAGCCTGATCATATTGACAAACTTTAAAAAGTACACATTGAAAGAATGGTGTAGAAAATGTCCAAACATTTTAATAAAAAATGCCAAGTTCTAAAATTTGTTGAGATGAGTATAGCCTTGGCGATTGAGTCATGATTCCAATGTCTCAGATTTGAACCCCAGTGAAGCTGTTTCATCCACAAGGGAGTCTTAGCGTACCTTCAATCCCTTGAAAACATTAAAACCTAAATAAGCACCAGTCTGATGGGGATTTAGGCTAGTGACTGCAGACTTAAGCCACAAGGACTAACCCAGTTTTTATTTACTGTAGCTGGTTTATATGAGGACCCCATCCCTCCAACCATTGAACCATCTATCCAAGCATGTAACAAAAATCATGTCAAATAAGATAACCCTTAAATAAAGATGAACATGTAAATTGAGATTTGTGAGAAAATTTTAAATCTAAATAATTCTTTGATCTTGTGCACAATGTTTCAATGAAAACAAAAATATTGCTTACTGCATTTAACAAAGACATGCAGATAATAATAAAAAAAACAAAACATCACCAGGTACTCCCATGTTTTGTCAATTCAAGAACTGTCTATTTTTTGTTTTAATAAAAAAAACTAAAAAATATGAACAAAATCTTCTTTAAAACATCATAAAAGATCAAATTTCTCGTTACAGATTTTGTGATATATATAATTTAAAAAATAATTTACCTGTCATGGACTCTCTTGTTTACATCTCCATCTCACAGTAAAACAGTAGTTATACAGGTAGTAGTACATGAGATGCTTGTCTGATCAATATAACACAGAAACTCACTCAAGCATTAAGGTGATCCCAACATCTGTACCTAACATAGCTATCGGGTGATATGATTGGTTCATATTTATGCTTTTAAACTTGTTAACCTTTTCAATTTCAAATGTTTTTTACTGATGAATTATTCACTATTTAAACAATGAAATATGAAAATCATAAATCACTGGAAAAATGTAGATTTAAATGTGTGTATGCTAGTAAAATATAAAAGAGTATATGTACAATACTGTTAGGCTTTACACAAGTTTTGATCATTTAAATTATTATTATTTTTTTAAACACAGAAATTAAATTTAAGCAGGAGATATCAGCTTAAACAACAGACCTACTATATTTGGCACAATGAGATGCTTATGAAAGAGCTAAATACAAAATTTGAGCATAATAATGTCCATTCAGAAAACAGGTCATACTCACTAATAAAAGGACATTGGGCGGACAAACTGTTGTTTTTGTTGTTATATAACTTTGCTTGCATAAAAAAATTAGTCTAACAGTGATTCCATTTTATCATGTCAGCACTCATTCTATAATTGTGTATTTTGCAAGTTTGAAACAGCATGGACAGGAATTGGAGTAATGGTGTTGTACACCACACTCAAAATTCTTTTACTCTGCACTCAGTTTTGGATGATGGATGAATACTGTAAACATACTAATTTTAGTGGTGTATTAATTTTAGCAATTTTTGCGCTAGGACAGTAGCGCTAATTTAAATACACTGCTAAAATAAATGTTTTTACTTATAATCTGTTTCTTAAAAGTTGTTTTGTGCTAAATTAGTCAAAAATGTAAATTGCGCTAAAATACGTCCCCGCTAAAGCTAGTACATTTAAAGTACCTGCAGAAAACCACTGATGTTATCGCACGTTTCTCACACTATGATCTGCCCAAGTGAGATTTGAACCTAGGAGGTGAGAGGCACTGTGATCCATAAGCTCATAGTCTTTAGACCGCTTTAGACCACTTTGGCAACTGAGGCTCCCCTGAGCAGCATGGATAAATTCATACATTTTTTGTGGTTTCTGATCCGTGATAGATGGTTTTGCCAATGTGTTTGTACTGTGAATTGCATAATTCAGTCATAATATGGCACATAGATGACATGGCAGATTGCAATGCACCTTGTTAGCACTCAGAACAATAAAATTTTACTAAAGCATCTGTTACACATTGACCATTCCCACAATTATACTACATCCTACCTTTAGAGTAACACTAAAATATAAAACATTCTTATGATTCGATCAGGCTCTACTTTGTACAACATATTTTTTTCACATTTCCATTTTGCCTGGGTCTTTTCAATCAATACATAAAACATGTTACCTACTGCATTGATATGTATCTATGGACAATAATCTTGTATTTTATAGTCATAATAAAGCTTTAGATGTTCTATTTGTACCAATCAGTTACCTAATATAAACAACATATGTTACAATATCTGAAGTATGAGTAAATTTGATGACTGGCACTTGATATCACGACAACATTGTCACATGTTACATTTAACTATAAAAGACTAAATGTACACCAACAAACAGGGATTAAACTATCAAACTCGGAACCTTCTCAATACATGTGACAAACTATAACAACTAAGTTACTTGGCAATTTATAAAGCCTTATGTACCACATTTCAAGGTAAACTTTCAAAATCAACCTGTTTGACTGATAGCCATTGCCATTGAAATGTTGATTTCCAAAAATCAAAAAATGATAGAAACTCTACAAGGGCCAAACCAAAATTCAATATTGCATCTAATATCTGTACTAGCTCTACTAAACTATCTAACGACTATCAAAAAATATCTACCAGACATCAGTATAAAATTTTATTTAGTTTCTTAGTGTACTTGTCACTGCTGGGTCAGTGGTATTCCCTATAAAAGCCATTTTCCTCAACCATCCCAAAAAATAAATAAATAATACTGACTGAGACAAAAAACATAATTTCAATCTGTGCATGCATTCATTCTTCCATTTACCACAAATATTATACTACATGTACTTTATATCTTATGATGACGCAACATACCAGTTTCTAGTAAATGATAGTTGTCTGGTTTATTGAATGATGTTTTAGATCATTATAATTATGAACCCCCTATGAATTGAGTTGAGTAATGGTGTTTAATGTCCCAGTCAAGAATATTTCACTTATATCAAAAAGTCGCCAGCTATAGGCGAAAGTGCAGAAATTTTGTCTGTGCGTTGTGCTGATTGCATTATACAGCAGGGTTCTTTATCGTGCCATGCCTGCCATGACACGGGACCTCGTTTATTTAAGTTCCTTCAGAAAGAACCACGACTTTCATAATGCCGAGTGCTTGACGAAAGAACAGTCACTACCCACTTTCAAGTCTTGGGTCAGACCCGGCCGGGGTTCAAACCCACGACCTTCCACTTACGAAGTGAGAACTCTACCAACTGAGCTACCACAGTGGCCAAACCCCCTTTGAACTCAACAGGATAAAACTCATGATCAAGACCTCAAATATTATACAGAACCTGTCTAGAGACAAATAGTATCATCCTACAACTTGGAAAAATGAAATGCCAAATTCAATTTTGTTAAAAAAAACTATTCTTATGTATAACATACCAGCTGCTACAATGATAGATGGTGAAATGTAATCCTGGCTAAATTACATAAAGATTTCACCTTTATGATGTGAAGTTAAAAATCAAGTACACACTCCAAGTACTGCAATTTCACCTGGTTGATCAATGACAGAAATGCAAATGCAAAATGTGTCATATAAAATACAACCTTAAATGAGCATGTGTATAATCCCTCCTAAAAGTAACACCCCATGATGGCCTATCCTAAGTACCATCTTCACTTTATCATACTATGGTTCATATAATTTAAAAGATTCTGAAATATCAGTTACTGGATGTTAAAGAATGTTTATAAAAACTGAAATGTGGGGGATTCCTTTGATAACAATGTTATACTGAAATGTTACCAGTTACTTGTTGTTAAGATCAGGAATTTGTAATTTACATAAAAAATTTTAAAAAATTTTCTTAAAAATTAAGAATTTATTTAGTTATGTCATAAAATTCCTTCATGTGAATAATTATGACATAGTTTGACATGCATTCACAAATAAAAATAATCAGATTTCTGCACAAAACAAGAAGGATTGGAGAGACATATTTGAAAATCATACTGATATATTAATAGATACATCACCAGTACAGTCATGCAGTGTAATTGAAAAAGTCTTGTGTAAAACCCCAGTTAGTTTCCATCCTATAATCATGCATAATGTAGATGGGGAAGCACCTGACCCCCAGAAAATGAAAAAATTACCAGAACATGATTCTGCTGTTGATGTGAATTCATTGTTTTTACTTTACTGCAGGTTACCCCCCACCACCATCACCACCACCACCACCACCACCGCCTATAGCCTCATGGAAAAGCTTCAAGACAAAGCAAGTTTAGCACATTCTAAAAATCAGAGTTGCAACACATGCTTTATCTGTAAGCTAAAAGTTTACACAACACTAAAACAGCTCTGACAGATAGTAACAGTATAATACTTCAGTGAGTTAGCACTATAAAACAATTATTAAAGTCTGACTTAAAACAAACATCACTATGTATAACAAGTTTGTTTAACAAATTAAATCTTCTGATCCATAAAACATTCTCATGAGAAATAACAGAAAAAGTTGTTGTCACAACCTAATACCGCCTTTTTAATAACTATACCTATATAAACAATGATGATGATGGGAAAATTGTTGCTGTTCCTTAATACATCATCAATTTACCCATCCACCCACCTTACATCCATCTATATCTATCTTAAGAGTTTCAATGATGATATATTACTGAGTAATTAATTCTGAGTCTAACAATAAAGAATGGCTGTCACCAGATATATTCATTTCTTATATAAAAGCCCTGAGCTTTTTACATCATTAACCCCCAAATTACATCCTATCCACTATTTGAAAACTTACCTTAAAGTTACTACATTGACACCTTTTTGACTGAAAAGTCAACCTTTTCCCTTTTTAATCAAGTAAATGTATCACTCTATTTACATCAAATAACACCTGAATGTCATTAAAAACTTGTCTGTCATCCAGGTATAAGAATTATACAGGTATGTTCAGGTGCCCTGCCCCTTTGGTCTACTGTCAACACTATTATCCACTAATCAATTAAGATGAGACAGTAATATGTATATCTAAATAGTATTATCTACAAAGATAAGTCAAGTGTCTGCTGTAATGATCCACATGTTATAACAGTTCTGTTTACAAACATCGTTAAGAAAGCTCAAATACCTGCCGATTTAATAAACTTACTGGATGCCACTCTCACCTGTATGTACATAAAATCACAAGAAGGAAATAATCCAGATAACCCTTTTATCTCTCTGAGGAAATAATACGGCAGCAGTCAAATGTTGAAACTGCTAGTAATGTCATAATACTGTCAGAACAAATAATGAACCCTTGGACCTAAATTGTTGGCACAGACTAACAAATTGCCATCAATAATGGTCCTTGGACTCAAATTGTCGATCATAGCATAAATTGAGGCTGGAATCACCAATAATAATGGACCCTGGACTCAAATTGTTGGCAATACACAAAGTGAAGCTTAAATTGCCAACAAGAATGGTATCAAACACAAACTGCAAACAATAACAAATTGGAAATTTGAACCGCCAAAAATGATTGATGCTGGACTCAAATTGCTGAGCCGAGGTCGAAATTGCCAACAACAATGAACATATAAAATATGTACATGTATATTGTATCGATGTAAAT
This sequence comes from Tegillarca granosa, assembly GCA_029721355.1. Classification (NCBI taxonomy): domain Eukaryota; kingdom Metazoa; phylum Mollusca; class Bivalvia; order Arcoida; family Arcidae; genus Tegillarca; species Tegillarca granosa. The sequence goes on from CM056607.1 coordinate 13,048,228, forward strand.
GAAGCAATTATATATATGTTGTTATTTTTACCTGTGCATAATCCAATGGTTTATCATCTTCTGGACACCTGAATATCCCACCACTGAAAATATACAAAACAAACAGAAATACATTAATCTTGGTGAAAGGTAAAACACATGTTAACACGGTAACGGAATTATGAATAACTGTAAGCAATAATTATTGTTAATTACAGTTATTAATTAATCATTATGATTAATGTGACATATCAGAAAAGGCCGATTTTTTTAAGAAAATGAAAACACAAAAACAATAAAGTAATAAGTAGCTAAAACAAATATATGTGTACAACTGTGATTCCAGAGTGTGTCACGTGATTCACCTTATTAATTGTGTGTTATCCCATTAAAAACAACATCATTCCTGGATATTGTGACATAAATGTTTTTCCTATCTTTCCGATCAAACATTAATAGGTATTGATCACAAGGTTTATTGACAAAACTTGACAAAAAGAAATATACGGTAATACAGAGAGAAAAAATACAAGATTGGATTGGTTTATTAAGGTGTTTTATACCCCAGGCGTAATATTTTCACTTACAATGAAGCAGTCAGTTCTGGGAGGTGGAGAAAACCAGAGTGCCTTGAAAAACCTCCAACTTTCAGCAATCTAATTGACAAACTTTCTCATATTAGAATCTTTCAAATGAAATACAATGACCTAAAATTTCGGTGATTTGAAACAAAAATAAATTTTTTTAAAAATAAACATAAAAAAAAGGGCATGATTATTATATGTTCCACCTTAAAAAATAAGTGAATGAAACTGTGTAAAATGTAGAAGATAAAGGGAAACCCTGCCAACGAGCTTTAATGTATACACTGTTAAAACACTGAGGAATTTTTCTGAAAGAAATTTTTCATTGGAATATAAATGATGATGATCACCATACCTGAAATCCCTGGTGGATAAACCTTCTGTCATATTAAAATGTCAAATATTTTCCGACTTTTTGTCATCTATTACAAGTTTACAATGAATTCAGATTATAAAAATGTCTACTATGCATAATTCAGAAGAAAGCACTTCTCAAGTGTTCAAACTAGCATTGAATTTCAAATAAAAAATATTTCCTTTATAAATAATTTAGATCCAAAGTAAAAAAAATCCTTCAAAAAAACGTGTTGTACAAAAGGCATATTAATTATTGATGCCAATGAATTTTCAAACGTGGGTATTTCTGAATTGTGGGCAACCAACAAAGTGAAGCAGTTTATGGCCTGAGAAAAAATTTCACAATAAAGTGGAAAGTTATGGAGCTTATTTATTTATAATACCCCACATGGAACAAAAATGTTTAATTTTATGCCTGAAAAACTTGCATGCGAAATAAAATTCTCAGGGATTAACAGTTTCTGTAAATACATAATACAATACAATCTAGAGTCTATATGGGTTATTATACTAAAAAACGATTCAAAGTTGACTGCCCATAAAGTAAAGGCTGTAGTGTTTTATCAATATATACTTGGGTATTTAATAACAATAAGGGTTATCTAGAAATAATTCCAGAGGAATTTAATCAAAAGTTTTAAATTGTCATTTAAATAGGTATATAGCATGGTCAATGTCAATAAACATATTGAATAATTGAATTACTTCAGATAGATCTATAAATCTGATATTAGAAATTCTTCCCCCTATATTTTTTATCCATGATGATTATCATTATATCTTGTATATAGTGTTATCACTGTTATGACTACAGTAGTATCTTTTATTATCACATAGAATACACCTTTGTGTAACTGATAACTGCAATAATGCTTTTTATTGCCATTTCAAACAATTACATGTATTTACTATTCATATAACAGTGAAGAAAGTTTCCTGCTGTCAGGATTTTTTTTCAACAAAGATGGTTGATTTGAAATCAAAGAAAAAGAGAAAGAATGGTTGATTTGAAATCAAGGAAAAAGAGAAAGAATTTTAAACAAATTGCCAAACTTTTGAGTGTTAACTTCCAATTTATCTATATTGGTAAAAATTGAAACTCAAAGAATGCTTGTACTCAAGCTTCAGTGATTATGCTACACTGTTGGGTATCAAACTCTTTCTCCAACCTGACCGGTACGCTTCAACCTAAGCTAAGCTGTGTTGAAGGAGATAAATACATTATGCTCAATGAGCTTGGTAATGTCATAGTCAAAGTTTGATACAGCCAGGTGAGCTACAAATGCATTCATTTTAATTTGACTTAAATCATGCTAGGTGAGCTACAAAAGTATGCTCTGCAATCATACTAGCTCATACTACACATGTTCTATGGTCCTTTAAGCAGGTGAGCTACAAATGTATGTGTTTTAATGTGACAATTATAATAAATGCCCACCCATATTCCACATGATTAATGGAAGTTAATTTTTTTTTCTAATCAGGAAGAAACATGATCTTTACTATGTCCTAATAATATTAAATTTCTATAAAAAAAAATTATAAACTAATTTCTAAAAAAAAAAAAATCTAACAAAGTGCTACAAACTCAATAAAAAGGCCAGCTGTAGTTTCAAATTACACTTATAAGGATAAATTGACAGTGAATCATATCCTCCTAGTTAGCTGTTTATTGATTAAAACATGTCTCCAGAATTAACATGTCAAAATTTCATGCACATAAATTTAAAAATCACAGGGGCTATCATTTTGTAAGAATAAAAATGCTGTGACCAAATACTCTGAATAACTTGCAGTTATTGAGCTTCAATATCGTAATTCAATCTTATAAATAACAGATAATTAAACATCAAATTCTTTTTATATAAAATAAAAGAAAATGAGAACTCTACATTGAAGAAAAATTTAATTACTTGTAAAGACATGATTTTCACTTTTAAATACAATCTTATTATAAGCCATATCAATTTCATAACTCTCACAACCCAGACCCACCAGTAAGATAAAAAAGAATAAAGTATATTATGTTTTTTTAAAAGAATTATGTCTCAATTTTATGCACCATATCCCAAAGAAATATGAAAAAAATGATGAATTGATTTTTGTTGATAGCCATGTACAAATTTGAATGCCAATTAACTTTTTCTCATATCATATTGACAGTTAAACAAAACTTGAATGGTATATGTCAGTGAGTCCATAACTGGAAACTTATATCAATCTAAAGCTGATCTTAACCTTTTGATAATGTGACCTCACAATTTAATTTTTCTTTGTCAAAAATAAAGAGTGAATAGGAGAAATGGTATTTCAGGCCCCAGTCTAAATTCTTTCACTTATGTTCTGGAAACATGAAGAGAACTGCAGTACCTGGAGAAAACCATTACCCTTCTGTGAACAAACTGAAAAACTTTCTTTCTTGGATCTGTCTGAGTTAGATTTGAGCCTAAAGGTGAAAGGAGCTGAGATCAATCTGCATGCAGTTAAGACAACTCAGCTACCAAAGAACCAGAAGCAATTAGCTTCTTATGTTTTGAGACAACATACTAGTATATAACCCTACATTATTAGTGAAATGTGACATTGCATAGTTAGTAAATATGACCCTGCATGTTTAATAAATATGATCCTGCATGACCAATGAATATGACCCTGCATGGCTAGTAAATCTTGCCCTGCATGGCTAGAAAATATAACCCTGCATGGCTAGTAAATCTTGCCCTGCATGGCTAGAAAATATAACCCTGCATGGCTAGTAAATCTTGCCCTGCATGGCTAGAAATATAACCCTGCATGGCTAGAAAATATAACCCTGCATGGCTAGTACATCTTGCCCTGCATGGCTAGAAAATATGACTCTGGCTTTAAGTTACTATTTTCACTAATTCATCATTTCATAACTTAAACTACCATTTTTGATAACCATCAAACCAATCATGATGATGTACAGTGTACCAGTATATGCTGTCAAATTGATTGCATACATTTTTCAATCTTCAACCTGTGACCTGTGATTTTTTTATAAAATGTAATGTGCTTACTACATGTACTTTGGAATTATATTATCATATAACATAAAAATGCTGGAGTAGAACACAACTATTTTTAACAAATTATATATACATTGCAATTCACAAAATGTCATTTAAAGACCACAAGATCTACAAGATAATTTTTCATCTTGCTGAAAAATGATCAATTAGATAAGATAAATAACTAATTTATTACCACTGTAATAAGTCTGAATAAATTTCAAATTTCTTAAAAAAAATATAATAAAAATATTCTTACTTTGTGGCCATTTGTTTCAGCATCTTTATACTTCCTCTAAACAAATCATTTCTTCCTAACACAGGCATATTGGAACTCACGGAAACCATTTAGCACAGTGTGGACAGTTTGACAAAAATTTTATAATTAAAAAATTCCAATGCCTATTTTAGACTTTCTATCTCAATCAGAGAAATCAGAAAGTGACCTCCCAATCACAATAATTCATTTAAAAGCAGAAAAAACAGCAGATGGGATGAGAACAGCTGATATTTGTAATCTAAATTTTGATTGGACAAAATTTAAATTTAAGCAAATATAAAGACACACTTCCACCTGTCCCGTTATTATTTCAGGATATCAACACTTTAACGGCAATGCTCTTCTACATTCTTTAAAGTTCTTTGTAGATTTATAAAGCCACGTGCCTATGCTGTAGACAACAATACTATCAAAAGATCTTTTTAAAATCGTAACACCCTTCTCAGCATCAGGCTTGTTAAACTAATACAATGGGGTCCATTGCACAGCTCTTTAATCAGTTAAAGACTTATGAGAAAAATGCTTGTATAAATTGAGGCACAATATCTGTTCAGAAAAAGGATCCCTGATATTCTTTTGTGGTCTCTGTTTACTGTTAAAGTGCAGTAGTTTAGTGATTAATACCTGACCTCTGATCTCCACCCCGTGCCTGACAGGTGCTACAATCACTCAAGAGTGACCATAACTAATATTTACAATCAAAATTTGACCAGTGTGTAAAATGAGAAAATAGTGTAAAGATCTGATAAAGACATCAAAAGAAAGAAATATTTAACAACAGATGTCCTGGTGTGAAATATTCATGAATGTATAATGAACAGTACTTATGATATACCGGTATCTATTCTGTACAAACCAGAGAGAGTAAATATTAAAATAAGCCAATCATTCAAATATCTATTTTTTCAATTTTTTTTTTTTTTTTTATGAGAATGAAAAATTTGACAACAGTTTGATCAATCAAATTTATGAAAAACCTATATTTTTTAATGTCTGTTTTTTTTTCTCATTTTTACAAGATGTTACAATTTAATGGATATAATTAATAAAGAAACTAAGTTTCATTGAATTCTAAATTTAGAGGAAAAATTGGAAAACCACTTTATTTTCAATATATTTTATGTAGAATTGTTCAGAAGTATCTTACAAGCATAATGAAAACTTGTCAAGTGTTCAAATCATTAGAACAATATGTTTAAAAAAAATAACACCAGGAATATTGCAATATTTATACAATTTTTACTGTAAGAACACTGTAGCATCTATCCAACTTACCGGTCATAGATCTTTCCTGATTGACTTATAAGGTCATATCAATCAATTTACTTTAATCTAAACTAGAATAATGCCTAATTTGATTACATTATCAAAACTATTCGATTACCTAATAACACATGTACACCTGAGGCAGTTTTTAAATTACAGTTACTTTACCAGGTAACAAGCATAAAACAACTTTACAGAAGGAATATCCCTTCCAGGCATATTGGTCATTAAGTAATTACCTCCCTTGGACAAATTAATCATTACAATTACAAGGTCATTCGTTACATCCACTTTTAAGTTAACTACAGATCTAAAAGAATATACCCTTTCATCTACCCATTATACCTGCAGGCCTGTCCATTTATTATATTGATCAGCATTTGAAGGAATTTCACCTGAAAGTGTTTTCTTTAACTTGATTGAAATTAACCAACTTATTGCACAACCAAAATTTTCATCACACAAACAGATAATAATATGAGAAATGTGATAGCAATAAAGTTTGAATCAGCATTTTTTACCAACAATCAGCGTTTGTGAAGGCCTGTAGCAATTACACTGATGTATTTAACTAAATTTGAAATAATTTCATTATTTTACTGACATTTTTGTGTCTCATAGGCCACATGGAACACCAGTTAATGTTAATGTACAAGCACAATAAAAACTTGAAAAAAATTCAAGTGGACTTTGCAGAAAACTATATCTAAAATATACCGGTAGCTTAAATAATCATTTTTGGGAGATGACCATCAAATAAAAATCCATGGTAGCTACCAATTATGACACAATTAGATTTTCATATTATAAAAAGTAACATGGCTTTGTTTAAAATCTCTTTTATAGAAACCATTTGTAAAACAAGTAAAACTGAAAACTGTCAGAGAACACAGAGTCTAAATCATTCATCTAAAAAGTTAGATAACTGACAAGGTTGTCTGATGTTACATGGTCATTCTTCATTCTTTTTCAACAGGAAGTTCTAGGTATAGTAAAAATTAGGGATTTATATTCTTGTACAGAAATGTATATAGGCATGACAATGGGCTTTTGGCAATGATCATTTTTTTTGCAGTTGTACAACATACTCCTTTTTACTTCATTTGCATTAAATTATTTTTTTTAATTCATTGAAATTAAATCTTATGCAATAAATTCAAGTTTGTTTAGGTTATGCATCTAAACACAAAAATTCAATTTATTCTTTGAGTTTCTACAGATTCTCAAAATTTATCTGGATGTACCATTTTAAAATTTCAGTTAAAAGTAAACACATGTTAAAAATTTAAAGGCGAAAAGTAAATACATATCTTGAGTCATAATATTTAAAACTTATATTTAACATGTTTCTTATATGAACTTACAAAAACAAAATCACATGTTACTCTAGATATCTATTTTGTAAAATGAAACATTTCCTTGATGTAGTGCATTACTGTAAGATGTAACATGCATAACGCGTGTTAAGTGTCCCGTTATCATGATATTTTATAATTTGTCTTCATTCCATTACAGGATAAAAATGGTGAAACGCATTAGGCAGAGATAAATATGTCTACCGAGTCCATTATACAGTGATAAGACAAGTCCGAAGATGATAATAAAAACATTTTGTCTACTCTAGTAGAAGATTAACGATAATACACCTGGTTATTTTACACCTGGGGATGCTCTACATACAGTACATTTAATAAGACAATATTAAACAGATGTTTATTTACAAAATATACATGTCAAAAAATTAATGCATCCACATGTGCTGTGTCATTAATGAAATGGATATGTCTTATGGATAACAATTTTAATATGTAGGGATATGGCTTTTCCTTTATCGACCTTAATACAATATGTTTTCTGAACTTCCCTCTTCAGACTTTACTAAACGGAGATGCATTTTATGGATTTTCACAATAAAAACTGGAGTGCAATAAAGTTGCAAGATATCCTATTTTAAAATTTGAATATCTTGAGCCTGGAATTTTTCAAATATCCCAAAAATACCTTAATTTGAAGTCCTGAAGTATCAAGTGTTTTTATTTGTTACATGTTCTGTAGATTGGCTACCAGATTATTATCTTGTATCTTTGCCTAATTCAATCTCAGTTAACTATAGCAAAGAATCATCTATGGCTATTTTTTTTCAATTACAAAATTAAGGAAAGAATAAAGTGAATGGAATAATAAATTTCAAGTCATCCCAGATGGATCATAAAAAAATATCTCCTTAATTATCATGATAGGTTTTTCCTTTTCTTTCTTTCTTTATTTTTTTTTTCTATTATTATTATTATTTTGTAATTATAATATTTTTCATCTAAAATTTAAATGGTCTTTAAGACAAAGAGAAAAAGAGCACCTGCTTGTTTCTACAGTAATAATGTCAGCTACTTATTAAATTTTACAGGGTGAACAAATAAGTTGTTATTATAATTATAGATTTAGCTGAGGACAAAACCCTCTAGTACTCTCGGGAATGCTGGTATATTGTCCAGGACGGCTGGTATATTGTCGAAAAGTCTCTACCCTCCTACTAGCTTGTCATAAAATAATTAAGTCTTAACAATATAATAAGTTAAGTGCTGGTATTTGTCAATAATTGTGGTTTTGAACAAATGGTAAACTCACACTTATACACATGTCCAGATATAATTCTAGCTTCTGTTTATTCTCAGCCCAAAGTACTGCAGCTGGTTTATTTTGAAGAATGATTCATATTTAGGTCCAATCTGACCTCTGGTCCAATAAAGAAGCAAATACTTTGTAGCTGTAACCATGGTAACCATAATGATGTGGCTTGACAAACAATCTTACTTAACTTTAAATGACTAACCTTGGCTTTAAATAGAAAATGTTAGCTGACAAATTCCCAGTTCTGTAAACTTATATTAAAAATAATATACATGTAATCTTAATCCCAGACCCAACTTCTATTTGTAATACTGGTTGGTTGGTTCAACTTATTTTATGCCCAAATCAAGAATTATATTTCATTTTCATTAAGAGACAGTCTGATCAGAAATCGTGGAGGAAACCAGATTAGCCAGAGACAACCTCCAACTCTCCATGAGTAAATTAAAAAACTTTCTTTCACTTAATTCTGAGTGGGATTTGAGCCTAGGTATAAGGGGCACTGTGATATATAAGCAAATTCCTTACATCATTTGGCCACCAAGGGCCTTTCTTGGAAGACAGAAAACGATCATTTTGTATAAAAGCATTGTCACTTCTAATGTTGCTTAATATTTAATAACATGTATTTATTTATTTATTTATTTATTTTTGTTATATCAATTATATACAGGTGGGATACTATAAAGAGACATAAATCAGGTTTTATTATATTTAGACAGGTGTGTAGTACTAAACACAGGTACATGTAGTACCAAGTATGTATGTTGTATAATAAAACTAACGATACATAACAATCTTGTAAGTCTGATAAACAACACACATTTGTACATATATGCATATATTCTCTAGAATTTTAAGGACAGTTGTGGTCAAATAATTCTCTTGAACCTTCATGATAATTGTTGCTAAGCATGCTTGCACACTGATGAAAACTGGGCTCATATACATTATGCTTATTTTTATAAGAATGTTTTTTCTTGACAGAACAAATTCACCATTTCAAGCCAACCATAAATACATTATGTGAATTATGAGAAACCATTACACCATACTAATTTGCAAACTTCACATAATGTAATACTCCTAATCATTTTATGCTCCAATGGCCCATCAAGAATTATGAAAATTCAGCACTATGCATTTACAAAAAACATTAAATAAGGTTACCTCAACATATCAGACAGGTCCTTATCCTCTTGTCAGCCAACAATCCAAACAATCCAGTCCCTGGTAATAAGGATTATTGTAAACACCTTACTTGTTATAAATACAAACTTGTTATGAACTTCATGCAGGTATTACAAAGCGATTTTATGTAATCTTTACCTATATTATATAGCCCCTTTATTTAACTGAATGTCTCATATCATTAACTTTGGTATTTATGATTTCGACATAACAATCTCCCTAAGGGACACAAGGGAAAATAGATACTTCAAAAAAATTATTACAAGATCACTAATTTATTCAGGAGTCAAAAAACATTTGTTATACCTCACTTATAAACTGAGGCCAAATTCCTGTCATGGTTAATTACTATAACCATGTTTTATGGCAGTAATCAATTTGTTTTTCTTATGAAATATGTGTAATCTCTGCGCGTGTGTGTGTGTGTGGTAGGACAGTTAGCGAAAGTTTCACGGAACCTGGTACCCAAATTTTGAAATTTTAGTGAATAATACCAGCTTTTTTCATCATGATTTTACTCACTTTTGCATGCAGCTTTAAAGAGAGAAAGTGTCAAATTCACAAATATGTTTAAGTTTCAATTAAAAAAGTCTCAGAAATTGTTTTATCAAAATTTTATTCAGAATAGAAATAACCCCCCCCCCAACACACACACACACACACACACACACACACACACACACACACACACACACACACACATATATTACTTAATTGAATTTAAAAGTCTTTTTTTTTTCATTTTTCAGATAACATAATATTGCAATGTATCAAAGTATGCAAGGTTTCTGCATATGTTAAAAATCCTAATAATAAAGTGAATCAAACATACCACAGTTTTAATAACAGAAACTAAAAAGTAAACTACAAATTTTCGTAACTGTGTTATCAAAGGCAGAGACTGTGAAATTACATGAATTCTTTCTATAGTTTTCTTTTATGTTCAAAAATGGAAAGTTTCTGAACATTATGCAATATTCTATAAATTCACTGAGGCATACATAAAACCGTTTCATGTTCACAATACATCTGCTTTATACACCACCGAGATGACATGCTGCAAATACAGAATGTGAAATCTGTTACAAACTAATGACCAATTTATTTCTGTTCAATGGGTTCTACAAATAATTATCAATAATCAAAAAAAGATTCATGGGGACTATTAAAAGAAACCACTAAAGATAAGAACAAATGGCTCTAATGTGTTCTTTGTAATGGAAATAGTTACCCATAATCCTTTACAAACCATCTGAGCAAAGCATGCTGGGACAATCTTTCATTAACTTTTGATTGGTCAAACAAGATTAATGATGACACTTATTTTAATCAGGATAAAGGGTGGAATCAGATAGAAAATCTCTATTGTATTTACATATATCATTGACTTTAGGACCTCCAGGGTCTTATGTGTTCATCATTATACTGATAAATGACCCCAGGAGACCACTGAGTATAAAGGTGGAGTTAGTGATTAAGTTGTGAGATGGTCAATATGTATTATCTGTATAATGTCAAATCTTCCATCATATTCTTCTTATTTCCTGATTTTTCTAATGGAACTACCCATTTCCATTGATTTCTGTGATACTATTTGTAATATAGGGGTAATTAGGTCTAGGGATTAACCAGATGTAAATCTCTCTGTCACATCTAGGAAATATAATCTGGATTTCCAAGATGAGATAGTACATAAAAGTTAATAAATCAATATATTAAATCATTTTAGATTCGATCTGAATATTGACACTTTGATCAAGATATGCAAAAATTTCTTAGATTCACAAATAATTTTCATTGTTTTGATGTTTATAGATTCCATGATAAAATTATTTTTGTTTCCAACGCCAATTGCAAAATTTTCTGTCAAATGTAACTGTATTATTCTGTTCAAATTTAATAAACACACTTTCACCATTGGTTTTTTGGTTTTTTGTTATTTTTTAAGTTAGTTAGTTAGTTTTTTTTATTTTTTAGTTTGTTTGTTTGAAGTATGATAAAATTGGTACATTTTTACCATATTTTGAAGAAAAAAAAATAGTTCAAATGTTCAAAACATTTTGAACAGACATTGTGACAACTTAAATGGGAACTACAACTTGACAACTAACTAAAAGCCAAGAGAAAAAAAAGCCCTATATCAGTAGTACAAAGTCTCATGTTTTCTAGTCATGCACATGTGTCCTGTTTCACAAAAGTAATGGAAATTCTCTTCTATTCAATGTACAGATTTAACTTTCTGCAACATCATTATAAGCACTCTGTCATCTAAAAGCTATTTGTCTTCAAGCTCATACACTACAATTACTCAGCATCCAAAATTCAAGGAACTTGGTAACCTCAGATGTTTTTCATCACTGGTACTAATACTAATACTAGTATCAATACTACAATATTAAAACATTGATTATAGTTTATCCCTGGAGTACTTGTTCCATCCACCCCTACCATAAGTTTAATTAATAAAGTTAGATAGTTAGTTACCCCGGGTAATTAAAATATTTATTTGTTATAAATGTTACAGGGCTGAGCTTTTTGTGATGTTGTAGCATTGTATATAGAGTGATTTTCTGCCAGATTCTCAGGGTACAAATATTTTAGCACTGTGGTACAGCACTCACTTAACTTTTCAATTGATTAATTTCTTAACTAATTAAAAAATTCAATCAATTGATGTAAGTGCTAATTCCTAACACTACAGTTCAATAGTCTTTCAGTTAAAATTTGAAAGCTTCAAAAAATGACATTTACACATTTTAATTCATTAAGTTGAGTGAGTGAGTTGAGTAATAGTGTTTAACATCCCAGTCGAGAATTCATTAAAGTGGATGAACTATTTTATAACACTGATGACAGGCAGACAAATTAAAGACAAATATAACATTATTTCTCTTATTCCTCCCAGAATCAACAAAATTCATGGTCTATAAAAACTTTTATAAATAAATTTTTAAACACAGGAAGTTGTTGAACCTTGATTTAATTCTTAATCTTTTGATAAAGTCTAATTCACAGTACTTTAAAAGTCATCCCACAGGAAATAGTCCGCATTGAGTAAGATTACAAACAAACAAAAAATCCATCTTAGCAGGATATCGTCAAAATATGACAGGATATCATCAAAATATTGTCACAATAGACAGGAAGACTATTTTATATTGATTTTTACAAGTTCTTATCTTTAAAATAATTTTAATTGTAATTTTTGCATTTATAAAAAGAATTTACCTTGAAATGGTCATTTAGACATTTAACAACTGACAAAACCTCAGTATTAATTTAATTTGTGTAGAGAGGTATGAGAGTTCAAGGAAAACAAAATTTTGGGGAAAAATAACATTTCTTTCAACATTGCAACTAAATTTTCTTTTTTAAGCAAAATCATATTTCATATACCATGTAACGGTACCTGATAAGAAAAATTAAAAACTAGAGAAAAGGTACAGGGAAAAAAGTCAAATAAATTATCTTTTTTTTAATAAAACAAGGCTACTTATAGGTACAATTATTATTTTCAGGAAGAAAAGAGTTCCTTCTTCAGTTGTTCCTTAATTATAATTTGATTTATATGTGAATGGCTTTATGAACTTAAATACAAGACAAAACTTCCTGTAAATTAAATATTTATGATGACGGATAATAAAATAAATATACATTTGTATACAGTAGGCCAGTAACAACAGAGAAAGGTAAAAAAGATCTGTAACTTTACACATGTATATATTTTCTTTGGAATATTTAACCGTCAGGTGTGCAAACAAACACCTACAACTATGGCAGACTACAGATACAAAATGTGACACAATGAAACAGCGGGGAATGTTTTTGGGTATAAATTTACTATAACTATAGACCAGTTATATTGTCTGTTGCAATGTAAACATTCTGATGTTACATTGCAACAGACAATATAACTGGTACAAGTCTTCACTAGACCTGAAATACATGGTTCCGGGCTTTTTTATAATACTGATGTTGCCATTTCTGAAATGGCAACATCAGTATTATCAGAAGTCCATGAATTCATCTACTGAAAATAGAATCCAGATAATGGTACTTGTACATTTATCTATAGTGGAATGAAGAGACCCTAATAGTAATTTAAGCAGAATAATCATCTAAATAAACAAACTGGGTTGGTGGACAAGTCTTAAATTAGTTAAGCCAGTGAAATATCCAACTTATATATATATATATATACATGTATATATATATTACCAAAATGATTTGGCAGCAGTATTTTTACCCATTTCTTATTACATGTTAAATGTGAAAATAAACACCAAAACCTTAAAAAAATCTACAAAAATGGAAAATGTAACATCAATTTTGAGGGAGTTATTATCTTGAAAAAGATCAGATATCATTTATCGATAAATTAATGGGGGGATTAATTTCCTGAGATTGTAAAATCAATCAAGCAATCTCCCAGGATTTTACCTAAAAATTGGCTCCAAAAATTGTTTTTATTCCAATTTTTTGTAGATCTTTCAGTTAATATTTTTCGAAGTGTTAACAATCAGAGATCAGATATCACATATCTATGTAATAATGGGAGATAATCCTCCAACCATTGAATAATTAAGGGATAATGCTTTAGAGTCCTGTGATCTCCGCACACTCTGATCTAATCTTGATGATAACGCTTTATGTTATATTGTAAATAATTAATTGATATAATTATGATAATTATACCCGACTCTGATAAAGGGTCATGTAAATTAAACAACATTATATAATTACTTTGATTTATCTAAATTCCATTAAATAATATTGATAAACAGAATAAACAATTTGAAAAATGTTTAGTAATAAAACTAAACATGTCTTCACTGAAAAGTGCTACATTTTCAGGCTGGACAAATGATTTTTTCCTGAAAAGTGCTGCATTTTCAGGCTTGACAAATTCAATGTCTTCCATGAATTTCAAGCTAGATTAATGTCTGTCCTTCTTGAAAAGACTGCATTTTGAGGCCAGAAAAAATGAGTATTGGTATTCCCTAAAAGTGTTACATTTTCAGGCTTGTTAAATTGAGTCTTCATGCTTGACAAAATGAGTGTCTTCCTTGAAAAGTCCTACAATTTCAGGCTTGACAAAAAGAGTGTTTTCCTTGATCATTCCTGCAATTTCAGGCTTGACTAAAACCATCAATGATCTTTTAACATAATGAGAGGCTGGCAACTTGCTTATTTGTAACAACTAAAGGAATTAACATAGAACCTCCCCAATACAATTCTATGAATCAGTACTTAATGAACTAACAATCCATTAGTAGCCTGATTACTTTTTGATGGATGAAGTTCTTTTAAGGCATTAAGCTTAAAAAGCAATATTGTGGCATAATGCAAATACAGTGACATTTTTTACTTCATTTTATTCAATTTATTACAGAGAAAGTTCATGATTTTCTCTACCATTTTGAACCAAATCCCTTGTTACAGTTATATATATAACAATATAATATTGATTAACAAATGCAATCATGGGACCATCATCATATAACTGTTTCCATGGTTACTCTAATACTAATGCAGGATAATAAGTTTTTTCAATATTCTGAATACATAAACTCGTATCTCAAAATTTATTTTGTTTGCTTTTAGCAACATCATGTCAATAAAAACTATATATTTATGGTTGCTATAGTAACAGAAATACTTAAAGAGAAAATAGCAGACTTTTTGAATGATACAATGCAATTTAAAAGGTAGCTTTGTTATTTTCTATATTGAGTTTCATGTTTGGCTCCAAGGCAATTAAAGGTAAAACATCAGAATATACAAATTACAGTTGTGCTTTGCTGAGAACAGAATTACTGAGTGTAGCACATTCCTTTTTCAATAATTACCTATACTGACATTTTTGATATGATAATTGATTTATTATCTTCAAACTTTGACAGAAAAATTATGAAGTTAAGAAGCTCAACATGAAAATGTAATTTACGCTTTTCAGTGGATGAGTAAACCATGATGGCTTCTAAAAAATTGTGCACACCCTCTAGCAAGGTTGGTGGTTTTCTCCAAGTACTAATAACAATCATTACAGAATAAATGAGTTAATATAAGAGAAACAATTTTAAATTGTCAGTGTAAAAGACACCATTTCACCCACCCACCTACCCCTACCTTAGACCTAGCCTTGGATAAAAAAAAATAACCTTGCAATAATGAAGTGAGTTGAGTGGATTGGAGTGGAGTAATGGTGTTTTATGCCCCAATCAAGATTCTTTCACTTATTTTGAGGTGATCAGTTCTGGGACGGTGGAGGAAATTGGAGTGCCCGGAGAAAACCACTGACCTTTCACAAGTGATCTTTCTCAAACTAGGATCAGAACCGAGTAAAATTTGAACCCAGCTGGTGAGAGGTGCTGTGATCCGTATGGATACTTTAGACCACTCAGCCACCAAGGCCCCCAATAATGGAGTGAGACAATCCAACTAATTACAATTGTATTTAATTTTTTATGGAATGGTGTTCTAAAATGAAATAAAACCACACACACACACACACACACACACACACACACACACACACACACTTTACAGAAACAGATTATGTGACCACAAATACTACAAATATAAAAACAGATATGTTCTTTATAAATGTAATAGAAACATCTGTGACTTTGCATAATGAGGCATAAAATATATAACATTTTTATCTTTAAATTATATAAATATATATAGATACAGATACAGAAATAATGATGTGTACCAGGTATTAAATCTGATATTTCTTATCAATAAAAATATTCATATGTATCATATCTGATTTTTTTTACCAATGAAAGTGCTTTATTTCTTATTCCTAATTTGGAAAACTGATATCAATCCTGTAACAGATTTGATGCACTGTGGATAAAATCTGAAATGTATTTTTCACTGTCATGCCTGTTTAATTCCAAATTTTTTTGATAAAAATAAAAAATATCATTTTCTAAAAAAATTTTGAATGCTAAATTCTTATGCTATATTTAACATCTTAACTGCTGTTCAAATGTCATGCCTGCTTATTTTCATTTGAAATTAACCATGAACCTGGTTTATATAATTTTTAGATCCTTACAATTCATTTACATTTACTAACATATATGCATAATAAGTTTTTGGCCCAATAAAAGAGCTATACTTTTACTAACTCCAAACCCAATACAAATTCTGATAACGTTTTCATTAATGTTACGCTTTCTTATTTTTATATGAAATTAATATCTTACCAGCACGTGTATACACTTTTCTATTGTTGACCTACCAGGACGCTCATTACCTTGCTATTATTAATTAACTGGAAACAATTCTGTCATATTTGACATAAAACAGAACACCTTTTTCTAATAAAAATGGTTCTACACAGCTTTTGCGACTGCCTGTCGTTTCTGTTTATATCCACTATGTGGTATTTAAATTTGCCATTAATATATAATAATTAATCAATAAAAGCTAATAAAAAAATATTGAATTTTACAACTGGAACACAATCTGGGCGACGTTTTCTAATAATAAGTTATTTTGCTCACAATATTGAATTTTACTAGCAAACACAATTTTGGAGATGTATGTTGATAATGAGTTGTTTTTCAGTTCTTTGTTTGGTAAATGTTTTCAAACATAAGTTGACGGATATGACTTTCTTTGTTCAGAATGCTTTTTCAAACATTTAAATGAGCCAGGGGATAAAGTAGTCAATATTTGACTGAATTCCTTAATGGTTTTTCAATAATGTCACCTAAGTCCTAAGGCACCTCTGTCAGCTGTACAATACACATAGATTTAACCCTATAGTGTTAATGAAAATATTAATCCACCCTTTTGAAAAGTCAAGTTTTTATTTTGGTATTTGAAGTATTCTAAGCTAATTGTTATATAAATAATTTCAACACTTTGTGGCAAATTTTCAAAGTATTTAATACTATTTATGGCCTAGAAAATTAAATACACATCCCTAATAGGCTAAATCTCACCAAGAATTAAATCCACTTAAATCTTTTTTATTATATAATTGTTTATTACATTACACCCTAATTCTTAATTTTTCACATAACAGATTTAAAACCTTCAAGAGTTACAGGTAGACTTTAGATACTAAGAAATATTTCACAAAATACTGTTAATGCACAAAAAAGGATTGAACCACAGACCACCCACATGTTATCCAAATGTTCTCCCAAAGTTATCAAGACCAGCAATTTTTTTTTTTTTTTTTTTTTTTTTTGAACTGCAAAAAGGCTCATTTCATATTTTTGCATGGTTGTTGGCCTTGGAAGTACAGAGATAGTAGCTTGTCTGTCAATAGACTGGTAGTTCTACTGGTGATAAAAGTCTGAGAAAACAAGATTTTAGGTGCACAGCTTTACATTCGAGCAACAAAAAGGTTTAATATTTTTTAAAATGCAACTTTAACTAAAATAAAAATAATAATAATAATAATAATCAGGAATCCTACCTATATTAATTGTCTAAAGTTGTTTTCTCCAAGCACTCTGGTTTTCTCCACCATCCCAAACCACCTTAAAATACTGTATATGTGAAAGGATCTTGACTGAGGTGTAACACACCATTACCCAACTCTTTCAGGTAGTTCATTTGACAGTAAGTGTTTACATTTATTATTATTATTATTATTATCTTGCTTATAATACTGATTAACTTCCAGAGCTACAAGATGTCTAAGATTGAATAAATTTGAGCAACATGAAGATTTCGTAATGGTTGACTAGATGAACAATACCAAACAAACTAGCAAAAGTAAGCTATATGATTTACAATACAAGAAGTATGAGCTATGTATCTTGCATATTTGTCTCTTTTTAAAATTTTATTTTCAAAGGGTTAGTTCAACAATTACTGCTATTAAAGAGAGATCATTAAAATCAATATTATGTTTTTTTCACTCAAACAATTATGTTTTGATGCTATTTTAAATATTCTCCATTTGGTTAAGCTATTGACACTTCAAACAAATAGGCTTTGACCATTTTTGAGAGGGTTTTTGGTTAAAGTGTTTTTTCAAACACTTTAAGACACACTTAGTCATTCATGAAAAATATTGATTTTAAACAAACTTTCATATCTAAATACATTATTCTTGCAGATGATATGACACAATTAGATAAGAGGCGATAAAAATTTCACATTGTACTACAACAAGTGCTAGAAATCTTATCTTTTTATAATCCTAGGAACAATGTCAGTATTGGAGAGGCATCAAGTCAAAATAATATTTTTTTTATATATATAAAACTTCCTTTTGTATGTATGGTATGTTTTGTACCCTCCACTAAAATTTTAATTTTGACTGAATTGGCCTATAATTTATAAAATCAAACTATTTTGAACATTTTTGTGAAAAATGTTTTTTCAAAAAATTTACATAAAATTTGACAGGTGGAAGATAGAAAATGAAGTCATACTTTTTTTATTTGCATCATTTATTATGGTAAATAAAAAATAATAATTCAGAATAACTTTTAATATTACCATGATTTTTTTTTTTAGATTTTAAAGAAATATGTATAAACATGTTTTACATAGTGTGTATATATATAGAAAATGCATCACAACTAAATTCCTCATCAGTCACTAAAATTAGAAATACCTGTCCAGATACTTTAAGTATGTCAATGACATAGTTCCTACTTTCACTTTCAACAGGACAAAAAATGCAATTAATTGAAATTACACCTGTACAATGGTTTAAAATTATATATCTATTTTCTTTCATTCATTCAACATCAAGTGTTTACACATATAATTTTCTTTTAAAAAAAGTTTAAAGTGCATTTAATATGTCATGTAGTCCCACTCCTTATCGAATACACAAAATCATTTTAATGAGGGAGAGATTTGAATCATAAGACATGACTACAAACGTACCTGATAAAATGTCAAGAGTGGGCGTTAAAAATATTAAGAAAATATATATTTGTAAAATAAATATTTTGTAAAGCTTCAAAATATAAATTTCTAAATAATAATTATAATATTTTTTGTATAAATATTATGATATATATCTTCTACTTACCTCAAAAACTCTTGTAAACATACATCACAAAATCTATGTCCGCACGTGGAAATTTTCACTGCTTCACGCATTGGAAGTCTACATAATAAACAGATACATTTCTTTCTTAATCTGTCCACAAAAACACATTTATATCCCGGCATGGTCAAATTTTAACACAGGAAAGTTAATTTTTACGATCAGCTGTTTTCATATCCGTGCTTATCAGAACGACTGTCTGCTCTCATTGACTCTTCGCTTCGTCACACATGTATGAATATGACGTCGTGAGTACTCAGGAAGTCACCGATTTTCTAATCCGCTTACCTAAACGTGTCTATAATCAATACTTTAAAACAACATGCAGAAAAAACACATCGGATTAATTAAAATTGAGCAATTGATTGAATGTCAGAAATACTTGCATGTTTTAATAGTAATTTGATTGGATAGTGTAATTAAAAATTAAGCTTACAATAATTCCGACAGAATTATGTCCCCTGAGTGTGCTGGCTCACCATAAATATTATTTAAAAACAGTTGCTTATTTTATAACATTTTCATTGTATGTCTGTTGATCTGTTGTTCTACGGAAAAGAAAAAAAACTAAACAAAATTTATTATGAGTATTTACTAACGGATCACGGATATCTGTTTTTAATAAAATAGCCGTAAAAATTTTTACATCCTTGTAACGTATACCTTTTCATTTTTCTAGCAGGTTGATTAATTATTTTATTGATAAAACCAATCTAAAAAATGTTATAAGACAAAGAAAAAGGGAAAGTATTATTTATCATTGATTTTTATTACTGAAAATGGGTGTTGTTGCTACAAAGAAAAGAAAAGTGAGAGAGAGAGAAAGAGAGGGCCTTTCAATTTTTCAATCCTGAGTTATTAAATCAATTTTAATTTTCGATTTCTTCATTCTTACTGGATTTCTGTTTTTCTAAGTCCTAATTAAAATTTATTTTGTCAAGCATTTGAATTAATTTTTTCAGTTGCATCAGAGGTGCATGAAGGGTAGTAGTAAACTTGTTTGAATTCTGTATTTCATAATTGATTAATTTTGACTGATGTTGTTGGGGTTATTTCTTTTCACTGGTGTTTCTATGTTTATTTTACAATTCTATGTCACATAATTTTATTTTGTTGTTACTACACTTCCTTTATGTCACAGCTATAGAGTATTTCACATAAATACTAGTATGATGGCTTTCTTATATTATTTATTTATTTATTTATTTATTTATTTATTTATTTATTTGTTTATTTTAGCTATCTGTCTATATATCTATCTATCATATTATTATTATTATTATTGTTATTATTATCATCATCATCATCATCATGATTTTTATTATTATTATTATTATTATTATTATTATTATTATTATTATTATTATTATTATTATTATTATTATTATTATTACAAATAGTACAAGTAGTACAGCAGTAGTGTTTCTTGTGTTGAATGAGACAGGACATGAAGATTGTAGTATGCAGCAGTTACAACAAACACGAAGTTAAACATTTTTATAAAACTTCTTATTTTATTGTATGCTGATGATACAGTATTAATGTCTGAATCTGCAGAGGATCTACAAAATCAACTTAATGCGTTTTCAAAATATTGTGCTGAATGGAGATTAAAAGTAAATGTAGATAAAACAAAAGTTGTTATATTTTCTTAAGGTAGAAGAAATAAAAATATGTTTTTCACTTATAATAATAAGATGTTAGAAATTGTTAACGAATATAAATATCTCTGTATAATTTTTTCTAGAACAGGATCATTGATGAGTACAAAAAAATATTTAGTTAACAGAGCAACCAAAGCAATGTATGCAATATTTAAAAAGTCGAGACATTTTAATTTATCTGTTGACTGTCAAATGGATCTTTTTGATAAAATTGTTGTACCTATTTTGTTATATGGTTGCGAACTGTGGGGATTTGAAAATATAGATATAATAGAAAGAGTTCATTTGAAATATTGTAAATTAGTATTAAATATAAAACAGTCAGCGCCAAATTTTATTGTATATGGCGAATTGGGAAGAACCGCACTAGTTGTTGATATTAAGTCTTGAATGATTATTGGTGTAAATTAATTATTGGAAAACAGCATAAATTTTGTTCAATTTTATATAAATTTTTGTATTCGGAATTTTTAGATGGTTCTGAATTTAAGTGGTTGAATTTTATTGAGTCTGTTTTTGAAGAAACTGGTTTGAATAATATATGGTTATCACAAACATTTCCTAATGATACTTGGCTTATCAAATGTATAAAACAAAAATTATATGATCAGTTTTTACAATCTTGGTATGAAAAATGTGATTCGTCTTCTAAGGGTATATCTTACAAATTGTTTGTTGGTATCAATTTTAAATTGCAAAACTATTTGACTTCAAACTTAGATCAGACAGATATTAATATTTTAAGTAAATTTAGGTCTTGGAATCACAAACTTCCTATTGAAACTGGTAGATGGCAGAATATTTTAAGAGAAAATCATGTTTGTTTTTATGTAACGATGATATCGGTGATGAATTTCACTATATAATGAACTGTAAAATTTTTGATGAAGAAAGAAAAGCATTATTACCAAGAAAATTTACAACTAAACCAGTTATCATAAAATTTTTTGATTTATTTTCAAACAATAATATACATGTTTTACGCAAATTATGCAAATTTATAGAAATTGTTGTAACTATTTTATTATATGGTTGTGAACTGTGGGGATTTGAAATTATAGATATAATAGAAAGAGTTCATTTGAAATATTGTAAATTAGTATTAAATATAAAACAGTCAACGCCGAATTTTATTGTATATGGCGAATTGGGAAGAACCGCACTAGTTGTTGATATTAAGTCTTGAATGATTATTGGTGTAAATTAATTATTGGAAAACTGCATAAATTTTGTTCAATTTTATATAAATTTTTGTATTCGAAATTTTTAGATGGTTCTGAATTTAAGTGGTTGAATTTTATTGAGTCTGTTTTTGAAGAAACTGGTTTGAATAATATATGGTTATCACAAACATTTCCTAATGATACTTGGCTTATCAAATGTATAAAACAAAAATTATATGATCAGTTTTTACAATCATGGTATGAAAATGTGATTCGTCTTCTAAGGGTATATCTTACAAATTGTTTGTTGGTATCAATTTTAAATTGCAAAACTATTTGACTTCAAACTTAGATCAGACAGATATTAATATTTTAAGTAAACTTAGGTCTTGGAATCACAAACTTCCTATTGAAACTGGTAGATGGCAGAATATTGTAAGAGAAAATCGTGTTTGTTTTTATGTAACGATGATATCGGTGATCCAATACAATACATTACAATACAAAAGTTTTATTTAAAGTTGATAAAAACATAACAAGTTAACATAAGCTCTAATGAGCTTTTGAATCGACTATACAATTAAGACATCAATATACATATATACTGTATATATACAGAGACAAATTCACAAATTAGATTAACATAAAATAGTAAGCACATAGTATTAAAATTAAGCACAGTAGATAAAAAGAAGCACAGTGAAGCAACTGTTATTAAAATAATATAATGAAATAAAAATGAAGTGAAAATGAAGTGAAGCCAGGATGCAAGCATAATCACATCCCAAAAAAAATAAAATAAAGCACTAATAATATTAAAGCATCTAATATAGCCAGACTAAGCATAAAATAAAATAAAATAAAATTAAGTGATGAATTTCACTATACAATGAACTGTAAAATTTTTGATGACGAAAGAAAAGCATTATTACCAAGAAAATTTACAACTAAACCAAATATTATAAAATTTTTTGATTTATTTTCAAACAATAATATACATGTTTTACGCAAATTATGCAAATTCATAAAAATTGTAAATGAGAGAATCAGCTCTCCTGGTTAATGTTACCGGGGTATTTATTATTATATGGTCATCACTGTACTTATTTACTTATGTATTTATTGTATATGTAATTGTTCTCTAAATTGTAAAATGCAATGTGAGAATAAAGAATTATATTTATAATTATTTACCTAAAGTTGATCATTTTCAAAAGTAATTACTTGTGATATGTCTGATCTGCTTGATAATCAAGGTCCAAATAAAAAATAATCAAGAAAAATTATTAACATCAATATTTTTAAAAACAAAAGTATAATATTGTCAATCAATTTATCTATTTTTATAATTTAATGTTCAGTTCAAGATTTTAAAATTATATTTAAAATTAACAAAACGTATTAATATCAAATACACTTTTAAATTTGAAAATATGGAAAGACTTGCAACACCTGAGCTCACAAGATGGTCCAAGATATGGGGTGCTCTAAGGATGAGAGGGATATTGATCACCGATAAAGGGAGATAATCGTCAGTTAAAAAACAAAAAAAGTGCAAGGTTTGGAGTTTACACGTGAAATATTAAAAGTTTAACATGGCAAGCAAAGATCCAGAGTCAAAACAAGATGTAAAACGTAAAAGAACAATAAAGAAAGAAACAACATCTGGAGCCGGAGGTGACTCGAAGAAAATAAGAACAGAAGCTAAGGTTTGTTTTATCTAACAAATGTGGGAAAGGGAGGGGGGTTGCTGTCTTATTGGGGATAAATTAATATATATTGTTACAGCTCTACATTATAATTTCTCGTTAATGTTTGACAAATTTCAAGACTGTCTTTAACAGTCAAATATGCAAACAATTGTAGATTTGTCACTTATGTGATACTGAAAGCAATTTTAATGTAGTTATTGAGTAAAGCAACCAGGGACATCAGCATCTAGGTCACAAAACGTTTAAATCTGTACCAGTACACTTGGAATCTGCGTCCATTCTCCCTAAAAACTGCACTCACAGAGCATTTCCAGCCTAATGCCAGTTTGCCATGGGTCAGTTCACCCTAAATCCTTTTTGTCTGGGTAGATTTGCCACTTTTGATGTTAATATATTTTCATTTTATAAATATGTTTTGTTGTAAACAGTTTCTCAAAAGATACACTGAAGAGCTGTGCCACTTATTCACATTTTCTGTGTCTCAATCTTGAAAAGTTTTAATTAGTCCTGAGGTTGTATACTCGGTAAGGCTGGAGAGTTCCACAGTTTCATTTACATTAAGTGCCAGATTCTAAATCATAACATAGTAATCCTCAGTATATCAACTGGGAAATATTCACTTATCTTCAGAACTAAAGTAATTTGAAATAAATTCTTGCTCAAGGACTCCCCATAGAGGTCAACTTGACTGAGTCTCAAACCCATGACCTTTGAATTCTGTGTCTGTCAACCTATAAGACTTGGCCATACATCTCTATTTATCCGCTATTGAAAGAAATGTTTAAAAAATTAGTAATACCTAGCAGAACTTAGTTTGTAACATTTTGCTGTATTTGTTTTTAGGAAAGCAGTGGTAAATCTTTATTTTATGCTGAAGATGAAGAAGTTGATTCCAGGGATCCTAAAAAAGACTTGGATATTTTCAAGAGCACCTGTGACGACATCAGAAAATCTATGGAAGAAATAAAGAAACTAAAAGAATCAAAACACTCTGTAAGCTTTAATACAGTTATCACACTGCACGAGTCATTGTGCTTATGACTGTTCAGAAAAAAGTTTTCATGGAAAGTCCAATAAACTTGAAAAAGTTTTCTTTTTTCACTTTAGCTTAGTTAAAATGCATTTCGCATTTACCATAGAATATCTCCATAAAATGTAGAGTTAAAGAAATATACTATAAGATCATGGACGTGTTGGAAATTCAAGTGGATGACTGATCTTTTTGCACATACAATATTATAGATGTGCAGTGGCATAGCCTCAGATGTGAATATCATTGACTAATTAGTTCAATTAAAACAGAATTTTGATTTTTATTTTTGAAATTAATACCAATAAAAATTTTCATTAAGCCTTATTTAACTTTCCATGACATGGAGCAACAATTTATATATATTCTAAAAAATAGTTGAAATTTAATTATAAATGTCCAAAGAAAACTACAATGAAAGATGAATTTGTAAACATACAAAATTAAATAGAAGACATGAAATTTTTAATTATCGATTTGGACTAATTTTGTAGTTCAATTATCATTACTAGTTAATTAAACCATTGTAGAACTACCACTTTTTTTCATTTTAAAAGTTCATTGAAAAATAATGTCGGTTAGCAAATGGAAGTTGATAGAGAGAGTGTTAATTTTATGTACCAGTTTACACAGTATAATAGTGTTCTTACATTGTATTTTTACAGGCAGAAGAAATAGAAGCTAAGAGAGTGGATGCTACATTACAATTTGTGATTCTGAAGAAGTTAAATAGACTTGCTCACATAAGATGTAAAAAGGTCAGAGAGGGTACAAATGAGGTTAGTATAACAGAGTAATAAAAATGTCAGAGAGGATACAAATGAGAAGTATGTCGGAGTATCAATGTATCAGAGAGGGTACAAGTGAAGTTAGTATGTCGTTAGGGGGCAAATGAGGTTAATATGTCAGAGAGGGTACAAATGTGGTTAGTATGTCAGAGAGGGTACAAATGAGGTTAGTATGTCAGAGAGGGTACAAATGAGGTTAGTATATCAGAGATGGTACAAATGAGGTTAGTATGTCAGAGAGGGTACAAATGAGGTTAGTATATCAGAGATGATAAGTGTGTCAGAGAGGGTACAAATGAGGTTAGTATGTCAGAGATGATAAGTGTGTCAGAGAGGGTACAAATGAAGTAAGTATGTTATGTAAGTGGGGTACAAATGCGATACATAGGTCAGAAAGTGTCAAAGAGGGTACAGATGAGGGTAGGATGTCAGAGAGAATAAATGTGTTGTAAAGGGTACAAATGAGGTATGTGTGTTTGGGAGATTATGTGTTAGAGAGGGTACAAATGAGGCTAGTATTTCAGAGAGATTATGTGTTAGAAGGGTACAAATGAGGTTGAAGTTAGTATTCAGAGAGATTATGTGTTATCTATAAAACTAGAAAAAATACATATTTTGTAAATATGGGACCTCAATAACCAAGAAGTCTAAAGCACTTGCTATACAGATAACAAGGCCCCTTACCACTTAAATTTGAATCACATTGGGAGCAGATCCTAGTGAGAGAAGTTGTTGCTTGCAAAAGATGAATGGTTTTTCTCCTAATACTCCACCACTTTAGAACTGACCACATTGATGCACCTTAAAAATGGTGTAAAATAGCATTCTAACCAACCAGCCTAATACATCTTTTCAAAATAGATAATAAAATAGTACTCATATTGTTAAACATAGACCAGAAAAAAGTAATTATTTTAAACATAATTATAGAGGTATTATTAAAGTGGGTTGTGATGTACCATGTATGTTTTTGTTGTACCTGCCCAGGTTTTTGAATGTAATTATGATAATCTTTAAAACTCATTGTTTTTACTTTCATTTAGGCTAAACAAAGAATAGATCAGTATCACCTACAGTTACAGAATCTGTTATATGAAGTCATGCATCTAGAAAAGGAAATAACAAAATGTTTAGAATTCAAGTAAGGCTTTATCCTTTATACTGATACATCTAAGGCATATTGGATTTTAAGAGGAGTGGTGAGAAGTAAAGCATTGGTGTTATACAACACAGTCAAGATTCTTTCACTTAAGATGAGGCAGACAGTTCTGAGATAACGGAGGAAATCAGACCTAACGTGAAAAAAAAACTGACAAAATTTCCAATAGGATTTAGGTATTGTGGAATTAAAACATAAATGATGAATGTTGTAGTCTGTAAGATGGCACTTTAGCCCGCCAATCACTGTTGTACTGATTTTTGTTGAGAAAAAATTGGGTTGATTGAATTAATATTAAACAATCCAAATTTTACTTTCCATTAAAAGATAAATATTCATCCATATGCTATTCTTTCAATAACTTTTTTTGAAAAATAACAACAGTTGATTTTTATGGTTAATGCCTTTACAAAGTCTACATTTTAATTGGTTTGTATCAATGCCTCTTCATTTGTAACACTATCTGTAATTGGTTTGTTGTATTGATGCCTCCTCATTTGTATCATCATTTTTTATTGGTTGGTTTATCAATTTATCAAATTATCTTACTAATTTCTTTCAGTTGTAACCATGATATTTTCTTTCTTACAGGTCTAAAGATGAAGAAATAGAGTTGGTTTCTGTACAAGAATTTTATGAACATGCCCCTGCTCATATAGCTAAACCAGTATGTACATGTATGCAAAACTATTTTTAGGTTTTATAAACATTAATTTCTCAAAAGGATAATAATAAACTTCACTGTATTTGTTTTGTTTTCGTTTGAAAAAAGTACAGAAGTCCCTATCAGGTTCAATTTATATCAAAAGAAACAAGAATATCAGGAAAAACCTTAATACCAGTGACTTGCTTGGTTTGATGTTTTATTGGAAGATATTTCTTTGCACTTCCATGACTTTTCAGCATTTATTTTGTCTTTTATGCCAATCATTCATTCAGTCAATCATTCATATACATATACCAGTAGTTCAGTTTCAGAGGAACTCCATTTACTGTCATTAACTTATATTGATAAAGCTTGGAATACTGGTATTCATTGTTAAGGTACAAGTCAAGCTTATATTGATAAAGCTTGGAATACTGGTATTCATTGTTAAGGTACAAGTCAAGCTTATATTGATAAAGTTCGGAATACTGGTATTCATTGTTAAGGTACAAGTCAAGCTTATATTGATAAAGCTTTGAATACTGGTATTCATTGTTAAAGTACAAGTCAAGATGGGATTAGGATAATTTAATTAATCATTTTTCTTTGTAAGAGGAGTGGGCTATTTTCCTATATTCAGACAACATTTACTTGACTTTTTGTGTGTCTACACTAAATACACAGTAGTTAACATTTGTACCATAGTGCTATATGTTGGAGTAAAATTGTATGGTTTTTTTTTTCTCAGGAAGTCACAAAGAAGGATAGCCATCAGTTAACTTTGTCAAGATTAGATTGGGAACTTGAACAAAGAATACAGTAAGTTATTTTGTGTAGTAGAGAGAGAAATTCTGGCCTGTTTATTTTGACACCTACCATGTCATATAAATCATGTGTATAATATGATACACTTTCTATCTACATTGTTTTGTTTATCTTTTTGTCATACTTTGGTTTTTATGCAATAACTTTCCTAATCTTTGTCCATTTGGGTCAACTGCTTACCATAATTAAACTCATGACTTTAGTGTGAAACTATTATTACCAATGAATATAGAATTGCATGGGTTGATAGTTTCCAGTAAAAAGGGTTTTAGTCCAGGAAATAGTCACATTTACATTTTTTTAAATGTTTTAGACAAACGTTACAGAATATTGATCAAGTACACCAGAAAACCTTGGACGTTTGAATGTGATAAAATAAAGGTCCCTTTAAGTTAAATGTGAATAGTTTGAGTTAAGGTGTTCTTTAGTTGTTAGGGGCCTTGGTGGCTGAGTGTTCTAAAGCGCACACTTACGGATCACAGTGCCTCTCACCGCCTGGGTTCGAATCCCACTCAGGACAGATCCTAGTGTGAGAAAGTTTGTCAGTTCGCTTGCCAAAGGTCGATGGTTCACTCCGGGCACTCCGGTTTCCTCCACCATTCCAGAACTGACCACCTCGAAATAAGTGAAAGAATCTTGACTGGGGCGTAAAACACCATTACTCCACTCCACTCCACTCCACTCTTTAGTTGTTACTGTTACCAGTTTGATAAACCTTCCACCAAGGTTTGTGCATGCTTAATTATGCTTTTGTTACATTAGAGATATGTAAAGGAATTTTGTATATAATGTACCTTGAGCTGAGAACACTTTTGTTCAGTTTGTGTTTCCTTATTTTCAGTTTTAGAGATTAATTTATTTTTATTCTTGTCTCAAAGTTCATAGGCTTTAAAGGTAAAATAGTAATATCAAATGATCAGTTTATTTCAAAATCATTATAGGACTATAAAAATTATTCCACTTGCAAGCATTAAAATTTAACTTAAAAATCTGTACTGAATTTATCAAGTAATCATATGTGTATTTATTCTGAATTGAAATGATCTGGAAAACACGGCTCTTTCCAATAAAGGACACTTGCAGAGTTAACCCTGAAATTGATTTTTTTTTTTTGTCTTTTTTTCCTTACCTGTTTGTTTAGCAGCTGAGTGTATTGGAGAAATATAAAATTAAATTTGATCAAAGATGTTCTGATCATGTGTCCATGGCCTTATCTTACCATCTATGATACTTTGCTAGCCAAAATTAATTTCAAGGTGATGTTTTAAATTTTTTTTCAGATTAGACCAACAACTTGTAGAATCTAAAGCTAACAAAGAACAACTTGAAAAAGAAATAAAGACAAAAGAAGAATATCTTGAAAACCTACAACCAAAACTAGGTGCCATCTTACAGGTAAATGATTTATCTACAACCAAAACTAGGTGCCATCTTACAGGTAATTGATTTATCTACAACCAAAACTAGGTGCCATCTTACAGGTAAATGATTTATCTACAACCAAAACTAGGTGCCATCTTACAGGTAATTGATTTATCTACAACCAAAACTAGGTGCCATCTTACAGGTAAATGACTTATTTACAACCAAAACTATGTGCCATCTTACAGGTAAATGATTTATCTACAATCAAAACTAGGTGCCATCTTACAGGTAAATGACTTATCTACAACCAAAACTAGGTGCCATCTTACAGGTAAATGACTTATCTACAACCAAAACAAGGTGCCCTCGTACAGGTAAATGATTTATCTACAACCAAAATTAGGTGCCATCTTACAGGTAAATGACTTATTTACAACCAAAACTAGGTGCCATCTAACAGGTAAATGAGTTTTCTACAACCAAAACTAGGTGCCATCTTACAGGTAAATGATTTATCTACAACCAAAACTAGGTGCCATCTTACAGGTAAATGACTTATTTACAACCAAAACTAGGTGCCATCTTACAGGTAAATGATTTATCTACAACCAAAACTAGGTGCCATCTTTCAGGTAAATGATTTATCTACAATCAAAACTAGGTGCCATCTTACAGGTAAATGACTTATCTACAACCAAAACTAGGTGCAATCTTACAGGTAAATGATTTATCTACAACATCTACATTTATCTAAAACTATACTCATCCTTTATTCATCAGCAACTTTTTTATGCTTCATGTTATTTTCCAGCAGATTTGACTGACATAACTATATATTGTATTTTAGTCAACAAAGCCAGTACAGGAGTACTTAGACATGCCTTTTGATCAGATCAGAGAGCAGCACCAGACAGCTTGTCATCTACCAGAGCCACTTTATGTCTTGTATATGCAGACAAGTGCCTACAAAGATGCATGTGGTATGTTGAAAGTTCAGTTTCACCCTCCCACCTGAAATATCTCAGCCATACCTTGTCATTTTAAAGGTGGTAAGCTCATAAGAATTTTTGAAATAAAGAAAACAAAAGAAAAATGCATTTTTGGACTTTGTTAGCCACCAATAATTGAGTTGATGAAGTTTGAAAGTTAGAAAGGGGTATTTTAATAAATTATCAACTAGAAACCATTTACATGTAATTAGTAGAATTTTTCACATTTAGCATACTGGTAATCTTTTGTTTCTCAAAAACAGGTAAATGGGATACTTTAATTACTGCAAATTTTTATTGTTAAAGTGTGTAAGTAAAAAAGAATATTTTGCTCTACCTGATGTTTTTTTTTTCATCCAAAGAAAAATCATATTTTGACATTGAATGCATCCTCCTTTTTGTATCTTTGTGCAAATACGAACTTAATTTTTTTTCACCAGTACCAATGATAGCAATTAACCTTGAATACATTTAAATAATTCTTTAGGTGTGTTTGTTAATTTTCGCTAGATAGTTTACAACACCCCCCCCCCCCCCCCCCAAAAAAAAAAAAAAAAAAAAAAAAAAAAAAAAAAAAAAAAAAAACATAAGACCAAATCATTTTCTTTTCATAATTAGTAAGTGGGTGAATTATTGTTGAAAGATGCATCAGTATTATTGAAGTATTCACTATGTTAAAGATGAAATAGTATGAGTGAAAAATTAAATTTGTCTTTTGAATATAGTGTTAAACTTTGTATTCATTACATGATTTTTAAATGCTTACAATGTAAGTAAAATAATCGTATTTTGTTGTATTTATAGATAAATATCTAGATGTACAGATAGAAGGAGAAATACAAGCAGCTAAGTCACTGGGATCTTCAGCATCCATGATGGGTAAATTTACTGTAAATCAAGATATTTATGCTTGGGTTAATTTTCACAAGAGCCATCATTTCATGTTATTTGCATACTTTTATTTTGACATATTCAATCCTGGTCAGTGAAAATGCAAGTAAATTACTATTATTAAAAAAAAGATATTTGCAATTTTTTTAAATTTTGCATATGGTTATTCTTGTGAAAACACACACACACACACAAAATAAAACAAAATATTTTCTGATTTGCAGTAATTAAATTTTTTGAGCAATACTGTATTTGGAAACTTCTCTGTTTTTAGCACATTTATCGCATATATTTGTTAAAGTCCAAGTACATGTTATAACACAGTTGGACCGAAGCTAATAAAGAAATTTGTACAAAACTATGCACAGTGCTATTATTTACCTATTACACAAGAAAGAAAAAACAAGGTTATATAGTTTCAGAACCTTTCTGTAGTGTATTTGTTTAAAGGATGAATTTTTCAATAAAAGGAATAGCTTAAATTGGCATTTTTATGTCAATTTGGTTTGATTTGGGGAAAGTATGGTAAAATGCACATGGTTCTACTCAACCATGAGGTACATGTATTCATAGTAATAAATTTTTGTACATGTACATGTATATGTATTCATAGTAATAAATTTTTGTACATGTACATGTATTCATAGTAATAATTTTTTGTTAAATACAAAAATGTGAAACTCAAACAAAAGTAGGTGTATACAAATGATATTAATAGTTTTGCTTTAACTTTATGTAATTAGCTGATGAAGACAGTGATAGTGATCAAGAAGAACAGGAAAAACAGAAATCAGTAAGTTTTTATCCATATATAACTGTACACACTTTGTAGGAGCCTCTCTATAAGCAAGTGTAGCTGAACTGAGCTAGCCATGGTGTTTGTGTATACAGTAGGTATAATAGAGTGATTTACTGCCAGAGTATCTGGTCTGGATCTATTAGCCTCGTGTTAGAGCGCTCGCTTATCACCCAGAAGAGGTGGGTTCAATCCTCAGCTGGGGCACTCGGTGAGGATGTGTTTTTTTAGGTGTTTCCTCCCTCCTGTTACATTTGGCGCCCAACAATATAACCCACAGAGGGCTTGTGGGAGATTTCCAAGGTGGGATGTGTTTTTTTTCAGGTGTTTCCTCCCTCCTGTTACACAAGATAATGATTCCTTACTGAGGCAGATTCACCTGTGACATTTCATGGTTTTAACATCAAGAACTTCTTTTTATGAGAACTTATAATATTGAGACAGGTTGTCTGGATGAAAAAGGCTTTCCTGCATAAATTTATAGCATCACTTACGACCAAAGTTAGAAAAATTATCATAATATTCTTAACTCTACTAAATATAGCTGAGAAAAACCATGATTGTGTACATGTGACTGCTCATGTGTATTCTAATCTCTAAAATGCAGGGCAGAATTGATCCAAATTTGCATGACTATTTATATTCCAAGATGACCACAATTACTATAAATGAAATAAATTGATAATACATTATGGTTACATTTTTATATGCCCGTTTATGACGGGACCTATTATGGCATGGTGCAGTCCATCCGTCCGTCCGTATGTCCACATGTCGTACACTAACTCAAGAATGCTTTGAGCAATTTTAATGAAACTTTTGTGAAATCTTTGTATCTAAGGCAGAAAGCTCCCTTTTGTTTTTGAGATTCGTTTGTTTTCTCGTTGCAGAGTTATTGGCCTTTAATTGTCAAATTTTAGACATTTTTTTGCATGTTGTACAATAACTCAAAAATGCTTTTAACAATTTGAATGAAACTTTTGTGTTATATTGGTATCCATGGCAGAGAGCTCCCTTTTATTTTTGAAATTTGTATGTTTTCTTATTGTAGAGTTATTGGCCTTTAATTGTCAAATTTTAGGCATTTTTTTGCATGTTTAACTCAAATATCATTTGAACTTTTTTTATGAAGCTTTTGTGTTATATTTGTCCTATAATCAAAAAAGTTTGTGAATAAACATTGAGAAATAAATTTGCAAATTTGTTTTAAAAAAATATGTTTCAGCTAAATGTCAAGTTGTTTAAGACATTAAAAAAGAAGTTAAAATATCTGACGGGCATATCATGCGCTCCAGGCGCAGCTGTTTATTATACATGTATAAAGAAAGTAAATGTATAGCATATTACAGATTCATTTATGAACCAATTTTGGTCATACTTTTTATATACATTTACATGTAGAATGTAAATGATTAAACATTTGACATATACATTAGGTTTTACCATGCATTGTCAGTTGACTAGTTTTACAGAGGATGAAATTGAGAGAAACTTTTAGCCATCTTTTGAAATTCTCTTCTAGAGCATCTGAGCAAATTTGATCGAGTTTTTGGTGTGAATATCTGGCATAGCTGTAAGACATTCAAATTTAAACAAAGTGTAGTAGTTAAATGAAACAACACTGTTTGGTCTTTATTTGTTCTCACTTTGAGAAGGGCTTACTTGTATATCATAACTACAGCACTAGCCTCCATTGTTTAGATTATAGATGTGCAGACAAGCTAGGATTTGTTTCTTTCTTTCTTTTTTTTTTGACTGCTTTTATCAATCTACATGTATTCGTTTTACAGAAAAGAAGAAGAAAAACCACAGATAAACATGGCACAGACAGGAAACAGAAAGTTCTGAAGAAACACCCTTTATCTGTTATTTTACTCATCAAATGCAAAGGTTATCTGTTTTTATTGTTTTAAAACAGAAAAAAATTATCAAATTTGAGGCAGATTCTACTGCAAGATTGCTTGCCAAAAGTCATGGTTTTCTCCAGAAATTACAGTTTACTCTGCAAGCCTTGAACTGACTTCCTGGATATAAAACTATATTATTTCACTCTCCTGCATTTTAAGCAAAAATGTAAATTAAACAAAATTATTAAGATATATTGAACATCACTGTTTAATAAATGCAGACAACACAGAAAATGTTTTAGATGAAGTAAACCATATTCATTAACACAAAAGAAACCCATTTTTTATAAATTTTAAATTTTAGCAACATTTCTCAATTTTTTTTTTAGAAAACTTTAAACTCAGTAAATTTTTAATTTCACTTCAAACTGAAATTTTCTATTCTTATGAAATATTTTTATACTGAGGACACCTGGCCACTTGAACCAGAAAGTGATTCAACATGCTAAGAAAATCTAGCTAAATCTATAGTATTTTCATTGTAATTTAATTAATTATGTATTATTTATTATAGATGGCAGTAGTTTACAGTTGACGTTTAACTATTTATTAGTACTAAATATCATCACAGTGAACATTCAACTTAAAACATCCAATGATTCTGTTACTAGTTCTATATCAGGAGGGTAAGTCTGTGATATCACTACCAAAAGCTACAACCAGTTAACAGGTTACTCTATTGTATCCATTATGAAGTTACAGCCCATTAACATGTTACCTTGTAACATGATTCTGTGATAAATTCTATTTTAGGAGAGTAAGTCTGTGATAACACTACCAAAAGCTACAACAAGTTAACACGTTACTCTATTGTATCCATTATGAAGTTACAGCCCATTAACATGTTACCTTGTAACATGATTCTGTGACAAATTCTATATCAGGAGAGTAAGTCTGTGATATCACTATGAAACGTTACAGCCAGTTACCATGGTACTTTGATATATCCAGTAGAAAGGTACAGCCCATTTAACATGTTAATATGGTGCTTGAAGTTTGCCCCTCAACAAAAAACAATATTGAACATCTGACCACCCTATAGAGTAGCCCCAGAACACAGTTTTAAAAAAGGGCCAAAATTGCTATTTTTATTAATGCCATCATCAAACTCATATAATAAAAATGTTTTTCTTCAGCTGACTTTAATCCAATGTAAATTTTAAACATGGAACGTTTGCATTATCTTTTCCTTGCTTTCATTTTTGAACAAATCTGGTAGCTTGCGAGACATTGTGTGGCAGCTTTTTTTTTTTCAAACAGACCCCAGCAGCAATTTTTAATTTACTTAACCACAGTGATATCCTAAGACAAATGTTTAGACCACTGCCCTTTATTTAGAGCATTATTAGTGATTAACTAAGCAAGTTAACAGACACTTCACGGCTTATGTTCATCTAAAACTTAAACACTGTGTAGCCAGTTTTTTTTTTTTTTTTTTTTTTTTTTTTTTTTTTTTTTTTTTTTTTTTTTTTTTTTTTTTGAAAAAGTAAAAATGACTGACAAATGTGAATATATCAAACAAATGTTGAAACTTAAGATGAACATTAATATTTTTTTTAAAATAAATTTGGATTCGCTTTAAATTCAAAATATATATTTTTGTGATCTAGGGGAATTTTTTTTTCTGTACTATTTAAGAAATTTGATAGTAATTCTAGATTCTAGATTATTAATTCTAAATTAACATTTCTTGATGGGAAAATACTGATACATGTATTCAGTTTTCATATCAGGTTAGATTAATCCATGAAATGTTCAAATTTTGATAGAAAAACATTTTATATATTTTGTTGTTAATATTACACATTAGAGCTTTGAAGTGGAAGTGATAATATTTTTTAACAGTTTGACATTTTTAAGTATTTATGATTTTTTGTTATATACAGGGATTTACTGTCTGCAGATTTATTACTAAATGAGATTTATGATGGTGACCATGGTAAAAAATCACCCAATTCAGCCAATCAGTATGAGCTAAGTCGACTTGGGTAAATATATTACATATAGTTTTTTGTTAAATGTAATAAATAGTATAAACATGGGAATAGAGTAATTGTGTTTTTCAGTGCAGTGAGATTCTTTGTCTTTATTTCGAGGTTGTCAGTTTGAGGAAACCAATATCAGGACAAAACATCCAAGCTTTGGCAGCTAACAAACTTTCTCACACTATCTCACACTTTTCTCACACCTGCTTGAGTAGATATGAACCTTAGTAGTGAAATGCACTATATTCCTTAATAGCATTTAAAGAATACAATTGCAAAACTGAGTGTTTTTCTTTCTTTTTTTTTTTTTTTTTTATTTTTTTAAATGTAAAACTAAATGTAAATAATGATGCATTTCTAAATACCTCACTAGTTCATAAACAACATTTTTTGTTTACAGTTCTTTTTTGCAAATTTTGAAATATATCAAACAAATCACTGGGATTTTCATTTTTGTTGCAATGACTATACTCTGTGAAAAAAAAGATTGCAATTCGGTAATACTATTTTCCAAAGTAGGTCATACCAGCACTTAACCAATTAGATGATTTAAAAAATAAATCAATTAGTTTAATGTAATCTTTGTTTTTGTAGGAATTTATAAAAAAAATTCTTATCCTACTTAAATTGTGAGTGTATGATGCACAAAAAATATCAGCATATCCCCGAGCTCCATAATATTATCTCTTTAATTATTTTCAGCTTACGTGACTTCAGTTCATATATTGAGGAGACAGGGAGACCTTTTTTATGGGCCCAGTGGTTGTCAGGGTTACAATTTCTTGGAGATGAGTGTCCACAAAAGGCCCAAAATTCAATTAGTTCTGCTCACATGCAGCAGACTATTAAAAAACTTCGTAAACGCATCAGATCAAGGCTGTCTCTTCTAAAACAACTTTCATCACTAGGTAAGAATATATTTGAAAAATAAAAATAAATCACAAATAAATCCACGTTTGTCTGTTAGTGTTTTTGGAGTCAGTTTGTAAAATATGTAATTTTACAGTAGAGAACAGATGTAGGGTTAAATTTCTATTTCCATTGGGAGGGGAGAGGAGTTTAGTAATGATGTTTATGACCCTGTCAAGATTCTTTACCTTTTTTGTGGTAATCAGCTCTGGATTGTCGGAGGAAACTTGTGTGCCTTGGGAAAACCACCAACCTTGGGCAAGCCAACTGAGAGACATTTTGTGTTTTGGAAGTAAACCAGAATTCAAAATATTCTTCTAAAAGTAACAATGTGAACATTTTGACATTTTAATAAAAACGTGTAGCATGAATGTACAAGTAATTTTCTTTCCTAAATAGAGAGGGGATCCATTCCAGTAAGCTCAGAGTATCAGTCCATTTTTCCAACTAAGATAATATCTAAACTGTCATCATGGAGGAGAAGTACTTATGAAGACTTTGCTGTTTTACCTCAGACAAAGAGTCTAATAGATCAGGAGATGGCCAGTGAATCAGATATCTACTTTACAGCAGTGATAGAAAGAGGTTCAGGTAAGTACAATATGCTTTGAAAATGAAAAGTAAGAGAAATCTATTTTTTAATTTCTGTTTTAAACAGTTCATTGCCTAGCTTCAATTTCTTCTCATGGAACCAGGGTGAAACATTTTAACACACACACACACACACACACACACACACACACACCTCTGTACATTATTTATATGTACCTATATACATGTATGTGTATAAAAATACAACTTCTACTAAAAGTATCACAACTGCTGCAGGCCATATAATACTATATAATCCCCAAGACTCCAGGTGAAAAGTTATATGAATTTATTCCCTGTCTGAATCTGAAAAAAAAGTGTTTTTTACCCTCAAATTCATTGGATTATTCTGCAATAGCAATGACAATGTGTCATTTGAATGTTTTTTCTTTTGAAAACCTAGTGAAGGTAGAATTGGTACAAATAGCAGACTCCAGGGACTGTGATATTTAAAAAATACCTCAAAGTATTCAGTTGAAGTGTTCAGTGTAAATGGACCTCAATTCACTCTGATCCATATACCACTTTTTGGCTGACTGTCCCGCCCATAAAGTGTAAATTGTCCCTACAGCCCCTGAAATATAAATGTGCATGTATGTGTTAAAAATATTTACATGTACATTTGAAATTTAACCAAAAGAATTTTCTTCTGTTCCTTAAAGAAAAAAAATGAGGCCTTAAGGAGCAAAGGACTTGTCTAAACTAATTGACTCTGTTACAGCTAAACTTACAGCACAGATTGTACTAAAGCCTAACTATCCAGAAGATGTACCATTGTTTGTTATAAGTATACAGTGGAAAACAGAGAGGACTGCCATGAATGACTTTCATGTACAGGTAAGTATTATTTGTACCATTGTTATAAGTATACAGTGGAAAACAGATATAGGGATGTGGTACCAGCCTCTTTGTGAAATAGAGATGAGGTACCAGCCTCTTTGTGAAAAAGTGATGTGGTACCAGCCTCTTTGTGAAATAGAGATGTGGTACCAGCCTCTTTGTGAAATAGAGATGTGGTACCAGCCTCTTTGTGAAATAGGGATGTGGTACCAAAAAAATATGGAAACTAAATTAATCTGCCTAGGAATCCTGCAACAAATTTTAGATTATAAGATCAAATTAGTAAAAATTGATTGGTAAAATAACAGATTTGTTTATATTTACAATCAAAAGAAATTTCTTTCAATAAACTTGGAATAAAATTCACAAAAACATAAATTATATTGTAAATATAAGCATGCACTGACCCACATGCAAATTGAATGAAGTCCCAAAGGATTCATGGAAAATTTGCATGCAAGCAGTAGAGTTACATGCTACTAAACCAATTAAAATCAAAATTCATTGCTTAAATATTTTGGGTAGGTAAACTTTGGTGTTTTTATTGTTATTTCGGTAACCTAGGAAATGGAGGAAGAAATAAATATTTATTATGATGAACTCAAAAAGAAGAAATCAGAAGATCAAATATTGACCAATCAGCTTCAGCGACTCTTGATGTGTTTTGATGTTTATTTGGAGTCTGAGGTTCATTGTACAGAGAGTGAAGGTCCAGTTGAAATATCGAAAGAGAAAGTATTTGCAAGGGCAGCCAGGTAAATTTTATAGTCGTATCTAGCCAAGATATATTCTTGATTATTTGTTTGGTGACTGTTAACTTGCTAACACCTATCACCTCTTAAATCTCTTCTTATCTTCTTTATTCAGACCAGTGTGCGAAACTACTGCGGGCCCAGTGGCCCAAGGCTATTAACCTTTTGTTTGGGTCACCAACTTCATAGAGTTCCAAGTCCGGTTGGCTCTTTCGTTTAACCAGCGGTTCTCCTATAGCAGTTGGATGTTTCCTCAAGATGCCCAAATTTGTGGTAGTTTGTTTCAGTATAATAAGAAATCTACATTAATGAACAATACTTTACACTAGTACAACAGACAATATAGAAAAGCAGCAACATTTAAAAAAAAAATTTTTCGTTTTAAATGTCGCTGAGAAAGGATACAACAATACATACAGTATAGTTAATATGAGGTTTAATTGGCAAAATTAAAGAGACATGCAAACTTCCATATTTCAGGGCCATTTACTTTTCATTTGGGCTACCAACTTTATTTAAAGTTAAGGGCCCTGTTGACCATCATGTCTTTCTAGCTAATTTCACACACTGATTCAGACCTAGTAAAATTATTGAATAAGTGTAACAGGAAAGAGAAAAAATGGGATGGAACCCAGGACCCCCCTTCCACCCTTCAGTATAAGGGAGTGCTCTACCAACTGAGCTACCCAGGCCGATACATAAGAAACATTAATTGCTAACCTGGTTTCTCTAAATGCAGATAACAAAAATTGTTCCTGTGATCTGTACAAATTTGGATTGAAATTTTTATGTTGATAAATGATATTGCATCAATCTGTATGACCTGATTTTAACTATTTTTCTACTCTTTTTTTTTACAGAGGACCAAATAGAACCAAGCCTTACAAGTATAGTCCAGAAATGGGAATTTTTACACATCGTTGAAACCTAAAGTTACAATAATGATGCTGGTTTATAAAACAAAAGTTATATTGATAAGTGTTGTGTTTAGAAGTTATATTTGAAGAGTAAAAAAAATAAAAATTAGTGCTAAGATAATTGAAAGTTGAAACAGACTCATAAGAAATTGTATTCAAATAATGATACAAATTCATTGATTGAAAAAAAAAAAAAAAACGCAATACAATATGAATGAAATATGAAATAATATCTAGATACCAAAAGTTTTGGAATGTCCATCTATCATCTGGTTTAATATCAATTAAAGCACCAAAATTTGTATGTCAGAATCATTGATTTATGTGCTTTTATTGAGAATTTAGACTGGATGTCCTTTGTTTACAGGAAAACAAAACTGAAAAATCATGATAATGATATTTTGTTTATAGCATGTTTTATTTTATATCATAAAGAATATGATCATCTGTAATTAAAATCATATATAGATACAACTAAATTTTTTGAAGATTTATTTCAGCTTGCTGTTGGGTTCAGTACCCTGTTCAATTTCGCCTTATGGCAAGAGTGACATAAAACATTAAACCTTTTGTATTTTTTTGTAATTACATTTCAACTACAGTAATTACTTTAGCATTCACAGACTGATTTTTTTTTTAAACTCTTCTTTAGCATTTAGTGACACAGAACCTTGGTTTTGAGTCTTATTAAAAATCAGTTGTGGTATGGAGATGTTATCATCACCAGTATTTAGCAGAATTTTTGAAGTCACAAGTGAGGTTTGAATCTGCAATTTACAATCTTTGA
Organism: Tegillarca granosa; assembly: GCA_029721355.1. NCBI lineage: Eukaryota > Metazoa > Mollusca > Bivalvia > Arcoida > Arcidae > Tegillarca > Tegillarca granosa. Next base: position 13,089,303 of record CM056607.1, read on the forward strand.
CTTTGATAGCCAGTAACAGAACCACTCATCTGTATCCTATTTTAGAAGAAAGGTGGTTTTCTCTGGCCACTCTGGATACCTCTGCCATTCCATTTCTTTAATGTAAGTACATGTATAAGAATCATGACTTAAGCCTTTAACACCACTGTTCGCTCTTTATAATGCCATCAGTAAACAATTACTGTATATATAAATCTCTTTTCTGCAGCTGGTTGCATCCGATATAATTCAGATACTTTTTGCTAGGGTTAATAATCACATTTTTAAAAAAACAATAAACAGGACACAATCTTAGGACAAATTTTATTACTGGTATCTACACAACTGTTCATCTTTGAATAAAAATACAAATGTAATACATCAATGTTTAGTACATTTAACAAGTAAAATGCATAATTCAATCTTGAAAAATCTAATATTTGGCACTCTTATTACAAACAATTTTAAATATTACCAGATAATTTTTATTTTTGTGAATATTTTACAGTGGTTGGTGAAAAATACCTTGCACATTAATAGTGTTGAAATTTTATAATGAACAATTTTATAATCCTTGATTGTATGCTGAAACTGTAGGAACATCCATTGTGCTTTTACTTTCCTACAAAACTATTCATTTTCATCAAAGTAAATTATTATTAAAGAAAACCAAATTCTAATGAAAATCTTAATAAATTGGTCTATGAAGTAAAAATAAAAAAACAAGCAACAGAAAATGACACTTCGTATTTAGTATTATATTTATGGATCGGTATACAGTAGAAAGGAAAATAAATGTGTCACTGATTGTTGTGACAAGGTATTTGATTATTATGTCATGAGCAAGTGAATTATATCAAAATTAAATTCCTGCAGAAGTTTTTTTTTAAGATTGTGTTACACTTGAGAAAATTAGGTAAAAATGAAAGGAATGCAAAAATTTTTCAATTTAAAGTACAGTAAGTTCCACTTAATTGTAAGTCAGTTTGTCAGAAGATTCAGTCCAAGATCCCATAATTTTTCGAATTTTTCTATGCAATTAAGTGGAAATTGGAATTTGAATATGCAAATAACCAAAACTTTTAACATTTTTTTAAAATAGGAAATGAATCAGTGCAGATAAATAATCTGCAATTAACCAATATACAATTGGAATCTACTTTACATGAACAGTTTTGACATTGGTTAAATGCGAAACCACTGAAGATTTACTGCTATAGTATTTGTATATATTGAAAAATTACAAAGAAAAATATGTTAAAAGGGTTCAACCATCAATATACAGAACTTATAAAAGAAGCAAGCAGTAGACTGCTTTTGTCATAAATAATACATGTACTGAAAAATCATTAATACATATCTCTATCATGTACACCTTTAGTGTCCCTGTTTAAAATATATCTGTATCCAAGTTACTCTTTTTTTTAAAAAAAAAAAAAAAAAAAAAAAAAAAGGAAAGGACAAAATTGTAAAATCAAGGTACCAATATCCAGGGCAATACAGGAGATGATGATAAGTCATACATTTTGTATATACATGTATCTAGCCTAATGCATTCCTTAAAATAATTTGAAATTGTATGGTACCTCAGAATGTTTTTGCATGACTAATGTTTTTAGAAAATAGATTTGCTGCTTTTTCCTAGAATAGCATCTTTTGATGGGTTAACATCAGGTAGTCATTCCATATCTACACAAATATAAGGAGTACCATGTGATTCATGAATTCCTCAAAATAACTCTGTGTGTGTGTGTGTTTCTACAGATGAATCATTTGATCACTGGCTACGGTACATTTTATAAACATACAGTCATCTCTGACATAATCCATCGACTTAACTACATCCAACTCCACAAATCTCTGAGCTCCAAAGCTGGCATTTCTCTCTCCTATAGGTCTACCGAGGAATGGTTTGTTTTCCTTCATCGTATTTGGTTTTATCCCATATGTAATATTACGCCTTGCAGCTGGGTTCTGGCATTGGTCTATCAAGGTGAAGGATATATGATGACAAAATGGCCATGGTAACAAGGCATCATATTCCCCTCGACAGATGCAAACAAATATTGACAGAAACTTGCCTCTAGCTGCAAAGATAATACATTAGTATTTTATAGAATGCAAAAGGAAATAAACAATTACATTGCAGTTTCTTTTTCAATTTTAGTGATATTTTAGTTTTCCAAGATCAAAAGTTTATTGTGCGATTATTTTGAAAATTAATTTGAAAAAGTTACCATGTTTTTGATATATGTAAAAATTATACAATACAAATGTAACTTCAAATTGACACACAATAGATTTTAAATGATAATTGAACCTCAGGTATTTAACAGTAATAAAAAAGTCTGCATAGTCTTACAGAAGAATGCAAAATGAATAGTCATACAACTAACTAAAACACTGATAGATATTCAGTGAAAATTTCCTGTGACATTCAAGGTGACAAGTTCAAAAAGGTCACATAAGACAGGTAGGGGCGTTAATTGTATTAAACTGTGCCAAGCTGGTCCTATTGTGGTCATTGAATATATACCAAGTCATTATAAATGGAATCCCTTAAACATCCTACAACTTTGAATTTCCTTTGATACTAATAATATGTACTTTTTTCATCAGACACTGGTTTAATGTCATCATTTCAGCAGATATATATTATGATTACACAAAAAAATTAATATACTAATATATATATATATTAATATAAATTAGTATGTTTTATTTTGTCAGTGTTTTCTTACCTCTGCCGTCTCCATAGGGACAAAGAGACATTGCCATGTGATATCCATGACGATTAGTCAAAAATGGTGGACTGAAAACTGTAGGCTTTTTGCCTAGTTTTGCTTGATCGAATTTTTCTTTCCATCCCTCAATCTTCCAGACCAGTTGACATCCATATAGTTTTTCCAGGGTGTCCACTTTTATCTCCAATACACTTATTTTTTCGATGTGTTTCTCCAGCAAAATATGATGTTCGTCAATCAGTTTTTCTTGCTCAATAATTGTGTCACATGCCATTCCCAAGTGTTGGATAGGATCATCTTTGATATGTTTATGCATGTCTTTTCTTTCACACTAAATAAAACCAAATATCAAAAAGGAAAATTAAAAGATGTCCATAGGAAATATTTTAAATATCCGTAATACGACTTTTATCAAGATAAATTTTACTACTTGTAAAAATCAGCAACAAGGCTTAATTGTTTTAGAGAAAGGGAGTGGGGTAGAAATTATGATAAGTTACACCTCAGCCAAAAAAAAAAATTATATCTGATTTAGTCAGTTTTGGGATGGTGGAGTTAAGAATTATGCAATATACCAAGAGAAAACTATGGTACAAATCCTTTTAAGCAAACAAATCAACAAAAATTTGTTAGAATATGATCTGTCCATGTGGTTTTCAAACTGAGCCATTTAGAAGCACTTTTATTGGATTGCTTTGGACCACTTGGCTCAACATCTTATAAAGAGTGGTGTGTGAAACAGTAAAATGGACCTGTCATTGTCATGCTTATTGGCAAGCTTCAATAAATTATTTATATGTCTATATTTAGTGTAAACATGACCAATGATTATACATCTTTAGTTAGAATGTGCATGGGATAGTCAGTCAGTCATTCTCATTCAATAGTAGCTATAATATACAAGAAAGCAACTGATTCTAGTTTCTTGTGAAGGTGGTATTAGAGAATTAACATTGCAACAAACTATACCAGCGGAAAAAAGTAACTGTGCATCAAAAAAGTTTATAATTTCGCTATTATTACTGAATGTATAAATCTTAAAATTTGCACAAATGGTAAGTGTATATACCTCTATCATATCGATCGGTCATTGCATCAATTGCGCGTGATTTTTACGCTTCATGCGCACGGGTCAGTTTTCACGCAATTGTCCCCCAGCATTTCAGTGTGACAATATTTTAGGAATAAATTACTGTTGTTTGTTTGTTTGTTTGGACACCAGAAAACCAGAAAAGCAAGTTTATTCAGTTAAAAGCTTCCACAGTGTAATGACTAGGCTAAATGAAAATGATCGCCTCCGCGCAATTGGTATGCTTGAGGCTGGTATGACCCAAAGCTTTGTCACTAGACATTTTGGTGTCCACAGAAACACTGTTTATGCTTTATGGAGACGATACCAACAGTTTGGCACCACTAGAGACCGCCCTCTTTCAGGACGTCCATGCGTAATGACACGTCAGCAAAACAACCATATCCGGCTTGTGCACTTCTGGAACAGTTTCCAAACTGCCAGTACTTCTGCCTGGAGCATTCCTGGACTACGCCCAATCAGCCCCAGAACAGTACGGAATCGTTTACGGGAAAGACATATTCGCCCACGACGTCCGGCAATCCGTTCAATTCTACAACGACATCATCGCACAGCTCGTCTTGCATGGTGCAGAACACATTTACACTTCAATCGACGAGACTTGGCACAAATTATGTTCACCAATGAGTCGAGAATTCACTTGGACAGCAGTGACGGACACTCAAGAGTGTATCGGCGCATTGGAGAACATATCCATGACGCGTGTTTGGTGGAAAGACGTTCGTTCGGTGGGGGCAGTGTAATGGTTTTGGGTGGCATCACAGTGATTGACAGAAATCCTCTGGTAGTCATCAACAGGAATTTGACTGGTGTACGGTACCGTGATGAAATCCTACAGACCCATGTCATCCCATTCATTCAAGGACAGCAACGTAACATCACTTTTCAGCATGATAATGCAAGACCACACGTTGCACGGGTTGCAATGGATTTTCTGGCACAGCATAAATGTGTTACCATGGCCAGCTGTTTCACCCGACCTTTCTCCAATTGAACACGTATGGGATAAAATGGAACGCCGATTTCATCATCTGCCCAATCAGCCTGTTACATTGCAAGGGTTGGCCCAAGCGTTAGATGCGATATGGAACAACATCCCTCAAGCATTCTTTAGGCATTTAATCAACTCTATGAGGCGTCGCTGTCAGTCCTGTGTCAATGCTAATGGTGGTCACACACGATACTGATCTTGTGAACTGACTTTTACTATCTGCTATGTTTCTAGTCCCCTGCGTATGAAATAACAGTATCTGTAACCTTCTCAATTACATGATTTTGTAAAGAAATATCTAATAAACAAATACAAAATTATTCGTTGCTTTGCATTTTCAAATTATTTTATAATCTCACATTTCAGTCATGCACAGTTACTTTTTTCCGCTAGTATATATACAACAGCAGTGCACATGCATGATAAAATGGATACAATTTACAAAATGAAGTAAGACCAATGTAAAAAAATTGAAAAGACTGATACATAGTAATAAACTACTATAAATAGACAAAAATGTAACTGGGAGTCTTTTTTTTTTTTCTTTTTTAACTTAATGTTAAAAAATAATTACCACATATTCACAACCAGCTTTGTGGAATGGACACGGGACTTCTTCTTTTGGACATTTCTTCTCAAGATGATCTGTTAACTATCAAGTAAATTACAAAAAAGTATATTCAAAGCTTTAGAGTACATATGTTCTCAAATCTGTCTGCACTAAACTCTGTCGGATAAATCTGTCCATATTTCAAAAAATAAATAGAAAAATATGTTGCTAAAGCAAAATATAGGGTGTACCAATGTTTGATATACATTTAGTTATAAAGAAGTTTTTTCTTGCTATTAATCTTATTTATATTCTGGAGATCTGGCTATTTTTCTGTCTTTACAAGAATGCAATCAAGTATTTTTCAGCTCAGTTTAAAATAGTAATACAAATGTAGTTGCAATAGGAGAATTGTTTAAGAAAATATATAGTTTTTGCAACTCCTGTTACATGTATAATGTGATTTGGAAATTACAATAATTCATTATCACAATACACTAGAAACATCCATAACAGTACCTCTTCTCTGGGTATTTCCCCCTTCTTACAGCCATTAGGACATGGTAGTAGAAACTTCCCACACACAGTATAATGTGATTGCTCCTCCTCTTGTTTGATAGGCATCTCACAGAAATCACATTTTACCTCCCTCTTGACACATTCATCCTGTAGATGGCGCTTTAGAAAACTTTTCTCTATCTCCATTCCACATTTTTGAGGGCAATAAAGAGGAACATACCTGCAGTCCTCCATGTGTAACTAGGAAGTAGTTGAAAAAAAACTTAATTGAAGTGATTTATGATGTTAAGTATCAATCTAGTTTAAATTACAGGTATTCATTAAATATGCAACACAATTTAACTACTGAAAGAAAAAGATGACAGAACTTCATAGAAATGTAAAAAGTGTAAAAAAAAAAAAATATAAAAAAAAATAAATAAATAAATAAATAAAGGAAAAAAACTTATATTGTGCTTTTTGTGAATTAATAAAATAAATAAATAAAAAGGGGAAAAGTAAAAAAAAACTTTTATATTGTTCTATTCATGAATAAGTTTAAGATCGTTAATTTTTATATTATTGGTTATTATCTTGTTGACACAGGTAATTGTCACATGAAATCAAAGATTAAAAATGCAGGTAAAACTTGTCTAGAAATAGCAGATGCCAGCAGTTACGAAAAAAATGACAAAATTTTAAATTAAAAAATTTACCTCTGAACTAGTTTTGTGAATTAGCTTTAAATGGGGACAGAAGAAATAAGTATTTTAAGATGCATAAATAAGTGTACCGTAATCAGATTTTTCAAAATACTTACTTCAAGGTCTTTGAGTTTACCAAACCAGGTACATCCTTTTCCAACATGAGAACATTTTACCTCCAACTGATCGATTTCATGCTGGAGATCTTTGTCAACTACAACCTAAATATTAGTAAATATTCATGATTTTTAAATGTTTGATAAGTCAGAACTTTTTCAGTAATACTGCCATGTGCTACTTTTGTGATTTTTTATGAAATAATACAATTCAAAAGTAGTACATGACAATTATTAAAAATTATTATTATGTTATTATATTATTGTATTATTTCAGAAAAATTGACAGAAGTAGCACATGACAATATCATGCAAATCAGGAATCTACATTATTTTTCAAACCAATCATTATAAAGTTCAAGTACACCCATACTACCAGATACTAGATACCAATTTGTCTGCTACATTTGTTACTGCACATCAATATTCCATTCTAGGTCATAACTTTTTATTACACTGAGCTTGAAAAGATGGTTCTATGGTTCCAAATTATTCAAAAGTCAAAGGTTCAATTTGACAGTTAGGCAAACTGAAGTTTTTTAAGGCCTTCTATAGCAACCACCTCCATAAAAAGATACCTGTTCATTCTGTATTCTATCTGCTCTTTATTACAATTTGGGGCAGATCAAAGATTTTATGAAAGGGAAAGACTGAGAAATTTATGAGTTATTGCAAGCGCTGAAGACACAAACCCTCAGTGGTGAGGAGTGGTGGGGCCACTAAAGCACAGCAGCAGATCCCTGTTGAGGGCCAAGTAGGTTGAATCTGCAGTGAAAAATGAATTTCTAATATTTCTAGAAACTTAATGGCCAAAATCTCTCTCTCTCTCTCTCTCTCTCTCTCTCTCTCTCTATTGCATTTTTTAAAAGTAGGATGCAACCATCGCCACCCCTCCTTGGAATCCATCATTGAAATATTTCAACCATTATACAATGACCACCGGTCTATTCAGTCCACATTTCTTAGATCCAAAGATAGGTGTGTGTGTGTGTGTAAAGGTTTTCTGTTCATTTGATATGGCAGAATAGACAGATACTGATACACACCTGGGTTTCTCTGTTAAATGGTTTCTGGTCTACTGGACATTTTGATGAAACCCTAAATGAGAAGAAAATCAAATATAGTATTTTTTTCTGAAAACGATAATCAAAAGATGTGTTTGAAAAACATAATTACACCACAAATAAAGTGATACAATATATATATTATCTAGAGAAAAAGATGAATTATATTTAAAAAAAAAAAAACACAGGCACTTGTTTCTAATACATGTACATGTATTACAAAAAGGATTTTTATTTATTTTTATATTGGAAACAAGTGCAAGTGCCTGTAGAAAAAAAAAACAAGGCTTCAAGAAATAGTTTTCTTAAATTTTAAAAGAATTCATCAAAGGATATTGTAGTTCCTGTTGGAAAACCCTAAAACCATCCATAATTATGAGACGTTGACTTTTGCTCCACTACTTCCTAAATCAGTTTATTTTATGAGATCTGTCAATCCCGTTAAAGTAACCTTTAGTTATTGTGCAGAAACTAATACCTATGATTTCCAATTTGAATTGCCTTTTTTGTCTCAAAACAAGAAGTCCATGGGAATTAACGCTCATCTGGGGATATGTCAAAAATCGTTTGCAAGGAACTTAATTACAAAAACTTTACAGAATTCCTCAAGTTCGGAAATGCCATAATAATTTATCAGAAATATCTAGTCACATTTCATTTATAAATTGCTAATATGTATGTATTAATTGTAAGACAATAAATAATTTCCAAATCATTAACTAATTCAGTATACTATTGCAGCTATGACTCTAACCTTTGAGTGTATTACCCTAAACCAAATATCAAAATGGTCAAAATATTAAAACCTACAATATTCTATTATAAAAACTTGTACAAAAAGTTTATAGTTTTCAAGATAATTAACAATTTCAGTCCTCTTATGCAGCTATGACCTTGACCTTTCAACATATGACCTTGAACCATATATCACAATGACCATCATATCAATACCTACAATATTCTTATATGCCTTTACAAAAAAAATTATAGTTTTCAAGCTAATGCACAATTTTAGTATTTGTAAGCCAAAAATAACATTTCAGGGGCAACAACTTCTACAAGGATTATCATACAGTCACAAAACTTAGTACCTTGTTAAATTTTGTCATGTGGGACACTGCAAAAATCACAAACTAGGTCATGACCCTGATTTGTGACCTTGACCCCATTTTAAAGGAAAGGTCATTTTAAGAAAAAGACTAAACTGAAAATCCCATGTTATTATCTGTTCAAATAGTCAAGTTATAACAATTTGAACCATTTTATGAAATTTTTTAAATTCAACGCAAAAACGCGCAACCCTTTTTTTTTTTTTTTTTTTTTTTTTACCTAATTTCAGGAAATGAACAAACTATAGGCTTAAGACCCCAGAGAAGCTTAATATGACATCAGATTTTTTCTCCCATCATCGGTTTCAGAGAAGATTTTTTAAGATTTTTGTACTACTAGGTCACCTTGTCCAATAGTTTTGGAGGGGAAGTCAAAAATAGGTGTTAACGACGCACGCACGCACATACACACGCCGCGCTATGCCATAAAATTTTTTTGCAATGTATTAAGTTTGATAAAATTTCATCAAGCAAACTTGAGGCATTGGATAATCTGAATTCACCGACCCATACATGCTACTGACCAAGTATCATTGAAATCTGTATAGTAGTTTTGGAGGGGAAGTCAAAAATAGGTGTTAACGACGCACACACGCACATACACACGCTGCGCCATGCCATAAAATTTTTATCACTGTATTAAGTTTGATAAAATTTCGACAAGCAAACTTGAGGCATTGGATTCGAACCAGGATAAAGACAGACACTATCTTTATGTCCCTAATTCTTACGATAACATAACATCGTTGACTAGATTCCTAAAACTAGAAATAAAACACAAACATCATTCAAACAACATTTCCAAATCCACCCCCCCCCCTTTTTCAAAAAAAAAAAAAAAAAAAAAAAAAAAAAAAAAAAAAAAGCCAAAACTTTAAAAACTGGCAAATTCAGATTCACATGTGAATCTCCATCAGGAAAGTGAGGTCGGGTGTTCTGGAAGGGTGGGCACCTGTCTAGCTAGCTACACCCGTCACATACAAAATTAAATTTGAGAATGAAAGGAACATGGGACTATGAAAAACCAGATACGATACCAAAGGTAAAGGTCAGTTAAATGCATTACTATGGAACGCCGATACTGCCTTATAGTGTGAATTATTAAAACGTCATGTGATAAAAACATTTAACAATTGAACTGTTTTAAAATGGTATTCGTTGTCAGTATGAAGGAAACAACTTTGCAAGCAAACGGAATAACGCGCGTTATTCCGTTTGCTTGCAAAGTTGTTTCCTTCATACTGACAATGAATACCATTTTAAAACGGTTCAATTGTTATATTTTCGTTTAATATTTTTTTTTTTTAAAATTATTCATTTATTTTAAGAAAAAAATTCCCATCTATAACACATACACATCGGGGGAGTCCAATAGACGCAACAGCTGAATTTAAGACCGAGAACGACACATTATTCATCCGCAATATTTTTAATATGGGGTAACAACAGGGAGTTTTGGTTTGAAAAATTATAGTGTTATCAGGTATTTTGATGGTATTTTCTCGATTTTTCATTAACATAATGAATTTTTTTTAGAATATTGGATATAAATAATATGTATAAAAATTGAATATCAACGATAAATGTGTTGTTATTTGTGGACTATATTTCAGTCGAAAATCAGGTGCACCTGTGTGGCCCCATTTCAATTTGCAAAGAAGTTTGGAGTAAAATATTGCTGGCTAAATGTCGGAAGTGAAATTTGTGAATCTGAAACGGGAAGGGGGGTACTGTAGCTGAGGATAATTTTCAATGGCCAAACATGTGGGTTTCGAATCTGTGATATGTGAGTAGACAGGGATTTACCGAGAGATTTTTTCTGAAATGTCGACATTGTTAGGTTGAGATTCACTCTTAAATAATGTGCCGAACTTCATACTCAGTATCATTCAAATGTAGACTGCAAAGCAGTGAGAAGTATACTTATTCTTTACGCCTGGTGTGGTGCAAATCTCTCTCAAAGTTTAGAAAATTATCGTTTTAAGGTTAGCAAGGAGTTGTGTAGTACTTAAACCATGTATTGTACTTTTGAGGAGATCTTATTGTATCACTTGTAAATTGATTAAAAGCATGTAGATGATTTTTCAGTTTCTCCTATCAACAAACACAGCATAATAAACGGACAATTTTCACTGGATGTGGCATACTTGCGTGAATCTAATTCCATTGAAATTTACATCACTTGAAATTTACATCCGGGCCGCGAGACACAAAATTGATTGACAAGTTGTACCATTACATATTGTCTCAAAATAATAGGGTATATAGCAGCTTTGTCAAGGTAGGAAGAAATTTTTTAAGATCCGATTGTTCAAAATTTGTTTGTGGTTTGATGGTTTTGACTGATCTGTTGTTGTCTGTTCTTTCAACAGGCCATCAAAAACACCACTCTGTCTCTCACAATGTCAATATTACGGTGAATATCAGTCAGGTGCCTATATATGTTATCAAAATATTATTTTATTGATTTCTTTGATTTTACTTTGTAATATCTCGTAAATGTGTTTTTCAGTCTCATCTCGAATGTAGACAAATGTGACGTGACAGTCATGTTTGTTTACTTACGATAATGTAGTTCCGGATTGTGTATTGCATTTTATATGTATTCATACACGGAGTGACAAAATTTTTTGGCATTCATTGTCAGTAATAATTACAACGGCTCTCAAGCTTGCAGCTATGGGAATTTCACAAGGTAAATGAAAATATTACGTTATGTGAATTATGTGGATATGTTATTACGTTATGTTGATCCACATAATATAAAGACAAGATGACATAAGGTAATGACATATCCACATAACGTAATGACATGTCCACATAACGTAATGGCAGGTCCACATAACGTAATGACATGTCCACATAACGTAATGACATGTCCACATAACGTAATGACAGGTCCACATAACGTAATGGCAGGTCCACATAACGTAATGACATGTCCACATAACGTAATGACATGTCCACATAACGTAATGACATGTCCATATAACGTAATGGCAGGTCCACATAACGTAATGACATGTCCACATAACGTAATGACATGTCCACATAACGTAATGGCAGGTCCACATAACGTAATGACATGTCCACATAACGTAATGGCAGGTCCACATAACGTAATCACATATCAACATAACGTAATAACATGTTCAAATAACGTAATGACATGTCCACATAATATAAAGACAAGATGACATAAGGTAATGACATGTCCACATAACGTAATGACATGTTCACATAACGTAATGTTTTTATCACATCACGTTTTAATAATTCACACTATAAGGCAGTATCGGCGTTCCATACATTACTATGAAATATTTTTTTACCTTACAAGTTCCGACAGACATCTAGCACAACAACGATGACCACACTCTTCAAACTGGACAGGATACCTTAGAACATTGCAGCATACTGGACATTCAAAAAACTTGTCCAACGGTGATGTGAAAATATAATCATAATCCCTGTTATCGCTGAAATAAATAATGTATTCTATTAAAACTCTGGCTAAATACTCTATGTATTTACTCACCATGGCATTCTTTAATGTACATTGAGACCAGGAGTCGCGGTGTTCAAGTGGTTGAGACATTGAGACCAGGAGTCGTGGTGCCCAAGTGGTTAAGACATGGAGACCAGGGGTTGCGGTGCCCAAGTGGTTAAGACATTGAGTCCAGAGATTGTGGTGCCCAAATGGTTCAGAAGTTAACATTCAATCCCACGGCGTTTCACTGTTGTGTTTTCGACCCCGGTTGATTACAAGTTTTAAAGACTCTTACTCGACTCGTAGTCGGTGTAAGTGCACACTAGTACAAAGCATCATATGGAATATTTACACAAAATCCCAAGATACAAACGGCTAGGTCGTTAATAGTTAAAGACTATTTAATCGTTTTTAAACCTTCTTCTTTGGAAGTCAATTTTGTCTTTATTTTTCGTACAGGCGGTTTTGTTAGCCAGGAAAAAAATCTTCATCATGGATAGCAAAAACAAAAGTGATCAAATTTATGAGGATCATCATTAAAATACAAATTTAAAATCTTTATTAAAACTTGAGAGTATCGGCGACCAGATTCTAGATGAACAGAATTTTAGGTGCATTTTATTATCATATAACAAATAAACCATAAATTCTATTAAAATACAATAAAGAAAAAATGTTCAAGTATTAGGTATTGCATGTACTTTGTTATAGCCTTCGCAACCAAGAACATAAAAAAAATTACACCTAAAATTATCGTGCGACTATGGTTAAGAACCGGGCATTAAATTTCACTAAAACTGTGGTCAGGATTCGGACATGAACCCAAATGGCACGCAGCATACCAGTTTTGTACCAAAAAACTGCATCAGAGAGAAAATAAACTACAATGAATGAAACGCAATACTGACTGAAGGTTATTTTCTGTACTTTTATAAGGTTTTAGAAATCTATACATTGAAAAATATTTTATCAATGAAGAGTTAAGCACAATGCTTTTAAGAAATTTTTACTGCGCGTCAAAATCGTCATTTTGATTACTTAAAAGTAATGTTAATTAATTTTTAACTTTGTTTGTTGAAGGCCTTTGGAATATTTTGCTAATAAGTAGTCCAATTTTACATACCGGTAATGAAGCGCACACACACACACACACAAAACAAATTCAGCAAATACTAATTTGTGTATCTTAATAACTGAATGTATATTCTAATTTCGTAGGAGTTGTAGCACTGCGACAAATATCGAACAAACATTATGAGAATTTTTTGCTAAGTCCTAAGTCTCATTATTATATTATACAGATAAAATTTCAACATCAGATAATTATAAATGCTAGTATATCCACACATATATAATTAATCATTTCTTAAGTATATATGTTATCACACGGAATTTAAACATCTTTCCGTAATAGTACATGTAGTTTAGAAGGTTACGGTGGGCGGATACGAAATAAATATATAATAATTACTACTATCATGAGAGGACATAGACCAAACACAAACCGCCGGGAAAACATTATACAGGGGAGAAATGATGAAGAGAAAAAACAACACAAAACTTGAGGTAATTCTACTTAGTGGACATGTTTTCAATAGGTCGTTAGTAGTCCAATTCAATTATACTTACATGTTTGTAAACAAATGAACTCATATATATATATATATATATATATATGGTTTCTTAATAGTAAATACCGGTAATTGAACAAACATTTATCATACTGCTTAATCAGATTTTAGCGAATTGGACAAACTGAAACATCATGACCATGGGTGAATGTGTATTGTCTAATTGTCTATTTGTTCATTGGGAAAAGGGCAAGACTAATCACAAAACAGTTATAGTCACAATGTATGTTTATGATTGAACATTCAAACATGTCTACGCAGAACGCAAGGTAATCCGTTTACTTTTCATCTGCTTCAAACTACTTTTGTATTAGAGTAGATAATTAAAGGTCTATTTTTAATTGGAACTTGAGATAGTATAAAGATAATATTACGTGTTCGTTGAGTTCATTTTTCAGATCATAAAAATTTCTCTTTCTGTATTCAAGTTTACGTCAATAGAGGCATTTTTTGATGACGTCATTTGACGCAGTTTCTAATCACGCCAATTGAGATCGCAACGCACACTGGTCATGATCACGTGACGAGTCTTTAAGATAATATTGTCATATTTACAATAACAAATAAACTTTTTTATTTATTTATTTGTTAATTTTGGACTACACGTTTTGAAGAAATATAACAATTCAGTAATCTACAGTTATGTTAAAGATTGAAGTTTTTCTTGAAACAACAAATGCTTACCAATAAAAGAAAAGGTTCTGAACTTGAGGTCATTGTATTAAACCCACAGACTATATTTATAATACTATTTAAACTACAGTGCTGGGGTGTCTATAGTCATTTATGGTAAAAGGTAACATTAAAAACTTCATCGTGACTGACCGGATGAACATCTCCAATTAAAAAATAAATTAAAGATGATAAAAGTTATGGTTTGTATTTAAAGTGGCACCTTCTGCTAAACTAATTTTTCCAGAACCGTAGCTTTTTCATCAATATAATGCACATGTAAAGATTTTATTATCCGTGTCACGATATTACGGTATGTCTATAATGCGTCTTTTTTTTTTTTTTTTTTTTTTTTTTTTTTACTTTATAAATATGTCTTTAACGTGTGTTTAATTTTTTTTATTTCACTTTATAAATATGTTTTTAACGTGTTTTTAATGTCTAATGATTATTGCCATTACATGTACAATTACAGGTTTTCCGCTGCAGTTTCTATATCCATATTGCATATCTCCAATAAATAACAGTTTGATGCTAATAAACATTTAGTAAACACCATTTTTGCTTAGACTGAAGTCAATTTTAAAATCATTCACTGACATGTTTGCCTTAAATAATCAATTAGTTTGTTTTGTTAAAAATGAGACTGTATCATATAAGGAAGCCTATTATTATAAAACAGAAGATATTTGTTGCTGAAAAAAAAGTACAAGTAAAAACCAATACAACAGAGAACACGACTAAATAAATTAATTTAAAAAAAAAACAAGTAAATAAGAAAAGCACATTAATATCAAATCATTAGATATCAAACACACTACTTTGTACATAAGGAAAATGGTGGTCATTGGATTGAGTACTGTCAGATAGTCTTTGTGAAGTTGTGAATACCATGTTGAAATAAGAACCTAGAATTCTTAGACGTACAAATTCTTGAAGTATATAATGTTTTAAATTTTTAATTCATGTATCGCAAATATATTTTTGTCTTACTTGTTATAACATACATTCTTTATCAATTAAAGCCACTGAAAATCTTAGTTTTAAATTGGAAATAAATATTTTAATAAAGTTTAAACCAGGTTTTAGGAACAAATAATGGAACAAAAACTTTTTGAAAAACGAGACAGTCCGGATAAATTCAAGAAACCATAATAGTTATTGATTTCACAATTTTTAAATGACTTTGCAATATACTATTAGTTTTTGGATTGACTTACTCTAGTAATCCCCCTTCCATATTAAGTGGTGACTTCAAACTGGATCCGCATCGCCCCTCCAAAATATCCGAATCCATTGTGAAAAATTGTGCTTGTCCAAAAAAAGTTTCTTCTTGTCGAAAATACTGTCACTGTATCTTATTATTCCTAGACGGGACAGCTAGTTACATACGGGGACTTGTTACAGCTGTTAGTCTATGTGTGGGAATTTAACATATGTAATAGTGCTGTACCTCTTTGGGATAGCACTTGTTTCATGCTGCTGCATGTGTAAAGTCACGTGCATTGTTAAAGTCACGTAGGAGCCAAACACGAGGTCTTTAAATTTGTTTAGATCTTTTTTTATTTCCAGTATTTAAAATTAACCAGGTCTATTGTAAAGAAAATAGAAAATGGTCTCTATTGTTAACCAGTATCAATTTTAATCCTTCCTCTTCCTCCTCTTCTTCCTATTATTATTATTATTATTATTATAACAGTTTTATTATTTTTTATGATTATTTTTCAAAAAATTTTAATTAATACATTATTTTATTTCACATTTTTTGGGGAAGATATTTTTGCAGAAGTTAGATTAACATTCAAGTTCCTTAATTTCTGATCATTCGTTCATTGTTTACTTTCTTAACCTTTTTCATAATTATTATTTTCAATTTTTGGTTTCAATAAATAAGTTTTAAAAGCAGCATTCAGAATTATGAGGTTTTTATTTGTTTTTATCTCCTCCAGAAAGTTTGCTACATGATTTTTTTAAATAATAATAATAATTAAAATAATAATAATAATGAAAATAATAATAATAAAATAAATCCTTTATTGTTGCGTTTCTACTTTTTGGTAAAATAAAACCCTTGTCCTTTGCAAGTTTTAGAATTTTTTTCATTAAATTCAATATTCAATTTTGTTTGAATATTTTATGTTATAAACATTTTCGAATATTTTGTTTTCTTAAAATTCTAAAATTTACATATGACACCCTTATAAAACCCTCTAAATTAACAACTAAATAAGTTCTCAAAGAGAAAGTTAATTTTTAAAAAAATCTATAACGAAACTATGTCATATATAATAAGCAACCTAATATTTTTTATTAAACGTAAACTGGCTCTTACTTCGACTTCGATAAAATCAATACGTCAATGATTTCTTTTGGTTCGAATTCAAAGCCTAATACATTGTATTAACTTCTCGAGTATACTACTAAGTCAATAATACCGGTAACTAAGTTTATGAAAGGCTATTGACTACGGTACATCGTATTTTCAGTCGCATGATAAAGTTGTTTGGTTTGTTGAATGCTGTTTTACGTCACATCTGATCTTTTTTCAGTTATTCGTGACGAGAAAGTCATATTCCGGCTCACCGCCATTGGAATAGTTATAGACTAGCGGGTTCTAAATCATAACTCTCATACTGCCCATTGCCAAGGTACTTCTTGATTGTCTGAATAATAATAAAGATAGTCCATAAAGACCAATGCTCTCAGGGGTATTTACACTGTCAGCAAAATGACAAGATTATCGGTCCTCACTTATATACCCATATGACACAAGATACTTATGTGCACGTTAAATCATCGTATTCGCGGTCTCTAAACCACAGTGCTCATTAAGCCAAATGTCCGTTTAATCACTGTATTTCTCAGTCGAAGAACCATTTTACCGGAAGGCAATATAATCTTAATACCTATCAGTTGCCCTATTTCCGTTGCAAGTAGAGTGAAAAGCATAACCCGGTTCAAATCATAATGTCCGTACATAAAGTCCAGTGCCCATTCAAAGTTGTGACACCGTGGATACTTGAATAATAAGAACCAAACAATTATGGCAATGTGTCTGAAATCGGTGTTTAGATATCTAATTGCTTGTTGTCTGTCGAAATGACCAATAGGCAATTATGTCCTTTGAGAAAATGATAAATCTTCCTATTTCAAATTATCCTTTAGCCAAGGAGAAAACCTGATCACTGGTTGATAAAAATGATTGAATAGTTTACAGCTTCAACCATTTATTATTTTGCGGGTCGCGGGCAAAAATTATACAGTGACAGTGCGAAGACACTTTCTTTGTTTACATTTTGCTATTGGAGGGACGTTAAAGAAAACTTTATTATTATTATTATTGTTATTGTTATTATTAATATTATTATTATTAATTTTATTTATTTGAATAATTATTTATTTTGGTTATTTTTTTCGTAATTATTTTAAAATATGTATCCAACAATAGCACATGTAATATATCGCATTGAAAAATTAAACATACGACAAAAACATATGAAACTTAAGCTTAAATGAATGCAGTAAGATTATGTAGACGAACAGGGAAGAGGAACTGAATGTCATTTTTCAGGCTATTTCCTCTTTTAAAGAGATAGGTTAGAGAAGACTGAACATAAACTAGCAAATAATAATACCAAGTCAAAAAGTCAAAGCATTATGGTCATATTTAACTCTGGAATGTTGTAAAAACATTGGTAAATTTTAATACATTGCTGAAACATTGCTGAACTGAATTCAATACCCGACTAAATCAGAAACCGAGTTTGGGCACCTGTTCATTTTAATTACCTCCCCTTGAAAAGTTTGACAGTTCGACAGATGTCGCTTGCATCGGAAGTTCCGCCTTAAAGCAGTAAACAGATAGTTTTTGATAAATTGTAAATACGTGTGTTACGTTGCAGCTGAAAACATGAAATCCTGACAAATTTAGCGTTACATTAGGATTGCAATATGTCAACTAAACATTTACCAAGAGTTATAAGCCAAAGGGGTAAAACTGCAGTCGAAATCGAACGAGAAAACTTCGAAAAGAACCAGGTATCACATATGTTGACAACCTTCCCAGTTGGTGAATCATAACATGTTATCAAGTTGACTCATTTACTTTTTTGTGAAAACGCAAATAAAACATGTTACAATTTCATGATTTATATTAATGTTATCTCGATGGAAACATTATATTGCTTTACATAATCCGTCATTTTCTATATAAATTTCAATTTGAGATGAATTGATTTAAAAGGATATGGAACATGTGTAAAGTAAAACTCTCACTAGAGCTTTTTATTTTTGGCTGTTACAGACAAAACCTATGGGAATCTAAAACTAAATTAAATGAAAATTTTGGCACTTAAAAAGTTTTGTCAAATACATCCCTAAAGTCTACACTGTTGACTCTTTTGAGGCCTATTTTCTATGATATTTATGCCACAATTTCTTAGGCTACATTTCATGGTACCTCCTTTCTAGATTTCTCTTGCTGTTTATTTACCCGATATTATAGGAAACTCAAATGCAAATTAGGACTGGATTGATCTTTGCTTAACTTTGGTGACCTAAATTGATTTAATATATAAATTAGATTAACCCTGTAATATTACCAAACTTTTTGAAGATTAAGTAAACCAATCCCACTGAAGTTGTAAATTTTACCTGACTGACTTGTCTTTAACATAAATTTATAAATATTTGATTCTTTAATCATCGTTACTTCAAACAAAAATACATTACCTTTGTCAAAATTTAAACACATCATCCACCAAAAATATATTTTAGTACATTAAAGTTTGAAATTAAAGAATGTATGTTATGGTTTAGAAAAAAAATTTAGTTACCACTTTGCCTATTAAAGTACATGAGTGATTATTTTTGTTTAATGTGTAATTTGAAATTATAGAAATATTTATATGTTTTCATTTTTGCTGAGAGACTAAATAATGGTAGTCAATTTTGACAGGGGCAGATGCCATGTGCTATGAAAATCATTTAAAGCAGTATATCTTTGGGAAGAACATTGCCTTATCTATCAAATGACAGTGTTTAATTGTGCATTTTGAACAAATTTGACTCAAAAATATCTGCTTCATTAAAAATGGCTAAACATCCAGCTGCCCACTTTCTTCCATGTCATTTTAGCTAACCTGAACAAACGGTTAATTTTAGCTGTTCATATGTTTTTTTTTGTCATCCACTCTTAGTCACTGTCATCTGTCAATAAATTCATTTAAACAACTTCTCCAGAACCAGTAATGGCATGACGTGGCAATGAACCCATGTCCTTGAAATCACACTTTAAGCTTTAGAAGTGTGTCGCCTGAAATAGTAAAAACTTTAAACATCTTTTTGTCATAAATCCAAAGGCCTAGGAACTTGAAACCCCATCTAAAGCATCTGGGATTTAAGCTGTAGCAAATTTAAAAATGTGATTGATCTTGATCTTCATTCAATATTTTAGTGACCTAAAGGAGTAAAATCTTCAAACATCATCATGCCATGAACCATTAAATCTAGGAACTTGAAAATTTCAGTTTTTGAATAAGGACATGAATCTTTGTCGATTTTGCAAAGCTTGTTGACCATGAATAATCTTAAATGTCACAATAAATTTAATAAAACTTCTTGCAATAAATAAGAAGGCAAACTTGAAACTTGTTATATAACATTAAAATTGTGCTGTACCAAATGTGTGAATTTTCTTCAAATTTACTCACACTCAAGGTCCCCATGATCTAAAGTAGTAAATCAAAAATATTTGATTATATTTTTGTCAACTTAAAAGATTAAAAGCTAAAAACATCATATATAACATCAAGTAATGATGGTCTAGTGAATTTTTGAAGCTTGTTGCTGTTGACAAACATTTAAGGTCAAGAAGATAGTTGATATTGACCCATATTTAAGGTAACCTCAAGAAGCAAAACTACTTGGACATTTTCTTGTCATAAATCAAAATGTCTAGAAGCTTCATTTATAGGATTAAAGCTGTTGACCTCGATCCACTTTATAGGTCACAATGACTTGTAGTAAAAAAACCTATAAACATTGTCTTTTCGTGAATTAAAAGATTTGGAAGCTTGAAACGTCAGTACAGCAGCATTAAGATCTCTGAAGTTTGCAAAGCAAATTCAATTTGACCTTCATTCAAGTTTCATTGACGCAGAGGGAAAAAAATTCAAATATTTTCTTGTCATGAAGTGAAAAGTCTAGAAATAGCATTGTCTCATTTAACTCTACCAAGTTTGATCTGGATTTACAGGCACAATTTTATCATTGATTTAAAAACTATAACCACTGATTATTTCATCCAAATGGATAAATTGTGATTTATCTTTTACAATCAGAGTTTTCTTTCATAATATATTTTATTTTTTCTTCTGTTTTTTTTTTTTTACAGACTGCAGCAATTAACAAGGCTATAAATAACCAAGAAACACCAGTGAAAGAAAAACATGTTAGAAGTATCCTTTATATCTTAACTAGATAAGCCTGTAAACTGTAGTGTCATATAATTCTATAAAGATCACACTTTAGGAGTTGGGTGGAGTAATGGTGTTTTATGCCCAAGTCAAGATTCTTTCACTTATTTCAAGGCTGTCAGTTCTTGGATGGCGGAGGAAACTGGAGTGCCTAAAGAAAACCACTGACCTTCGACAAGAGAATTGACAAATTTTCTCACACTATTATTTGTCCCGAGTGGGATTAGAAACCAGGTGGAGAGAGGCACTGTGATCCATAAGTGCATGCTTTAGACCACTTGGCCACCAAGGCCCCTGATCACAATTTAGGTTTTTTTCAGAACAGTTCAGTTAAAAAGTATAAATATTTTTTATAAAAGGAAAAACAAGGGATCAGAAAGGTAAAACAATGGTAGACATTATGTTGAAATTTATATTTGTTGTTGTCTGACATAAACTGCTTCTGAAAAAAAATGATATGAAAGGTTATTTATGGATAAAATAAATATGAATTAAATGTTGAAAGTTAAAATGTGTATATTCAATTTGTAAAAAGTAAAAGAAATTAATAAAGCTAAAAAATAGAGTACCTGGTACCATAAGTAGTCAATGACAAATAACTGATAGACAGCTTATAAAGAAAGCCATAATAAAATTAAAAAGCCTAGACCAAAACTTAGCAAAAATGAAAAACAACATTTTTGCCCCAAAATGTATAATTTGATGCTGCAGTATGAAATATGATGCAGTAACTAAATAAACCAAGATTAATCTTTTTACTGATGTATATGCGCATTCGCCACTTGTTTGAATAAATGAACTAGAGTTAGATATCAGTTTTACTCGTCTGTTATTGCATGACTCTGTAAAGTAAAATTCAACTCAATTGGACCTTAATAGATTGTGATGATACAGGTGCCATTTACATACAGATTTAAATAACATTGCTTTATAGGTATTGGATCAAACTGGTGAAAGGGTTATCTTGTATATCCAAGCTAACATTGTTTATAGGTAACTATGGAGGCAGGTTTTTCTGTATATTCAGGAGAATAATATATGAAAATATGACATGGAATTGTAAGTGATTTTAATTGACCTTTGACCTGGCATATTAGAAACTTTAATTAAAGTGAAGGCTGAAATAATGGTGAAAGATTTGTAGTCTCCATGATTTTTCATAATTCAGAAAATTAATGTATAAAATCATGACATAGATTTTTAAGTGATTCATTGAATGACCTTTGACCTTGTATATTAATCAGAAAGGTTAATTGGTGTGATTTATGAACAATTCACTTTCCATTGACAACTGCAGTTTTTAAAACAAATTGTCATTAAATTGAAATGTAATGATCTGTTAAATGCACTAATTGGATAAAATAAATGAAAGGTAAAACTAATGTTGAAATTTAAAACATGAATGTGGCAAGTTATTATATAATCAAGTGACAGGTTTGATAAATGGACGGAGATGATTCACCCAGAAAGTTTTATCAGTTGATATTTCTTTTTCACAAGCCAAGTATCACTTATTAAAAAACACACAGCTTTCTCTCTATAAAAAAGCACAAAAAACTAGCTTTAAGAATTGAAATAGTTCTAGTTCTAGTCCTTTAATATAAATAAATCACATTGGGGGGGGGGGGGGTGATTTACTACTAGCATATTAAATTCTATTTTAAACCTTTTAAAGTGTTGTTCTTGAAATTTCATTTGATACAAGACTGCATTTGCTGAAATTGTTTTGAAAATATTGAATTACTGATTAGGTATGATGAAATAGTACACTTTATTCTATGACACAGTTGATTTATATCATAAGAAATAAAGTTACGACAATACTGTATCATATGTCTATCGAATGTTAAGATCAATAACTCGCCTTAATGGATGATGTCAACTAGATATAATGAAAGTCAACAGCACAGATGTAGTATCAGAATTGATATATTGATTAGTTTTATAATAATATGTGTATTGTGAGATACTTTCGATTGATGTTGAGGTATGTTTGTACAAATGTGTGGGAGGGGGGGGGGTTGGATGGGGTGGGGTGGGTTCCATCCATGGACATGGAATTGTACAGCATACAGTTAACTGGTACAATCAATCCTGTCTACATAGATCATCCTATGTGAACAATTAAATTTTTACTGTATGAACAATTGACCTTGATATATGGGATCCAACTAATGAGGGTGTCGTGACCAACTAGATGAACATCTCCAATCAAAATGGAGATTGTTTGCTGTTGGTTTACATTATTTCTTATATGTAGACAAGCTTGAAGTTAGTCATTTCTTTAAATGTTTTGTTCTGTTATAAGTCTTCAATTCCTTAACAATAACTAGCTATTGTATTAGGAACATTTCAAGATCATGGCGCTGGATTTTTCTGGAGTATTGCTATCAAACTGCCTGTACAAGCCAATCCAATTATATGCTGGAAATTTTTACATGTCTTACACAAAATTTTAAGAGAAGGACATGCAGATGTAAGTTATCTTAATAATATAAAGCTGTGCAACAAAACAAAAAAAGTTTTCCTGAATATTTACAAGGAAGGAAGTTTACCACATGTACTTTTTACATGTACTTTGAAAGATATTCACCTACTTATTTTGAAGGTCATAAGTCAAAAGTCAAGGTCAAGCTTCCTTTGAAATAAGTATGTTTCCTGTGAAATATATATATAAGTATATTTAGTAGTTTCTATGCATGTTTGCTTTGAAAAAATTTCCTACAAAAGAATATACTGATAAAAATTTTTGAAAAAAAGAATTTGTAATTTATGAGGTCAAGGGATCAGTTACTTTAATTATAAATTGAGGATTTTTATCACAATTTGCATCATTGAAATTTCATCATCAGAAAACACTGATAAATATTTTTAATTGAAAAATATGTATGCTTTAAGAGGTTTTAAATCAAAAGTAATTCTGTTTTTTCCCCCCACCATTCAACTCATCATCTCGGTTTTAGTAAAAGAATTCTGGCTGGGGCTTAAAACTGTAACTTAAATTAGGTTGAAATGCTGACCTGTCTTAATTCTAAAAAATTCAGTCATTAAAAAAAACTGTCCATTTGACAAGGTACAGGTTTGATGCCTGTGGACTAGCCTACATTTCCAAACTTTGCATTAAACATCATTAGTTTGTTCGTTCAAATTGAATATGACATAAAATGGAATATATTTAACAAATATTTCATGGAATAGAGTGCTGTATCAGTTTATGGACTGGGCAGGCACCCCAAAAAATATGATGTTGTATTTTTTGGGATGCTTTCCTGGTCCATAAACTGAGATACAGCTCTCAACCCGATGAAATACATATATACATGTATTATACATGTACATGTATATAGAATAGATACTACCAGCGTTTGTCTGAAATTAATTATTTCCTTTAACACGATGATTGGTTATGTATTACAGTTTCAGTTTCTGACTGTAACTTTGTAATGCAACAACTTTAATAGAGACTGGAGCTTCCAGTCTACATTGCAAAATATGTCTCAGAGTGTAATCAATGCATTTAGTAGAAAACCAAAGTTATGAGGTATAATATTTAAAAATATATTTGTTGTTTGAGTCCCAATGTGATAATTAATTTTACTTTTTTGCAGGCCATTATTGATTCCTTTAAATATTGTAGTCATCTAACAGACCTAGGAAAGTTATGGGTATGAATTTTGTTTTTAATTGAAAATTCTATTTATAAGTATACATGTTAAATGATATATGAAGATGTACTTGTACTAACATAATTGTTTCTCCAAAACAATAATATTGTCATATGCAAAATTTGAATTTAAAAAAATAAAATATTCAAAAATTTGATTATTTATTGGCATATGACAATATAACACTATACATGTACTTCCTTTGTTGAATAAAAAACAGTGTATACTTTATCTTTAGAAATCATTAATCAGATAAGCCATTTTTGGCATTTTTCCAACTTTTTACTCTTAATGGAGTTGCTTAATGCTTTTATCTATTCAGAGCCATTGGCAACAGACATTGTTTATATATCCTGCCACACATAGTGGCAAAGAATTATGTAACTTCTTTCTTTTTTAATTTTACGTCCACTAGTCTGTCGGTATGTTCCTATGTTGTTTTCTTGACCGAAAAAAAGGGGAAAAAAACTAAAATCATATGCATGTTTGCATGTGTAAAGATTAAGTGTTCAACACCTTGGCAGAGTTTTATGAAATGTCATGTTAATACTATTTTTATGCCCCCCTTCAAAAGAAGAAGGGGTGTGAACGAGCAATTTTTGACACAGTTATCCCCCTTGGACCTAGAAAAAACTCCATTATTTGCTTTACGTTCATTATCTCTAGTCTCTACAAAGGTTGATCCAATTAATTACTGATATAACATATATAATCAGGTTGGTTGATTATGGTTATATTGATTATAATTTAGAAGTACAGTCAAACCTGTCTGAAGGTATAATGTTTGTGCAACCTATAATTCAAAATTTTTTTAGCTTAGACACATCATACTTGATAGATTTATGCATCTCAGATAGTACTGGTAGATGACCTCTATTGATTTTAGGTTCAAAAGGTCGATTTCATTTCCATGTACACTGCCTATAATGTATACTGCCCATAATAAAAGCTTGTGCACCCTGTAATAAAGAAAGGGGGGGCATAAGTGTTAAAAATTGTGTCTGTCATGCCTTGCCAAAGTTCATATTGGTTTTACTTCTCCCTGTGTGTTCTTAGGCTTCTATATTTATATACAGTTTTATTTCAATTCCAAGTTTTTACTACAGCTTACTATCAATAATTCAAAGATATATTACTGGCATTAATTAATATTTTTTATTTATTTGATTATATTATAGAATCATTTACGAGAAGGATATGGAAGATTGATTGGTGCTTATTGTAAACTGTTAGTAGAGAAGTTGAATTACCACAGAAAGGTCAGTGTTACAAATATTTTATTTATATTGAATTTTAAATATTCTTTTTCTCTTAGAGTCTTTTAAAGGATTTTGAATCAGTGTGTTTTATATCATCTAATGAGGCCTAACTTAAAAAATTCTTTGTTTGCTGTTTTACAACCAATGTTATCCACTTGTGGGTAGGTAGGTAGGAAAAACATTTTATTTTATTTTTTAAAACTTTGTTAAATCTATTACACTTTTGAAAAAGATTAAATTGGTTTCATAGTCTCTTTTAAAACACATTTTACAATTGTTTTGCTAACTAAAGTCCTCTTTGTTCCTCCTTGTGTTTCTCCCATGGAAAAACACAGCAGAATTTCCATATTACCGTATAAACCTGCTCACAGGTTGGCTCGCTAGCCAAGGTTATTGCCCTTTAATACTATTTCTTATGTTGTATGAGAAGCAAAAAAAAAATTTAAAAAAAAAATGGCATAGACGACACTAAAAAATTTTGGATAGGGACATTTAAGTGGGTCGGGTGGTCAATGGCAAACAAAGTTAATTTTATTGTAGGCCTGAGTAAATTCTGAAAATGAAAATATAATTCTTAGCATGAAAAATATTCCTTTTCTTTTCCATTTACCTTTGAAAACTCAAGCAAATTTGTATAATTCAGAAGAAAACTATTATTTAAATTTTAATTTTGTTTTTGCAATACTCTTATGTTTATGGTCTCTATGAAAAGCCACAATCTATTCAGCTATTTTACATAAATTTTATCATTTATCATTTGTGAAATTGAACTCTTAACTGCTTGGGAAAAAAATTGTAGGTGGCACTTGTTTAAAAAGGCTTAACCATATATCATTTCTTTTTTTGACAGAATAATCAGATTCCTGGTAATTTGTTGATGGCAGATGAACAGTTTACAAAGATATGTGGAGGAGATGTAAATAATTAGTAAGTATAGGCACATTTTATGTTATCTCTTGATTCAATGTCTCTCTTATGTCATGATGAGGACTTTTACTGCTTATTTCTCTTTTATACTCAGGCAGTTCTTTCATCTAGTAGCTTGGTGCATTTAAACATTGTTATTAATAATTTACATCTATATAAAATACATATACATGATAGATAAATATCATAAATAGAAAATTTATAAAGCACTTTATATAGGGTAAAAAATATAGTTCTACCTGTCTAAGTTACATTTCAAAGAATAAAGGTGTGTTAATGGTTAAATTTTTATATATTTTTTTCTGTATATGAACCTGTTAAACAGACAAATGAAAAAACATATTCGTTGTATTTAGAATTTTATTTCTCAATTTTCTGTAGATATTATAGAATTGTTTATTTGTCATTTAGGCTGAGCCAATCCAAAAAAAACCCAAACAATGTTTTACTTAAAAGACAAATTTAGTTTAAGTCAAAGCACATTTAGGTTGTAAATGAATGCATATGATAGGCTTAACTGATATTAATTAGACATTTTTTGTGTTATTTCAACCAATCAGTGATGTTAAAGAAAGGCAAGTTAACCAATAATTTCTGTGGGATACATTTCTCAGCTGAGGATTGTTTTAGTTGTTGTGTGACATCATAGCTTACTGTTTCATATCTTGTCTCCATCATGCAGGTTGCATGTTAAGGAAATTCAATCACATCAGAGTTATTACTTGGTTCTTAAACATTTTAACTGGCTGATTATATTATATATGGTATACTGCGTTTCCGTTTTTCTGCCCCTCCAGTAAAGATGTATTTGCATCTCTTCTTAAACTTCTACATAACATAAACAAATTTTACTATAGAATTATCAAATTTTACTATAAAATTGTCAAATTTTACTATAAAATTATCAAATTTTACTATAGAATCAAATTTTACTATCAAATTATCTCAAATTTTAATAGAATTATCAAATTTTACTATCAAATTATCAAATTTTACTATAGAATTATCAAATTTTACTATAGAAGTACTATAGAATTATCAAATTTTACTATCAAATTATCAAATTTTACTATAGAATTATCAAATTTTACTATAGAATTACTATAGAATTATCAAATTTTACTATAGAATTATCAAATTTTACTATAGAATTATCAAATTTTACTATCAAATTATCAAATTTTACTATAGAATTATCAAATTTTACTATAAAATTATCAAATTTTACAATAAAATATAAAACAAACAAATTTTACCATAAAATAAACAAATTTTACCAATAAGAATACTATTTCCATGTATGTAAAGATAAGCCTTGTTTAATCATGCCAAGAATGACTGAAACTCTAGTTTCATAAAAGACACTTCAATTTTTATTAAATTAAAAGTCAACTATTTTAAATTGTTTCTCTGGCTGTTAACACTAGTGTCGTTTAGGTTATATGTACCTGTTAGTTACTTGGGGTTATTGTGTGACTACCATGATTTAGCAGGAAATTAAAACTCGGATATAACTTTATCTTATTCTGTGCCAGCATTATTGTTTATTGGGTTTATTTTTAAAGTTTTCAAAATTCCTAGCATATGAGCTCAAGGTGGAGACAGCTAGATAAACATCAAAAGTGGGTTATTGTTTTTGGATCTGTAAAATATAAATGTGGTCTGCTTGTGTTAAAAATTAGGTTCCAGATAGCTATTTTGCCAAAAATTTTATCAGATCATTGGTCTGAGATAGATACCTTGCCAGACATTTGTCAAAACATTAGGTCCTGAGATAAGCTTCAGAAAAGCTATTTTGCCAAACATTTTGTCATAAACATTAAATATAAGATAGCTACTTTGCCAAAAACAATATGTCTGAAATCACTTTTTTGCCAGATATTTTGTAGAAAGATCTTAAATAGCTTCTTTGCCAACTAATTTATTCAAAACTTCAGATCAGAGGTAGCTACCATTCCAAACATTTTATCAAAAGTTAATTTAGATTAGCTAGAGAGAAAAAATTTTTTTTTGCAAATTTTTTATGTAATAGTAAGCTAGTTTGAGAACCAAGATACTAGACTCTGTGCTGATTTTTTATGTACTATATATCAGTGATAATAATCAGCATTGGTGATGGATGTCATTGTTCTCATCAAATGTAGTAAAGTTTATCCATTGCATCATGCATCACACACTTACATTTTTTTTGTGGAATGTTTTCACTGGGTATGGATTTACATCGTTTGGAGCTTTCTAGCAAAACTAAAATTCTGAAGTAATAAAGTGAAGCTTTGTCAGTAGTAACAATAGATCAGCAGAGATATTAATTTATCTTGCACATGGATAAACTGTTTCTTATTCACTTGGTACAGGTGGCCCAGTACATTCTATTATTTATTGTTGAAACTTCATTTTTGATTTGTTCATAAAGTACCTGTCTTTTTATCAATCTGCCTGATGTTCTACAACTACTATTCTCTACTTATGGGATATCCTTTTTTCATTCCCATTATGTTTCTTGTATATATTTATTTATGGGGTATCATTTTTCCATTTCCATAATGTTTCTTGTTTATTTTTATATATGGGGTATCATTTTTCCATTCTGTGTTATGATTCTTGATATATTCATTGGTTTTGGGTATATTGTTCTCATAATTCATAGATTACTATGGTTTATCTGTCCAATAACATAATTATCAGTACACATTATTCTCCAGTGCTTGCAGGTGCTTCTACTCTTTGTCTTTGCTATTTGACACTGGGCACAGGCTATTTTCTTACTTAATTATGACTACTGTTATTTTAAATGTGTACAATTAGCATCCTACATAATGTGTTTATATTAGAGCACGATGCTGCTCATCTTTATTTTCCAAAAAAAAAAAAGTTTTAAAAAAGGAATTTTAATCATCTATCATGGACCTCCTAACTTTTTCAACTGAGCCAGTCAATTTTTGTTTTATATTGGCAAACTTTGGATCTGATGTCTTCTGATTGGTGGATATAAATACTTTTTATTTCGTATTTCAACTGTTAATATTAATAACTTATAAGGCACATAAAAACTAGCAAAATCTATGTACTGCCACATAAACACAGTCAAATAGAATTGACAGTTACATGTATCTATATAAACAGAGAGAGAGAGAGAGAGAGAGAGAGAGAGGAGAGAGATTTTGATATTCACAATTTGTAATATTCAGACAGCATAATATGGTAAGTACATTTTATATGTGAAGGTTGATACTTCAATTAGACTTCATTTATCCAAGTGAAAAGGGGAGATAACACTTACTCTATTTATAGAAATGGTGTCTAATGACAATTGTCTCTTGGTCTTTCATGTCATAGATTTCTCTTTTGCAACAATACACTTTGTTAAGTCTTTATTCCCCTAAGAATTTTTATGCAACTTAATACATATATGTGTTTATATTTTAAGCAAAACATTTCTGATTTAAAACAATTTTACTACTAATATATGGAATTGATCCAAATTTCTGATTTATCTTGGTTTCCTTTGTCAATTACATGTTCTTTATTTGTCTTATTTCAGTTTTGAAATAAGTGTAGATATGTTAGATTATATGGATGAAATACTTCAACTCCAACAATCAGGTCAGTATCTTCTGTTGTAATACTAATATCATTATGTTTATCTTGTGTTTGCTTGTTTGATAGGTCTGTGTTTGGGTCATCATCTGTATTTGCTAATGCCAAGCTTTTTAGCTACAAACTATTTTCTTTATAGCTTTTTCTTAGATTTTGAGGTCATCTTTTTATTGTACAAATTTGACCTGTATAATGAATTAATGAAGAACCTTATAAATATTTATTATGCTCTGGTGTAGAAAAATTTGTACATTTTTATAAGTATTTCATGTACAGTATGTGTTGTAAGAGGATCATTTCAGCTGAGAGGGTTTTTAGGGAAACTTCTTTTATGGTTTCAGGTCCATCTTGATTAATCACTTCTAGGAACTGGAATTTATCTATTTGATAATGTTTGTAGTGATATCAGCCTTTACACCAAGTCATACTGTAATTTTAGACAGCATCATTATTTTGTCCTTGACCTTGAACTTTTATTATTGTTCATTTTGACCTTTTTTTGTCAGTGGTAGTTATCTTATAGTTGTATTTTATGAATTAATTCTTGACAGAAAAATTATTAATGTAAATTTTTGTTTTTATTTCAGTTTTCAGTTCTTTAGACATGTCTCGTTCAAATTCCATGACCAATTCCGGACAGTGTAGACTAGCACCACTTATATTATGTATACAGGACTCATGTCAGCTTTATGATTACATTGTGAAATCCCTCTTCAGATTGCATTCCAGTAAGTATTGTTTTATGATTACATTGTGAAATCCCTCTTCAGATTGCATTTCAGCAAGTATTGTCTTACATTTAAATTTATTTCATCTCTTTCTGTGGCAACTTTTACTTCCCTTTTCTGGAAAAAAATTTCTTTAAATGGAAAAGCAAGTAATTTGCTCTTTTCATGAAATTTGGTAAAAATAAATACAATGTTCACATGTAGGTTATGCATTGTTGCATTAAAAAAGATTTGTAAATTGGCTTTAATTTGTTATATAATGACCATATGAACATATAATGACATAGTGACATGATTGTTTTCGATATAACATTCACATTTGATTTATTATCTTGTAGGTTTACCTCCAGACACATTATCAGGCCATAGGGACAGATTCTTGTCTGCATATAAAAGGTAACTATGGCAACATTATATTGTTATAAAAAAGTCTGATTTTTCAAATTCCATAATATAATAATAATAATTATTATTATTATTATAATAAGGTCTAAAAATTGAAAAATGATAACTACATCAAATTTGATGACAGCATTTCATCATTAACAAATTGTGTTTAAATTAATTTTGTAAAATATATTACATGAATTAAACTTAATAGGACACTTGGGATTTTAAGATGTTTGCTATATGATGTTATAGATTTACTGTTATTTGACTTTGTAATCTATATGTAGGTTCATCACCTTACCATATGATTGATAACCCATTTTCAATTACATTTACATTGTCATGGAAAAAATTTGATAGGGAAATGTCAAATTATGCGACTCCATTTTCATAAGGAAGTAAAGCCTTTCATAAATGATGCAGGGTATCATGATATCCTGATAAAATGATTAAACTTTTTCTTTTACAGGTTAAAACAGTTTTATTATAGTAGTCATAATTTACAGTACTTCAAAAATTTAGTTCAAGTCCCAGTTTTACCTGACGTAAGTACATATCTAGTTACCTTACAGGTACTAAAACATATCTCACTAAATCTTCATGTTTTTATTGTTTTAATGGGAACATAAGAGTTCACTAATTATATGATAAAACTTACAGTTCTTATCAAAGCAAGCAGTTTCCTAACAGTTCTTATCAAAGCAAGCGGTTTCCTAACAGTTCTTATCAAAGCAAGCAGTTTCCGAACAGTTCTTATCAAAGCAAGCAGTTTTCTAACAGTTCTTTTAAAGCAAGCAGTTTTCTAACAGTTCTTATCAAAGCAAGCAGTTTCCTAACAGTTCTTAACAAAGCAAGCAGTTTCCTAACAGTTCTTAACAAAGCAAGCAGTTTCCGAACAGTTCTTATCAAAGCAAGCAGTTTTCTAACATCTTATCAAAGCAAGCAGTTTCCTAACAGTTTTTAACAAAGCAAGCGGTTTCCTAACAGTTCTTATCAAAGCAAGCAGTTTTCGAACAGTTCTTAACAAAGCAAGCAATTTCTGAACAGTTCTTAACAAAGCAAGCAGTTTCCTAACAGTTCTTATCAAAGCAAGCAGTTTCCTAACAGTTCTTATCAAAGCAAGCAGTTTTGGAACAGTTCTTAACAAAGCAAGCAGTTTCCGAACAGTTCTTATCAAAGCAAGCAGTTTTCTAACATCTTATCAAAGCAAGCAGTTTCCTAACAGTTTTTAACAAAGCAAGCAGTTTCCGAACAGTTCTTATCAAAGCAAGCAGTTTTCTAACAGTTCTTTTAAAGCAAGCAGTTTTCTAACAGTTCTTATCAAAGCAAGCAGTTTTCTATCAGTTCTTAACAAAGCAAGCAGTTTCCTAACAGTTCTTAACAAAGCAAGCAGTTTCCGAACAGTTCTTATCAAAGCAAGCAGTTTTCTAACATCTTATCAAAGCAAGCAGTTTCCTAACAGTTTTTAACAAAGCAAGCGGTTTCCTAACAGTTCTTATCCAAGCAAGCAGTTTTCGAACAGTTCTTAACAAAGCAAGCAATTTCTGAACAGTTCTTAACAAAGCAAGCAGTTTCCTAACAGTTCTTATCAAAGCAAGCAGTTTCCTAACAGTTCTTATCAAAGCAAGCAGTTTTGGAACAGTTCTTAACAAAGCAAGCAATTTCTTAACAGTTCTTAACAAAGCAAGCAGTTTCCTAACAGTTCTTATCAAAGCAAGCAGTTTCCTCAATAGATCTTATCAAAGCAAGCAGCTTCCTAACAGTTCTGATCAAAGCAAGCAGTTTTCTAACAGTTCTTAACATAGCAAGCAGTTTTCTAACAGTTCTTATCAAAGCAAACAGTTTTCTAACAGTTCTTAACAAAGCAAGCAGTTTTCTTACAGTTCTTATCAAAGCAAGCAGTTTCCGAACAGTTCTTATCAAAGCAAGCAGTTTTCTAACATCTTATCAAAGCAAGCAGTTTCCTAACAGTCCTTAACAAAGCAAGCAGTTTTCTAACAGTTCTTAACAAAGCAAGCAGTTTCCTAACAGTCCTTATCAAAGCAAGCAGTTTTCTAACAGTTCTTAACAAAGCAAGCAGTTTCCTAACAGTTCTTATCAAAGCAAGCAGTTTTCTAACAGTTCTTATCAAAGCAAGCAGTTTTCTAACAGTTCTTATCAAAGCAAGCAGTTTCCTAACAGTTTTTAACAAAGCAAGCAGTTTCCTAACAGTTCTTAACAAAGCAAGCAGTTTCCGAACAGTTCTTATCAAAGCAAGCAGTTTCCTAACAGTTCTTATCAAAGCAAGCAGTTTTCTAACAATTCTTAACAAAGCAAGCAGTTTTCTAACAGTTCTTATCAAAGCAAGCAGTTTCCTAACAGTTCTTATCAAAGCAAGCAGTTTTCTTACAGTTCTTATCAAAGCAAGCAGTTTCCTAACAGTTCTTATCAAAGCAAGCAGTTTCCGAACAGTTCTTATCAAAGCAAGCAGTTTCCTAACAGTCCTTATCAAAGCAAGCAGTTTCCTAACAGTTCTTATCAAAGCAAGCAGTTTTCTAACAGTTCTTATCAAAGCAAGCAGTTTCCTATCAGTTCTTATCAAAGCAAGCAGTTTTCTAACAATTTTATCAAAGCAAGCAGTTTTCTAACAGTTTTTATCAAAGCAAGCAGTTTTCTATCAGTTCTTAACAAAGCAAGCAGTTTCCTAACAGTTCTTATCAAAGCTAGCAGTTTTCTTACAGTTCTTATCAAAGCAAGCAGTTTTCTATCAGTTCTTAACAAAGCAAGCAGTTTTTTAACAGTTCTTATCAAAGCAAGCAGTTTCCTAACAGTTCTTTTCAAAGCAAGCAGTTTTCTTACAGTTCTTATCAAAGCAAGCAGTTTCCTAACAGTTCTTATCAAAGCAAGCAGTTTCCTAACAGTTCTTATCAAAGCAAGCAGTTTCCTTACAGTTCTTATCAAAGCAAGCAGTTTTCGAACAGTTCTTTTTAAAGCAAGCAGTTTCTTAACAGTTCTTATCAAAGCAAGCAGTTTTCTAACAGTTCTTAACAAAGCAAGCAGTTTTCTAACAGTTCTTATCACAGCAAGCAGTTTTCTAACAGTTCTTATTAAAGCAAGCAGTTTTCTAACAGTCCTTTTAAAGCAAGCAGTTTTTAACAGTTCTTATCAATGCAAGCGGTTTCCTAACAGTTCTTATCAATGCAAGCGGTTTTCTAACAGTTCTTATCAATGCAAGCAGTTTTCCAACAGTTCTTATCAAAGCACACAATTTTCGAACAGTTCTTATCAAAGCAAGCAGTTTTCTAACAGTCCTTATCAAAGCAAGCAGTTTTCGAACAGTTCTTATCAATGCAAGCAGTTTCCTAACAGTCCTTATCAAAGCAAGC
Source organism: Tegillarca granosa (assembly GCA_029721355.1). NCBI lineage: Eukaryota > Metazoa > Mollusca > Bivalvia > Arcoida > Arcidae > Tegillarca > Tegillarca granosa. The sequence goes on from CM056607.1 coordinate 13,124,348, forward strand.
GGTTTCCTAACAGATCTTATCAAAGCAAGCAGTTTTCTATCAGTTCTTATCAATGCAAGCAGTTTTCTAACAGTTCTTATCAAAGCAAGCAGTTTTCGAACAGTTCTTATCAAAGCAAGCAGTTTTCGAACAGTTTTAAAGCAAGCAGTTTTCGAACAGTTCTTTTAAAGCAAGCAGTTTTCTAACAGTTCTTATCAAAGCAAGCAGTTTTCTAACAGTTCTTATCAAAGCAAGCAGTTTTCTAACAGTTCTTTTCAAACCAAGCAGTTTTGGAAAATTTCAAAATCTATGGTTTTAACAATATTTAATTGAAAAAGCCATATACCACTTTGCCAAGTCTGCCTTTGTTGAATTTGTATTATGTTGTTATAATCTTCTACAAATAATCTCGTCTTTTGACTCTCAGCTACTGCACAGTTTATTGTTATGATATTTTGATATTTTAGGAACCTCCAAACTTTTTAATAGCCTCAGATTTCAGTAAACATGTGAAACCAGTAGCTGTGGTACCTAATGAACCAGAACCTGATCCTGAACCTGAAACTCCGGAAACGGAAAGTGTGGAGGATCTGATAGATACCTCTGTACAGGTTAGTTATATAGTCCGAAGTTCTTTTGACCTTAACACATACTATGCCTGGTGGCTGTAAGTAGGGTCAGAACAATTTCTATATTAAAAGCCTGTGATTTTCTGATACAAATTTGCACTGCCTCTTTTCTCTTTGGACTGAAAATAGTAGTAGAATTGTGGAAAGGTTATTAACCTCGATAGATAGGTGAATATTTGACTAGTTATTTATTTAAAACTTTAAAACTTCTGCCACAAACAAAATGAAATAAAGTTTCCAAAATTATAGTAGGCAAATCATCAACATGTTTACTGTATTCAGGGAATTAGTAAGATATAATCATTTATCAGGTAGACTTTATAAATCACCTTACAGGTGTTATTTTATCTGACAGGTAAGTAAGTAAGGTCATATTTAGTACATTTAAATAATTTTCATTAAAAAATTGGTAATTCTGTTTCATCACATGTTTTTTCTAGCCTCTCATGTAAGCATGACTTAGGAATATGTGGCTGTAAAATAATGTTTTCCTTTATTTATTGAATTAAGACAAATTAATGCCTGTTTTGATATATTTTAGGATAAATTTGATGCAGCATTTGGGAATGGATTTGGTCCTCCAGAAATAGATGAAAGGTTAGAATTGATATGATGAATTCAAATGCCTGTATAAAAGAAATATTGATATAAGGTTATCAATCTTAAGGTGACCTTTACTGGGATGATACTTTATATTGTTATACAAGTTAATAAAATGAAAGGTTACAATGTGTCACTTTAATTTTTTATTTATTTATTTATTTATTTATTTATTTATTTTTTTTTTTTTTGGGGGGGAGGGGGGGTGTGTGGCTGTTATGAGACAAAGGTTATTTTGCAGCATGAAGTTTCTAAAACAATGTTGTGATTAGTTGTCCATTACTGTATCAATACATTCCCTAGGAAGTAGTATATATGTTAAATTCAACTGATTTCACATTAAATCTACACCTCAATAATCAACATGTACACATCATTAAATGTTCATTTTCTTTTTTTCAGCCATACAATTTTTAATACATGTATGTATAAGAACATAAAGGCATATTAGGTTTAAAATATAACACTATTATGTCTTCAAATGAAGTGAAGATCATATTTGATTTGCGTCTACTTATTCGTTTGCTTTAACCCTTGTCTGTAACATTTCTTTAATATCTTGTCAGTTTTTTTTCTTAATTTCAGAGATATAGCAAGGAATAGGTGTAGTCATACATTTTTCTATTCTGTTTTTATCTTTGTTAATTTTTTGGCCAGTTTAAACCCATGTAGTTTTCACTTGACATCACATTACAATTCACATTTGTTTAACCTTGGATTTATCTTTTCCTTCAGAGATCTAATAATAGAAAGATTAACAAGACAAGTACAGGAACTGAGGGCTGAATTAGAGAGAGTGAAAGCAGAGGTAAAGAATTTTTTATACAATGTATATAGACCTAAGAATTGTCCGTTATTTTAAATATTTTTTATGATGATCAAATTTTCTTTTCTTATTACAATTATTAAAAAATTTATTTGTGCATTACATTAATTGTTCAGGAGCATCTGTGCATCAATTAATTATCAAGAGAATTGTCATTTCAAGATATTTATAATCATCTTTTTGGTATTGTTAGACACCTGTTTTGGTGCAAATACAAGAAAACTACATGTATATTGAAACAAAACTTTTTGTTTTTGGTAAAATCAAGTTTGATTTTCATGACTGATTACTCTCACGATTTTTTTATGTCAAAATAAAATGAACCCAAAACTTCCAGATTTATCGTAACCATTGACTTCATTTATATCGTAAAAAGGACCAACAAGTGATCAACAAGTTAAGAGAAGAAAAGGCAAGGTTAGAGAAAATACTGGCTGAATTAAGAATATCAGCTGATGCTTCTTTGAAGGTATATACAATAAGTTGTTTTAGATGTATATAAACATGATTTTATTAAGGCATGTAATATGATATATGTTTTTAAAGCTGGAATTTTTCAGTCACTCATTGTTTTGCTTAAGATTGTGCAGGAAAAAGCTAATCTTATGAAAAGTGAACCATTTTAGAAATTGATATTGGTAATGGTCTTGGACCTGAAACCAAGTCATCTGGACAAAATATAATTAATAATTTCTTACTTATACATGCACTTTTACATGTATACAAATACCATATATTCAGTTATTGACTTTTTATGTTTTCATATTATTTCATTTCATTTGAAATTTTAGAAAAAAAGGAAAAAATATTTATTCCTGATGAAGTTGTAATTTGACTTAAAGGATATTAAAAATTTCAAAATAATTTGAAATTACAAAGAAAATATGTCTCATAATACTTGTTTTCATCATATTTTTTTAAATTTGTAGGAAAATGATGAGTTGAAAAGAAATCTAAAAGAGGCAGAAACAAAAGCTAGTGCAGCTGATAAGCTATCTGAATCTGAAAGTAAGACTGTATATCTAACACAATATAATGATAACTCAAAATTAATTCTGTAAATTACTATATGTCACAACAATGGCTAACAACGGTGAAATTTTCGATTTTCACAAAATTTTGTCAGAAAATTGAATTTATATCAGGAATGATAATTTGTAATTTTTAATGTCTTATTATACTCATTGGAATTGAGTTTGAGAGATGGTATATTGTAATCACCATGTTTGTGTTTCTGTCCATCTGTCTGGCAGTCCATCTGACCATGGAAATTTATGTTTTGATATTAATAACCCATTGCTGCTTGAGAATTGTGTTAAACAACTTACAAATGATACCCATGGTCAAACTGTGTGTTATGGTCTTAAAACCAAGGTCATACTTTAAAGGTCAAAGACACAGAGGGTATATTGAAATTGGGATAACAGTTATTCGGGTGGGGGTAGTGATGAAATTGTTCTAAAATAATTTTAGTTTATACTCTTGAGTTCAGTAAATTATACAGCAACAACATATATTTGTACCTTATCAGTGATAAAAATTTCTTTTAGAACATGCAAAGGCAAATGAAGAGAAGTTTAAGAAAATGAAAGATATATATGGAAAGTTAAGAGAGGAACATGTAGCTCTTTTAAGAACAGTAAGTATTTAACATTTAGTTATATAATCACATACAGAAGATAACCTAGTGAAACGAGACTGTAAGTCCCTAAGAATTGGTGATACTAACCTACCGGATTGCTGAGCGTTGAGGGGAGACTTCGTTCTCAACTGGATAGCCAGGCCTCACCCTTGTAAAAGAATAATCAAAGGCCTAGATACTGTAGAATCATTAATATTCGTTGGGTTAAAATTTCGTGGTTTTGCATTTTTAAAAAATTCTATTGGTAGAAATTTTCGTGGAATTCAGTTTTGTGAAAATAAATCCCATTGAGGGCAATGGAAATTAAAAATTTTCAATAACATTTAATTTCGTGGTTTTCAGTTACCCACGAAAATAACGAAATTTAATCCCCATGAATATTTGTGATTTTACAGTAATCTAAACTGGATGATGATGATGATGATGACATGAAATAGTTGTTTATACACACACAGATGTACGTTTTGTACAAATTGATATTTGATCATATTGTTCAACACTTATGTTTAATAATTATTGTAGAACTTACATTGTTAATGTAGAACTAACTTAAAATTTAACTCAAACATAATCCAAATAAACACCAATTATAACCTTTGGGCCTGTATAAGAGACAGTTTGCTTCGCACTGCACTTGTGCATAGAATTTTTATGTCCATTAAATGGTCGCAAGCAAACACACTTGCCTGGAGAAAAAATGTCTAAATATAAATTGACATGAGAAAAAAAATGTCTAAATATAAATTAAATTCGGCATCTGTTTTAACTAATTCTATCATTTAAGATAGATAGCATACACTTGCACTGAAATGTAAATTGAAATGCATGTTGGTTTCAGAATTTATTGAAACATTTCTGATAAACTTTGAATGACGCCATCTTGAATCTGAGGTGAAAAACTTTACATGAACAATCACTTCTGAACAACTTGCTCACCAAATTGAAAGCATACATTTACTGTCTTGAACAGGCTTCAGATGTTGTCAGTTAGGTTGAAAACTCTTGAATAACTTGCAGTCAACATTTAATATTTGTTGTTCTTAAAATTGAAAAAATGTACTCCTGAATTACTCAAAGGTAAAATAGAAGTCCAATCCACCTGAGTTGTTAAAGTTTCAATTTATTTTTATACAAAAAAAGCACAGCTGTAAAAAACATTCAGTTTGCTAAAAATATTTTTACATAGCATTATTTCAGGTGAAAAAACAAATTAAAAATGTGATACCCCAGAATCTGTCCAGACCCTTTCCTACATTTGATGTTAGGAATGAAACCAAGGCTGTATTTTTGATAGGTAACATAACTGAATAAGATACATGTAAATTTGTATTTTACCAGATTATTTTAATAAATTCTCTATTATTAATATGAAAGATGACTACAATCTCTCATAAAGTTTGACTTTTGGTTGTGTATTTTGACACCTTGAGACCATATGTAAATAAAAGGAAAAAAATCTGGAAACAAATTTGCAGCTTGAATGTTTCTGAAATCAAATTTCATTTAGTGCCCGTAGATTTCTGAGTTACATGTTACATTAAGTAGATATGATATAAGAAATGTCATTTATTTATAGCATGCAGAAGTATCAAAGAAACTTGATTCAGAGAAAAGAGCTGTTCAGGAAAAAGAACAACTTGTAAAGGTAACACATACATACACAATCACAAATATGCAACACCCACACACGCACACACACACACACACACACACACACACACACATACACACACACACACACACACTCTCTCTCTCTCTCTCTCTCTCTCTCTCTCTCTCTCTCAATCTCTCTCTGTGTTATGATTTTATGTGTTTCAAATGGGTTTTCTACTCCAGAAATAATAAAATATTGCATGTATGTACATGTTTTATAAAGTTTTTAAGAAAAATAATAATTTTCTTTAAATACTTTCAAAGACACCAGAATTAAATTACATGGAATTTAACGTTATTGTTTACAATATCACATGTCAGTGTCATCTCAAATTAAAATAAATGCAAATAAAGACAAACCATGTCATTGATAATATGATAAATTTCACTATATTAGTAATCGGAGGTTAACTAACTAACTGATGTTTTAGATGATAAGAATCTAGTTTAGAATGTGCATTTTGATTTTTAACTGCATGTCTGAGTTATTGACAATCTCATTGTAAAAATTAATGATTGATATTTGACATAATATACCTTCATGTCTAATACATCCCATGTCATAAATAGTTTGTAGGTTTTTTACACATTCAGAAGTTTTCCAGGTAATTTAACCTGATAGACTCTGGACTTACTAAAGACAGAAAACATTCTAACCATTTTTAGTGAATGTTTTAGAAATCCTTATAGAATATAATTAACAATCACAAGAGTTGAGTTATGACTGAGCAGTGTAAATATCACATGCATGTATAATCTTTGGCACAATTAGAGTTTTAAAAGTTATAATAATCCAAATAAAAATCCAAAGTTAAATCTGATGATTATATACAAGCATAAAATTTTGTGACTTGATGCATAAAGCTCCATTAGCATTATTGCAGCTATTTATAGAAAACATTGAACTTTGAATTATCCCCCCTCTTGTTAGATTAACCTTAGCATGTATATCCTTGTTTTGATGCATGTTAGGAATCTCAGTCACAAATGGAACGGTTAGAACAAGAAAGAAAAATAATACAAGATAGCATGCAACAAAGTGCCAATGAAGTACAACAACAACTGGCAGAAACAACAGCACAAAATACAGATCTACAACAAAGACGAGAGGTAAGTACAACAACAACTAGCAGAAACAACAGCACAAAATACAGACCGACAGCAAAGACGAGAGGTAAGTACACAACAACTAGCAGAAACAACAGCACAAAATACAGAACGACAACAAAGACGAGAGGTAAGTATAACAACAGGTAGAAGAATCTAATTGCAAAAACAGAGACCTACAGAGGTAAGTTCAGCAACACAAGGCACCAAAAAGATTACAGCAAAGACATGAGATAAGTAACACAAAACATAACAGTGACACAAAACAAAGCAGAAACAGAAACAAGTACAACAGCTGGCTGAAAAAATGGCACAAAACACAGACCTACAACAAAAGGGGTTGGTAAGTATAACAACAGTTGTCCGAAGCAGTGGCACCAAGCTTTGACCTTCTGAAAAAAAGCAGTAGGTTAAAATCTAAAGGCCCTATATGCATACATGTACTTGCTGTTGAAAAATCAGTAAGCTTTATATTTAATATAGAAAATTCATGGTAAATAATACACCATACATTTCTCTGATAAAGATAAAAGAGAAGGATCATTTTGCTAGACACATGCCAATTCAAGTAAGTCTTTGTATCTTCTTAACGATGAGACATTATCTATAGAATAGAAGGTAAGTACACATACACAGGCCTGTAACAAGGATGATCCATTTTATTGTATGCTGATTGCCTTTCTAACAACCATAGAGCTTAGACATATTAACTTTTAGTTACATAGTTCTAAAGGCAATTTATATTGATAGGTCCATTTTGTCATGATAAAGGGGAGGAGGCAAAACAAAATGTGCTACTATGATTTCATATTCTTATCATACTAAATCATCAAGATAGTACATGTAAGTTATTACTTTCTGACACCTAAATGGACTTACATTGAGGACTCTTTGTGAATTTCACTAATTTGAATTGTGTAGTTCTGAAGAAGTAAACATGATTAAGAACAGGATACTTTGCTAGGGATGTCCAGAATTTTGGAAGCTTGCTGAGTCACATATATACAGTAAGTAAAATGAATGTCAACTTGTCAAGTTATGTATAGATAGATGGCCTTGTGGCATGTAATACTAACTACAAACAGTTAAATGTAAGTTGAAGTTTTATGTTAATTATGTGAATTATTTGACAGTGTTTTGGTGCAGAAAGTGGCCCAGGTGACGTGAGATATACCCAGGTAAATGTCAATATTTACATTGTTATAAAGAGTACATGTACATGTACATTAAAGATAAGAATATCACCTTTTTATTCTTTGAAATTTCAATTTCCCATTTATTTGACACAAATGTACAACATTTGCCTATGTAAGATTATATGTCAATTTAACATAGGGTTGATGTACATACACCTTTTTAGTTAACTTGCCAAGAGATTTATTCACAGAGGTTAATATATTCATTAGAGTAAAAAAAAAACAATTCATATGAATGAAATTTAAAAAAAAGATATTAGGTTGAAACAATTTACTTTTATGTATGAAGAGGCAATACTTGATTCTGACTTTCATTGTATAATATTATTTATTAATGATTGTAAACAAAACAACCTTGTTACTGTCATATTAAGCACCTGAACACTTATTTTTACTCAAGGATAATTTGTTATGTTTCCTTAAATGTTTTGTTATGACTTTAGTCTCATGTTATTGTCAGTTCAGATTAGCAGACACTTTATCTTATTTTATCATCCTTCTTGGTATTTGTCATCTGTTGTTGTTTTTGTTTATTTAAACCATTTTATTTTATTCTAGGAATTAGAGAATCAAGTAAAGACATTAGAGAGTACAAAGTCTAGTTTGATTGGTCAACTTCAGACAGCAGAAGATGAATGTTCCTCGTTACAAACAAAATTAGAGGAAATGGAACAAGAAAAAGAGCAAGAACATGAAAGTTTGTCAGGGGAAATAACTCTCTTACAAACTAAACTCAGTGAAACTGAAAGTGCAAAACAGTCTATGGAACAAAAATTGACACAAGAATTAAGTGATCTAAAGGTTGTCTATTTATAGTTCTGTCATTGTTGAATGATTATGAATATAAAAATATAAAAGGAACTTCTTTATGAAAATATTTTACTAATTACATGTAAATATTAAAACAAATTGGTAGAATATTCAGTCAAAAATTTAGAATTCTTTTTGTTATCCTTTAGTCTCTTTAGTAATAACAAAATCAAAGAAGATAACTTTTCCACCTTCTCTATCATAACAGTAATTTCTAGACTCTAAAGTCTATATTTTTTGTTTTTTGTTGTCAAACCTCCTTATAATGCAAAATAAGACTGAATAAATAATGGCAATGATTCAAGTTATTAATGAATTCTTCACAACTATGATGAGGTAACATGTTGTACATAATCAAATGACAATGATGATTTAATTGATATCTGTAAATAATGATCCCAGTCAAATTCGGATGAAAGTTGCAAAGAATGGTAGCTCCAACTGATGTGACAGATGCTCTATGAAGTTTTATAGAAGAAAATTTGGTGCAAAAATGATTGCAACCTATAATCAGTAATATGACATACTTAGCAGCAAGTACCATCCATGTCTTGACTAATGAACTCGGTCAGAAAGATTTGGGTGAAAGTTGTAAAGAACGGCAGCCCCAACTGATGTGATAGGTGCTCTATAAAGTTATATAGGAGAAATTAAAAAATAAAATATGTGACAATGATTGCTGATGTACATGTAGTTAATAATCTATTGTTTTATACATTGTATGTCTTTCATTGCAGACAAAGTTGGAAGAACTAGGAAAAGATAAAGAAAAATCAGAAGAAGAATTAAAACAACAACTAAAATTGGTACAAGAACAACTGAATCAATTAAAGTCCGACAAACAGAACTCTGAAGATCAGCTGAATCAGAATATAGACGATTTACATAAAAACTTGATAGGTAAAATATCCTTTATTACAAAATCATCATCATCATCATCATCATCCTGTGTTAGATTATCCAGGCCTTTGATTATTCCTTTTACAAGGGTGAGGCCCAGCTGCAAACTAAAAACAAGAACTATTTAAAATTGACATTTTCTCTAAAATGAAACTTGTGAAAACGAAACCCTTAGTGACTCAAAGACATATCTTAGCCACAATTTATTCTTTTTCTTGTATCTTTGATTTTTTTTTGTTAAATTCATCTTTGTAAACTGAATACCTTTGTAATAAGAACAAAATCTTTACTCCTTTAGGTTTGAAGTTTAGACAGATTTCTCTAAATTTATTTACATATCTATTTAGTCTTTGTTTTTTATTTTAAATGTTGAGCAATGCCATATAAAAATCCTTATTGATACATGTTCAAGCAAGATAAACACATACTTATATAAACAAATATTAACAATTTTAATTAAAATTAACTATCAATTTGACATTTCTATAGAAATAATTTGAAAAATTGTTAAACTCTTTATTTTAATTTCATAAACATATGATTGAAAAGTTATTTATTTTAATTTATTTTATTTTCATTCATTCATTCATTCATTCATTCATTTATTTATTTATTCATTTATTTATTTATTTATTTATTTATTCATTTATTTATTTATTTATTTATTTATTTATTTATTCATTTATTTATTTATTTATTTATTTATTTATTTATTTATTTATTTAGCTACTGCAGTAGAAGAAGGGAGAGTATTTATACAAGATTCATTAGATCAGTTTGAGAACCCCACACACATCAGTGTTAAATGCACTGCAGGTTAGTATCATATCATAGTAATCAAACACAAACATAAGTCAGTGTCCAAATCACAATCCCAAAAGCTAAGTAAAAACTTTGAAAACTGGCTTAACAGTTGAGGCCAGGTGCTTTTGTTTAATTTATACATGTATGTATATAAAGCCATATTGTTACGATGGAGTTACAATGTAAATTTCTTCTTACATTATTTATCAAATTGAGAAGTATAGTAATGCAAAAAAAGAAAGAAAGAAAGAGACACAAAATTATAAATTATTTTGAATTTTATTTTTTCATTGTAGTAACTGTATATATTGTCAGTAAATTTATTTAAATCCTTGATTCTGACTTATTTATTCAGTCAACATAAAGTATTATGTAGGAGTTTATTTTTGAGAATTGACCAGGTTTATAAAATCACTTTAATGTACATTTACTTTTCAGAATTTTTGTTATCGAGAGCAGAACCAGTATTATCAAGTCTAGAACAGTTAAAGGATGTACATGATATATATAGTAAAGATAGAACAGGTGGGTCGATATAATTATATCATTAAATTTATTGGAAAGCTGCCTGATGGTGCAAAGATTAAATGTGAACTCTCCTTTGATGTACAGTCAAACCTGCCTTAAAGGTCACCTCTCTATGAAGGGCCACCTGTTACAAAGGCCAAGAAAATTCTATCCCAGTTGCTCTTTATCTATATTATTAAAACTTGTATATAAAGGCCACCTGTCAATAAAGGCCACTTTGACTGATTCCTGTGAGTGGCCTTTATAGACAGGTTTGACTGTATATGTATTACTCGCATCAAAATAATGTGCTTTGCAATGTGATTTCATTTTGAGTTATTTTTGTAATGATTTCATTGTACCTTAACTTTAGAATATATTATCTACCGTACTATAAACTGCTTAAGGTTTGTGTTTATCCTTTTCCATTGTGATAACAAAAATAGAACCAGAAAGAGGCAGAATAAATACATGTACATTGCAATGAACCTTGCTGTTACAGTATTTTTTCAACCAAGTGCTTCTTGGATTCTGATGAAGTGTTTTATTATTTACCCAATTTCTGAATTTTACATGATTTGTTTCTCTTTGTCATCAAGCTCATTTCTTATTTAACAGATATTAGAAGAATTTATAATGGATATTGTTTTTATTGTTTTTATACATGTATATTTCAGATTTAGAATCCTTTGTAAAGTCCATCACTGTTTTATCTCATCACCTTGGAGATTGTGTTATACATGGCATAGCAACAACACATTCTGCACAGTTAGAAGCTGGAGAAGGTATCCATAGCATGCATGTTTGCTTGCACTCACTCACACACACACACACACACACACACACACACACACACACACACACACACACACACACCTTGTCTGAATTATTCTGAAGATACAGTTTTGTTTTTACGTGCTTAATGAAAAAATTTATGAGGTACAATGTATAATTTTATCCCCTGGTGATACATTTTGTGGTACAAACTAATACCAGGATTTTATTTTCAATATTGGATTATCACTCATTTTAAATGACAAAATGGTGTTCATATAGTAAATAAAGTTGTTATTATGTGATTTTGATGTGGAACTTGAGTTAACTATATAATTGTGAACAATCAAAGCCAATGAGGAACACAACACAACATAACACTCTGCAAGAAACTGTATTTAACTGCATGATCAAAGAATAAACACATGTATCTTGTTAGTTTTGAACATTCTTTCAATATTTTTTCAGAGTTGGGTAATACATGTAGAACAGTTGGAGAGAATGGTCTTAAGATACTGGATGTAATTAAAAAAGGTAATAAATATTCCGAAATAATGTGTTTATATTGTAACGCCATATCTTGTGAAAGTGAAAAGTTTTTTTTTGTAAAAATTTGCATTGATATTCAGATATTTAGTCAACAAGACCAGCTTTATAACTAGTATGCGATCAGATAAACTTTAATCTCACTTAAGATCAAGTTATGGTTATAAGAAGTACATGTACTTCTTTTTAAAATCTTATTGAAAACAGTCAGTGCTTCAGATTGTTTTGAAAAACCAGGGGCCCAAGGGGCCCATTCTGTGTGGAAATGAGGGGTCCGTTTTGAAAGTTAGGGGCCAATATTTTTTTCGCTCCCAAAGAATACAGAATTAAATTTTGAAGCCATGTTAGATGTTTTACCTTTAGTCTATGAATAGACTTGAAATTACAGCATCGCCATGCATGGGTAAATATCCCAGTATTTATGCGAATATGATCAATCATGCCTAAATCCACATTTCAATCTATTTTAAATAAACAAAGAATTGAAAACATAAACTATATTTTCTGTTAATACAGAAAACAAAATGACTAAAAGTAATAATAAAAAAATCATAAAACATTGTCACAATCATTGCCTATCATCAATGTAATGTTGCGTTACATTCCCTATCAGCTGGCTTGAAGATGTCTGAAGCTGAGCGACCATGCGACAGCCCTAACAAATGTTTACAATAATTAAACAATGGCTTTAGTGGGTGTTTAATTCTTTTTACTATGTCTTGACTTAAATCTTGTTTAATATTTATCACTTTCTTCTTCAACTCAGGGCAAAAACAAGAGGATGCTACTCCGCTTCTTTTTTGACATTTTCGTTTTCGTTTACGACTAATGTAAATCAGAGGTATTCCGAATTAGCGGAAATTTTTACAGACTTTTTCTGTTTATTTTTAGGATGATAGAAAGAACGTGTGTTTTAGATCTAAAATTGTTCATAGATTAGTGCCCAAAGGGCACACTAGGTACAATTTTTGTGTGTCATTTTTAAAAATTATGCTGGATTAATTTGGGCGCACCGACAGTCTGAAGCACTGTAAAGTAAATATTTATTTATCACCTGGAAATGGAGAAGCTGTGTGTTTTAATGAAAATAACCAGAAAAAACTGACCTTTATGTTATTTGTAGTTTTTATTTATATATTTCTTATATACAGACAGTTAGAGCCAGATCCACTATATTGCTTTTACAATTAATATTTCTTTGTATTAAAGGAGAAGCAGTCGGAGCAAGTGTAGATAAAACAGCAGAATCAGTTAAGAAACTGATAGAGTTAGCTGAGGCCTTAGTACCTAAATCAATGGATGTTAAACAGGGAGAGATAGGTGATCTTATAGAGAATGAAATGGCAGCAACATCACAGGCCATAGAACAAGCCGCCAAGAGAATAGAGGTAATTTATAATGTAAAATGTGTATCTATTCTTTATTGAATCATTTTAGTTAGACTGCCCAAAAACTATAGAGTGAAGTAATGGTGTTTTATGTTCCATTCAAAATTCTTCCACTTTATTAAGATGGTCAGTTTTGGGATTGTAGGAGAAAACCAGAGTTCCTGAGTAGCTTGGTCAGCTAGAACAAAGTAAATTTAAATATTGAAGAACATACTCTGCAGCCAAGTTGGTGCTTAAAACATGAATAATGAGTCCACAGTCTTTATTACCTATATGAACCAGCTGCGTGATTGTTATTTGTTTTAGAAAAGAATGATTCAGATGTAAGACTTATTGCAACCATAGATTTTGTTGTGTGTTTTTCTTACAAATCTTACTTTTTCCTTACATTCCTCTAGAATATTGCTTTCTTAATAAGCTGTTATGGTGACAGAAATCTATATTGTAGAATTTCTTGAAAACCACTGGTGTACGTTTTGTACAAATTTGTTATTCTTCTAACAGGAAATGATGCAGAAAACAAGAGAAGACAACACTGGTATAGAACTACAGGTTAATCAGAGTATACTGGACTCATGTACGGGATTGATGAAGGTATTTAGAAAAGGCTAAATTTGTTTGATCACTTTACTCTTGATTGAATGTGAAATTAGCAATTTCATCAGCAACATATGTACTATGATTTAAGTGCATTTAGAAAAAAAAAAATAAATTGTAATGAAAATTAATTATAGAAACAGATTTGCAAATTAGAAATGTTTGTTTTAGCCAAATTCATACTTGTGTACATACATGTAATCAAAATATAAGAAAAATCTACAATTACAGTTTACTGTAAGAAATTATATACACGTATATGTATTTTGTGTGTTTCAGGCCATTAGAGTTTTATTGGAAAAATCCAGAGATCTGCAAAAAGAAATTATATCACAAGGAAGAGTAAGTAATCAATAAATCAAGATAAACATTTTGACAATCAAATCTGTATCATAAGTCCTAATTGAAGGGGCACCTGTTCTTGTTAGACTGGTTATGTGACAATCAAATCTGCATCATAAGTCCCTCTTATTGAAGGGGCACCTGTTCTTGTTAGACTGGTTATGTGACAATGAAATCTGCATCATAAGTCCCTCTTATTAAAGGGGTTCCTGTTCTTGTAAAACTGGTTATGTGACAATCAAATCTGCATCACAAGTCACTCTTATGGAAGGGGCACCTGTTCTTGTTAGACTGATTATGTGACAATCAAATCTGCATCATAAGTCCCTCTTATTGAAGGGGCACCTGTTCTTGTAAAACTGGTTATGTGACAATCAAATCTGCATCACAAGTCACTCTTATGGAAGGGGCACCTGTTCTAGTTAGAGTCTTTTTTTTTAAAACACTATGTAATGCATGAGATGTATAATGATTTGTTTTACAATCATCATGTACTTGTGCAGTATACCATTACATTATTTTACACATGTGCTTTAAATAACAAAGAAAAGTGTATGAAAGTCTGTGCAAAATAAATTTAACTTCTGTGAGGTATCAGTTTGAGATGGAAATTTATCTGACAATTATTGTATCCATTTTGCTGTATATAGGTTGAGTTTCAGATGAAAATTTCTGGTATAGAGATTGAATTTGTTTGAGGAATGGGTTCAAGATGAAATTTCATCAGAAAATTATTATGTCTTTTGATATACATGTTTCATCATGAAAATTCATCTGAAAAGTTGAGGTATATATGTTGTCAACAACTGTTAGAAATGGGTTTGAGATAAAAATTCATCTGAAAAGTTTTGCTCATTTGATTAAAATGTGTATTTAAAAAAAAAACTATGTTTTAAATTAAAACACACAATATATAGAATAAGCATTCATTTTGTTGTTTTCTTCTAATTTTAAAAGGTAAATCTGTAAAAAGGACAATTAAGAAATTTTCCTTTTTTAGCTTACCTGAGCTATTGCTATCCATCTTCATCCGTCGTACGTTGTCCGTCGTGTGTAAACTTTTAACATTTTAATCTTTTCCTCCAAAACCACTGGGCCAAATTTAATGAAACTTGTTAACCATCATGCCTGGATGAAGCCCTTTAAGATTTGCACAAAGGTCAAGGTCACAGCTGCAGAAGAAGACTTAAATTGCTAATTATCTTGAAAACTATTAACTTTTTGTATAGGCATGTATATTAGAATATTGTAGGTATTGTGACAATGATCATTTTGATATATGGGTCAAGGTCATATGTTGAAAGGTCAAGGTCAAAGCTGCAAAAATGACTTAATTTGCTAATTGTTTTAAAAACTATTAACTTTTTGTATAGGCATGTATATTGTAATATTGTAGGTATTGACATGACAATCATTTTGATATATGGTTCAAGGTTATATGTTCAAAGGTCAAGGTCATATCAACATAGGAATACTAAAATTATTAATTTTCTTGAAAGCTATTAATTTCGTGCATAGGCATGTATATTAGAATATTTTAGGTATTGACATGACAATCATATATGGTTCGAGGTCATATATGTTCAAAGGTCAAGGACATAGCTGCATAAGTATACTGAAATTGATTAATGATTTGGAAATTATTCATTGCACTACAGTTACTTCATGCATATTATATAAGCTACTTATGAATGAAATGTGAGTGGATATATTTCTGATTAAGTTTTGTGGGAGTTCTTAACTTGAGAAAACTTTTAAAGTTTCTGTACATAATATATTGTCTATTGCACTTTGCAAACAATATTGGACATATCTGCAGGTGAGCATTAAGGCCCATGGGCCTCTTGTTTTATTTTGGAATGCATTTCAGGCTTCAGTCAAATATATTTTACCTATTTGACTAGTTAAAGATTGAGCTTTTAGTATTTACGGAAGTTGAAAAATATAGAAAAAATAATGACAAATAAATTTCAAATGTTTTTTGTATTGGGTCATGTAGAAATTTATTATTTCTTGTTCTATGCACTGAATTGATAGTTATGTTTATATAAAATGTGAAAATTACAAAGATATCATGGTAATAATAAAACATTGTGAGTTTAAAACTTTAAAAATTTGTCCTTTAACGCCAATCCTTATTTTCCTTTTGTCCTTTAACTCCAATCCTTATTTTACATTAATTCTTTTTTTCAAAGGGTACATCTACTGCAACAGAATTCTATAAGAAGAACCACAGATGGACAGAAGGTCTGTTGTCAGCAGCTAAGGCAGTAGGATGGGGAGCTACAACTCTTATGTAAGTAAATATAGGGGTACATTTTGCTAATGAACTGTTAAGTTTTTGAATTTTAAAGAAACAACACCATATTCCAATGAAGTTAAATTTGGCAGAAACATTTTCATTTCTCACTGAGAACAGTGTTTCCATGTTTGAATACAATTATTTTTTATTTCACAATGTATCAATTTTGCTGTGTCAGACTGTTTTGATGGAAAAGAACAGACCTGCATTATGATAAGACTTAGAAGATGTATTTAAAAAAATCAAGACATTGTTGAATCATGTTGTATTTTGTCAAATAACATACAGAGGCCTTTGTGATTGAGCAGTGAAAAGCATGATTTTGGATCAAAGTTCCCCACTGTCTGGATTCAGTACTTCTTGGGAAACTCCAAAGAAGTTTTTCAGTTTGTAGTTTGGTGGTTTTCTCTGGGTACTTTGATTTATTTTTTTTATCATTCTTGGACTATAACTGACATGAAACCACATTACTTCACTTCATTTCATTCTAATTACATTACATACATACAATACTATAAAATTTATTTTCAGGGAAGCTGCAGATAAAGTTGTAAAAGGGGAAGGAAAGTTTGAGGAGTTGATAGTTTGTTCAAATGAAATCGCTGCTAGTACTGCACAGCTTGTTGTTGCCTCAAAGGTCAAGGCTGACCGTCGAAGTGAGAAACTGGCTAAGTTGTCAGAAGCATCTAGAGGCGTAACCCAGGCAACAGGAAAAGTAGTTGGTTCAGCAAGGGAAGGTGCACAGATAAAAGAAGAAGCTAGTAAGTGGAAACTAAATTGGACAAGAAGGTCTATTAGTTTTGCAAAATTATATTTGTCAGCATAACATTTTTCCTGTTTTCATTTTTTCATGAATAAACATATTTTATGAGAAAATGAATGAATATATTTTACATGAAATTTTATAATATCACTTTAGATTTTTAATATTTCTCTCTTTTTTCTTCAGATCTTATGGACTTTTCACAAATGTCATTATTACAAACAAAGAAGTTAGAAATGCAGTCACAAGTCCGAGTGTTAGAGTTAGAAAAAGAACTAGAGAATGAACGTGTCAGACTTGGTGAATTACGGAAGAGCCATTATAAACTGGCTGGAGAGAGTGAAGGATGGGAGGTGGATCAGGTTAGTAATGAAATTTAACAAATTCTCAAACTTTTATCTTAATAGATTAATTTTTGTTAAATAGTGAAGAAGAAAATATGGAAGGGGAATTGTGGGTATTTGGATTGGCTAGTTACAAATATAGCTACCTAGAATTTGTTGAGTTTATTTTTGATTTTTATTGTGTAGCGATCAATACTGGTAGCTAATAAGATAAATTTAATCCAATTGTGATTAAAATGAAAATATTTTTTTTTTCTAAAGAGTATATATTGGTCACTATGGTAACAAAATTAATTTTAGTAGGAAAAGTATGACCCATAGTAACACAATTCCTTTCAAGGTTCAAATGGTTATAGATTGAGCCTTGTTCTTAAAGAAATGCCTAAACAATAGTATTTAAAAAAAAATTATATATTATGAATACAGAAACCTTTGTTTGAAAAATAGTAATTGTCTATTTGTAAATTTTATTCTATCTTAATACATTTCTTTTTAATTTGGAAATGTTAAATTATATAGTGAGCATGTATATCATGCAGGCCTTCACAAACGCCGATTTTTGGCAAAAAACGCCGATTCAAACTTAAAAAAGCCGATTGAAAAATATCCGAATCGGCTTTTTTTCCCAATAATAGTAAGACAAAATCTGATTAAAAATTCCTTAATGCCGGTTTGTTAACAATTAAAATTACTCAGGACAGTGTCACGATTCATTGAACTTCCCTATTCACAGTAATTATCTAATACCTTACGAGTTAATTGATTACTAGTGGCTTCACCTGTTCACATGGTTTCATACACGTGCCTGATCGATCCAGTTTGTAGATAGTTAATAACCTCCCCTGAATTCTATATACAAGAGCTGACTAGATTGATAACGACCGTTTTCGGGTTACCAACAACAAGATCACGACATTACACGTGGTTTTTGTATCTGTTATATGTCGATCTATTTTAGTTACCAGTGATGGATTTTTTGCAAGATATTCATGAGCGGTATTTATGAACATTTTTCTTATATGCGACATTGTCACACATCGACTTAATTTATGATTTAAACAACAGATATCCCGATGTACCAAACAGATTTCAGTTTAACTGTTTATTGACATTTTCTTGCATTGCCAACGACTGGACAGTTATGGAAAGATAAAAACCAGAACGTGAACACCATATTTTCAAATAAAAATTTTAATGTTTATTTCTTTACCTATCTGATGTGTGTATATTAAAAAACAGAAAAAGAAAATTGTCCGGGGGGTGGGGGAGGGGGGGGGTGGGGTGGGGTGTTACCCTTTGCCGATCGTTGGGAGGGGGGGGGGATTGATGTACCCGTTGCCTACCGCCAATTGACCTTACCGGCGTTTGTGGAGCCCTGATATCATGTATATATAATTTGCTTTTTCACTTTTACATTTCTTTTTTCTTTTTTTTTTTTATAAAATTACTTATTTTGATAGATAGTTAGATATTTAAGAGCTTACACCACAAACTTAAAATTTTAAAAATTTAAAAATTAAAATTTCTATCATCTAGATTAAAACATCAAAAAATTTGTCTGTATCATCTGTCAGTAAAGCTGTTTGTTTATATTAAAAAAATGAATGTCAGTCAACATGTACAATAGGCTGCTGCAATCAATTACATTTAATAACAGATTTCACTTAACTGTCTTGAAATATGCAAAATTGTAAAATTTCTTTATTGTGTTGTAGTTATTCTGATAAATGTTACAAAATTAATAATGATTGATCATTAATCAGTTAGACTTAACCAGTAATTGTTTATAAAATTGTGACAAGTTATCCAAACTATCACAATATGAACAATTTTGTTCTCAGTAAAATTGTTTAACATCTATGATAATACATAGGCATTTATGACATAATTTCTGTCCTCGGATAATGCAGTGTTCATAAGAGACTCTCAGTTTTCATTTGAAACATTTAGCGATTTTGTAACCTAAAACTTTCATAATAATTTTGATCATAACAACTGGTTGAATTTTTTTGGTACACAGCAGTTTGTGGTTTAATTTTTATTAATCCTTGCACACACACAGGAGGATGATTTTGGAGCCGATTCACCGAGAGATGTTGTGAGTTTTGTTATGCCTTAACGCTTTTTACGTACTATATATGTTACTGCACTTCTTTATTTTGTTTCTTTTAGTTTGTTGTGTTGATTTGTAATCACGATGTATACACAGATTATAACATAACATTGTCGTCATTTTTCTTGCTAATATTACACAGATAATTTTATCGATGTTGTCATTGTAAATCCTATTTGTTTACAGAAATACTAATGGTTTTTTTAGTTTTAGTTGATCTCTTTAAATGTTAGGGTATATCTTAAGTTTTAATTTTATATTTCAGTTTTTATGCCCTGCCACACAAAGTGGCAAAGTATTATTGTTCCATGACCTCCATTTTCATTATTTCCATCTTTTTGTTATAAGTGGTTTCAAGATAGAACTTCAAGAACAAATTAATGGGATTTTTTTCCAAATTTATCACAATTGTTAAAATACAGATCAAGTTCAGTTTTTTTTTTCAGCTGAATAGTATTTCTGTTTCAAGCTTAATTGTTGAATCTTTAGCAATTTTTTAAACTCTGAGAGTTGCAAGGCACCAAAATTTTGAAAACATTGACTAAATAAGACAACATCTAGTTCAGTTGTTCTTCTCAGGCTAAAGGCCACTGCAGTAGTTCAGTTGGTAGAGTGCTCACTCCGTAAGCGGAAGGCCGTGGGTTCGAACCTCGGCCGGGTCTGACCCAAAACTTGAAAGTGGGTAGTGATTAGTTCTTTCACCAAGCACTCAGCATTACGAAATGAAAGTCATGGTTCTTTCAGATGGGAACTTAAAATAAACGAGGTAGCATGTCATGGCAGGCATGGCACGATAAAGAACCCTGCTGTATAATGCCATCAGTGCAAGGCACAGGCAAAATTTCTGCACTTTCGCCTATAGCTGGCAACGTCTCGATGTAAGTGAAATATTCTTGACATGAACACCATTACTCAACTCTCTCTCAGACTAAAACTTGCACTAAACAGAAAGGGATAAAATACTTTAAACTGTATTTTGTTTCTCAAAGGAAAATAAAAAATTAAATTTTAAGTTGAAGAAATTTTTTTTTTTTTTTTTTTTTTTTTTTTTTTTTTTTTTTTTTGCAGTATTCTTGTTTAGCTTAGGAACTTATCATTGCAGAAAGGCTGTTGTCATATAGTTATTTTCATATATGTATACCCCAACAGAGCTGAAATGTTAGCATAATGTAGTTAAAATTATTTTTAAGCAAAAGAATGAAAGGATGCAAATAAACAAGAATGCTTCATATCAAGAAATGTAACTGCTTTTGATTTAGTTAAATATAGCTAATTAAGATTTAGAGATGTCTTTGGAATTTTGAGACACAGAACCAAGGCCAAGTGTCTCATGCATGCTTAAGAGACTGCATGCTTAAAAAAAAAGAGAAGATCACATGTGATTGCTTTCGAGGATACTTACCGCCTTACAGATTGAGTTAAATAAAACAAAGTTGTTCCTATATATCTAACAAATTATGCACAAAATTAACTATTTTAATACCCTTGGCTTTAAGTGTTAGCATGGTAGCTGTAGAAAGAAGTAGTATTTATTAACGGCCAAACCAAGCCCTAGAACATAAAACATGAAATGTCTTATTGGTTATTTAACATAGGTAATTTTGTTTCCAACATAGGTAATTTTGTTTCCAAAATAGGTAATTTTGTTTCCATGCAAATGATACGATCCATAGTTTATGAAGTACATGTATTTAGGTTTTTAGTAGAGAGAGAGAGAGAGAGTGTGTGTGTGTGTGTGTGTGTGTGTGTGTGTGTGTGTGTGTGTGTGAACTTAACATATTTTAAACCAATTATCGTTTTATTTACCGTACTTTTATGTTTAAATTATGTTACATTTTTCAATTATTTTAGGAGCTTTAAAACACCCATTTTTATTTTTGTTTCTGTACATTATTTGTTATTTTTGGTAAGAGGTATTAAGTATCAAAGAGAGCAAATGATCTGAAAATTTGACTTGACAATGATTTTGTATATCTAACGAAAGTCTGCATTCATTTATTCAGTGATGATAAAGTCTTAGCACCAGAATTTACCTTATTTCTTCAAGTATGACAGTTGACTTGTATTGATAATTAACTTTTGAAATTCAGTTTTTGTTTTATATCTGTCACATGATCTAAATTGTAGTAAAAATCAAACCATTGTAAGAAAATTTCACTTAGTAAAGAAATCCTATTGCATTAATAAACATGCATGAAAACTTGCTATGGTGTTATATATAGAGATACATGTACGACCATACAGTTATTATTTTACAGAATGAACCAAACTGGGAGTATGAACCCTTTTTATGATCCATTTACTCACAAATGGGTAAGATGGCATGACAGAATGGTTTTGATGGAAATGAAAAAATTTTAATGAGTGCTATTAGTTCTTGACTATTGATTTTTTTTGTTGGATATGTAATATGTATGCCATTAGCACTTGATAATTTCTGTTACATTTAGCGTATGTACATGCATATTTTTGTTTTGACTGGAAACAGTTGAATTGACGTGATTTACACATTTGTAATGTGTAGTAAATACATCTGCCTGTTACAGTGTATTTTTTCACAAACCCAGTAGCTGATATAGGTGCATGGCGTTTGAGAACAGTAGACATAAAAGATGACACATTTGTGCAGTTTTTACTGGAAAAACTTGAAATTGTGTGCAATCATGCCTTTTCTTTTGTGTGTTGTTGGTTATTAGGCATTTCGCTCACATAACCATTGTAAGCATGTCACATAAAAATTTAGTAAGATATTTAGATCAGTATACTGTATCACATGATACAACTGAATGGCATGGCTTGAACTCAAACACTTGTACAGAAAAGTTGGCAGAAAAATGAAAATATATTAATTGGATATCAGGCATTTTAAAAACTTTAAAGAGTGGAAAGATGTATGGTTAATACCTGCTTGATCTGACCAAAAGCATTGACATACAGTGACTATTCTTCCATCAATTTGTGTACAAAAATGATTAAAGTAAAGGTCCCTTTTGATAAAATTTTAAAACCAGCAGTGTTGTGTTACTTTAGCAATATTATGATCAGAACTTTAGACATGGTATGATCAGAACTTTAGACATTATCAGAACTTTAGACATTATCAGAACTTTAGACATAGTATGAACAGAACTTTAGACATTACCAGAACTTTAGACATGGTATAATCAGAACTTTAGACATGGTATAATCAGAACTCTAGACATGGTATGATCAGAACTTTAGACATGGTATGATCAGAACTTATCAGAACTTTAGACATGGTATGATCAGAACTTATTAGAACTTTAGACATGGTATGATCAGAACTTTAGACATTACCAGAACTTTAGACATGGTATAATCAGAACTTTAGACATGGTATGACATGGTATGATCAGAACTTATCAGAACTTTAGACATGGTATAATCAGAACTTTAGACATGGTATGATCAGAACTTCAGACATGGTATGATCAGAACTTATCAGAACTTTAGACATGGTATGATCAGAACTTTAGACATTACCAGAACTTTAGACATGGTATGATCAGAACTTTAGACATGGTATGATCAGAACTTTAGACATAGTATAATCAGAACTTTAGACATGGTATAATCAGAACTTTAGACATTACCAGAACTTTAGACATGGTATGATCAGAACTTTAGACATTACCAGAACTTTAGACATGGTATAATCAGAACTTCAGACATTATTAGAACTTTAGACATTATCAGAACTTTTGACATGGTATGATCAGAACTTTAGACATTACCAGAACTTTAGACATTACCAGAACTTTAGACATGGTATGATCAGAACTTTAGACATTACCAGAACTTTAGACATGGTATAATCAGAACTTTAGACATTACCAGAACTTTAGACATGGTATGATCAGAACTTTAGACATTACCAGAACTTTAGACATGGTATAATCAGAACTTCAGACATTATTAGAACTTTAGACATTATCAGAACTTTTGACATGGTATGATCAGAACTTTAGACATTACCAGAACTTTAGACATTACCAGAACTTTAGACATGGTATGATCAGAACTTTAGACATTACCAGAACTTTAGACATGGTATAATCAGAACTTTAGACATTACCAGAACTTTAGACATTATCAGAACTTTAGACATGGTATGATCAGAACTTTAGACATTACCAGAACTTTAGACATTACCAGAACTTAAGACATGGTATAATCAGAACTTTAGACATTACCAGAACTTTAGACATGGTATGATCAGAACTTTAGACATAGTATAATTGGAACTTTAGACATGGTATGATCAGAAATTTGCTTGTATATTTGATTAAGATAGATATCATGTAATGATGTTAATGATATTTTATATAATGCCTATAATTATAGTTACTGTATTAATTCAAATAAACTGTACATTATGTGAAATGTTAGTAAGACAATTCATATCAACAGTTAATTTGAAAGTGTGTGATAGATTTGGAGGCATGGTTATGTAAAACAAAACTAACTGAATTCAAACAATTTTTAACAAGAACATAATATCTTGTAATTGGTTCACTAAACAACCATAGTTCCAGATATAGAATTATTGGCATTTTATTGAAATATTTTGTAAATTTTTGCAATTTACTACTTGTAATATCTGACGACATTAGCTTGCTTTGAACAAATATTCATTTTTTATTACATGGAAAATTGCTCTTGTGAACAAGAAAACTGTGAAAAAAAACAATGTCCAGTATTTGTTTACACAACATGTTGACAAACAAAAAATAGAAATATACACATGTAAATATTATTATATGTCCAAAATAATCCAAGGACGTATGGCGTATATGATTAAACTCTGAATAATACAGGAAATGGATTGTATTTGTGTGACTTTTCTGTCAGTGAACCCACAGAGTCCACCTTAATCATTATCTCAACCAAAAAAAAAAAAAAAAAAAAGGAATTGATGGCAATAAATTTTTTTGGATAGGGGCATTTCAAGTGGGTCAGACGGTCAACGGCAAACAAAGTTAATTTTATTTTAGGCCTTACATGAAACATAATACTAGTTAATGTCTTTATCTTGGTATTGGTGTAGGATTTATATATGTACAATAAAAATGTTTTTTCATCTTCTCAAATTCTTTTTCTACGTATTTAAGACCTTTTTTCACAGTTAAATGTGGTGGTAATTTTATGATTGTCATTTCTCTGTGCTTTATTTTTATTTATTTATTTTTCAGAAGAATCTTTCATATATACTGGTAGAATAAATATTGAATGAATATGTATTTAGTTTATGGACATGATTGTATTTGAGTTTGTTGTCTGTGTTTGATTTTACACGTTAAAAGGATTATTCAGCAATGGCCAGTATCTTGATTCTTTTAAAAAAAATTGTAACATAACAGTTTCACGACATGTCTGTTTGAGAAAACAATTATTCTAAACATTTTGAACATTTGAGGTTGTGTGTTAAAACATTCAAATGTTTTGTTTTTTTTACCCACAGTATCAACACATTTTAATATATAAAATGTTTCAAAAAACTAGACTCATATAATAAATGACACATGTATTTTGTAACTTATTAAAAGATATTTATTTGTTATTTTTAGGGAAAGAAGTGAGGTGGACTTAGTTAGCCATAATTGACCCATACACTACAGCTGAAAACCACATGTTTTGGAGAATTTACAAGACAGTAAAGTCTGAGTTGTGCATTTATTTTTAACACTATTTCTGAAATATAGAAATTGAATAAATTTTCTATGAACTGATTAAATTTGTGAATGAATTTTCTACACAAGAATAATTCTGGAATTTATTTTATTGTTATAGAATATGTTAGAGATTTATTTTTTCTAGAATTCTTCATTTCATTGTCATAATTTTTATCTCACCTGTGCAAGGTACAGAACAGTTTTTGTCATACTCAGGCCTCAGTGAGGTCTTTTACTGACCATTGGTATCTTTGTTTTCATGGACCTGATGTACAGGTGAGCTATGCTGTTCTTCTTTAACCTCTTGTTTTGTTTAAGACTTGTGTTATGTTAACATATGAATTAGTTATGTGTATGTTCATATGTTTGTTTGTTTTTCTACTGAGGTAGATTGAAGAAAGTTTTTTTTTTGTTGATTGATGCAAATTTTGCTACCAGGTAGACACCATGTGATACATGTATTTGGCATTTTCACCTGTGAAGTCTTAAACAACTATCTTATTTACTAGTATGTCTCTAATATCAAGCTTTTTAGCTCACCTGAGCTGAAAGCTCAGATGAGTTATTGCTATCCATCTCCGTCCGTCGTCGTGCGTAAACTTTTTACATTTTAATCTTCTCCTCCAAAACCACCAGGTCAAATTCAATGAAACTTGGTAACCATCATGCCTGGGTGAAGCCCTTTCAGATTTGCACAAATGAAGGAGTTATGTCCCCTTGGGGCCCCACAAGGGGGGAAATAGTAAAAAACTTTAAAAATCTTCTCCTCTGAATCTACAAGAGATATACCTTAGTTATTTCATTTATAACATCCTTAGGTCATCTATTTTCAGATTTGCACAAATGATAGCCATGGGGCCCAAAATGGGGAAATTGTAAGGCACTGAGTGGGGAAATTGCTAGAAATTATATATTTGTCACTATATCTTCAAAACTATCAACTTTTTGTATAGGCATGTATATTTGAATATTGTAGGTATTGACATGACGATCATTTTGATATATGGTTCAAGGTCATATGTTGAAAGGTCAAGGTCACAGCTGCAAAAGAAGACTGAACTTGCTAATTATCTTGAAAACCTAAACTTTTTGTATAGGCATATATAGTAGAATATTGTAGGTTTTGCAACAACGATGATTTTGATATATGGTTCAAGGTCATATGTTGAAAGGTCAAGGTCACAGCTGCAACAGAAGACTTAAATTGCTAATTATCTTGAAAACTATTAACTTTTTGTATAGGCATGTATATTCGACTATTATAGGTATTGACATGATGGTCATTTTGATATATGGTTCAAGGTCATATGTTGAAAGTTCAAGGTCACAGCTGCAAAAGAAGACTGAACTTGCTAATTATCTTGAAAACTTTTAACTTTTTGTATAGGCATATATAGTAGAATATTGTAGGTTTTGCAACAACGATGATTTTGATATATGGTTCAAGGTCATATGTTGAAAGGTCAAGGTCACAGCTGCAACAGAAGACTTAAATTGCTTATTATCTTGAAAACTATTAAGTTTTTGTATAGGCATTTATATTAGAATATTGTAGGTATTGACATGACGGTCATTTTGATATAGGGTTCAAGGTTATATGTTGAAAGGTCAAGGTCATATATTGTCTATTGCACTTTGCAAACAATATTAGACATATCTTCAGGTGAGCGTTAAGGCCCATGGGCCTCTTGTTGATTTCTAAATTTTTCCTTAATTATTGCAAATTTTTGGTACCCTGTAAATTTCAAGCAAAGTTTCAAAACTGATGGGACTTCAAATATCGTATATACATGTACATGTATAAATAGACTGTGATTTTTATTGTGACTATTGATATTGTTTTTTATGCACTTTTGAAAACTATCATTTAGGAAATGAAGTGTTTTGCTTTTATTTAGCAGCATTGGCAAAAAAAATATTTCAAGTTTATTTATTTAGAGTATTGATTAGGAAATATACAAGAATACCATACTGGCTTTTAAAAAAAGAAAAAGAAAATTAAAAAAAAAATAATATCGTAATTTATATAAGCTTTATATTTTTTCTTTTTTTAATTAAGCTTTCTATTATAAATTTAAATATGAATAAAAGATATGTTGTGTATGAGATCATGTTTGAAAGGTCATCTTCTTTAAAGTTTCATATTTAAAATAAAGGAAGCAAGTTCGGAAAATTCAAACGGGTCAATAAAAAAAATGTTTTTTGCTTTCAGTGAGTTTATGAAGCTATATAAGATTCATTTTGTAAAATATGCAACTTATTTAAATAATATTTTGAGCCTAGAGCAAACTTTTCTCTTGAGACAAGTTTAAATAAAGAAAAAGATCGTTCAGATGAGGTGATTGTATATTAAGCATAATACAAGCTTCGTGTAATTAATATATTTCTCTATAAAAGTCACTGAAACGTTTCCATAAAAAATGTAAATACCTGTATCAAATTTGTCATACAAAAATGTTCTTGGCAAAATGGTTTTATTAAAAATTGTAAATATCTCTATCAAATTTGCCTCAAAAAATGTTTTGGGCAAACTGTTATCTGATTTAGTAAATGAAAGCTTTTTAGGGGAGACATTGAAATAACAATATTACTAATAACTGACTTTTTATCTTGGATTCTTGGCATATTTGTACTCTTTCAGAAAAAAGTTTTGGTCATCATATGCCAAAAGTTCAAAAAGTTCAACTATTACTATGACAACTATTACCATTAAAATAGAGGTTCTTGGTAGACAAATGCTTGTATTGATCACAGTGCTTTTCATTGCCAACATACATATCTCACTTTGGCAGACCCTAGTGTCACAAATATCAATTTGTTTTCAACTTGAACTCCAGACTCTCTCTCTCTCTCCCTTCACGGTGTTAAAGACCCATTATTTCACTTCAATCCAACTCAAAATAATTGGAAAAACTTAGTTGAAACATACATTTATTTTGAAATTGAAAGACTCAGAATTATTAAAGAAAAAGTTTGACTCATAAACCTCAATTTTTTCATAATTTTTCTAATGTTAAAAATCAGCATGCTTTCCATGGCAGCCAGTTAGAATTTGATCAGATTTTAATGTCTTGAAGTTGTTTACTGATGAATATATCTTGATGACAGCATTTTAACAAAATGGGGGATTATTTTCATTATTTTTTAATTTAAACTTCTAGTCATAGAAAATGTACAGTTTTCTATAACCATTAAATGGTAAATTTTAGGCAAATATTAGCTTTGAAAGTCTAAATTAACCCATCTTTTAAATACATATAATTCAAAATTGTAGGTTCTATTTTCACTTGATTACAGACTGTACCATTTGTTGTATGGGATGGGAGGGTTAAGCTTCTTGTTTTAGTGGTATGATGCTTTATGCCTTTGTCATTGCTGCCATCCTGAGATACAAATATGATACATGTAAATCTATAAATTCATTGTGTAATTGACCAAAACCAAGTAAACTTTTAAATGTAAAAATTTGACATTATCACCAGTCATGGTATTCTTGTTTTAAATGGTTCTGATTTATTTTTCATTTATTTTGGATGAATGTTACAAATGTGGTTTTTTTTAAATTGTTTTACATTTGTGTATGTTGAAAAACTTAATTACAATAATACATTAACTGAAAACACCTAAACAGAATATTGTAAATCAGGAAATTTTGTATTTGTCTTACATGTATTTTCTCATTAACTTATGACAGCAACAAAATACTTACATATATATATATATATATATATATATAATATAACAACATGGAGATGGATTACAAATATAGAAATTTAATACTGACTTAATATAGTCAAGAAATAACAACAGTACATGTACTCAAACACAGCTTTTGTTTTGTATCCTTTGGAACATTGAATTGGTCATAAGGGTCATGTCACCAGGGTTATGGTCTGTAAATCTTGTCATGTGACCATTGTTATGGTCTGCAAGTCTTGTCATGCAACCAGGATTTGGGTCTTTAATCTTGTCATGTGACCAGATTTTTCACCTGTAAGAATGGTCATGTGACCAGGACTAGGATCTGTAAGTCTTGTCATGTAACCAGGATTTGGGTCTCAAACCTTGTCATGTGACCAGATTTTTCACCTGTAAGAATGGTCATGTGACCAGGATTAGGATCTGTAAGTCTTGTCATGTGACCCAAAACAAGATTTAAGAAACCATGTCAAATGATATCATTAAACAATTACTTGAAGTTTTGAAAGTAACATGTTCTCTGTCCTGTTTGTAGGAAACAGTTTTATTTCTGGGTACAAAATTGAACATTGAAAATGACTCATAATTCCTGTACATACCATGAAAATTCTACAATTTATGCAGATTTTATTTTTTTCAAATATTGCTTATGTGCTTTTTTAACTTGTTATGAATTTAATGCTGTACATACACTTAAAAACTTTTGTGTATATATATTGTAAATAAGATTAATGGAATATTATCAGTAAAAGTGCATTTTTATGAATCATGAAAATCTAGTCATATATCAGAAAAAGTACAGGTAACAAACCAAATGCTCTCACATCAGGTGAGTAAGCTTAATTGTTTAACAGATATCCTAATTTATTATTTTTTGTTGCAGTAGAGTATGATGCATGTAAAAGTATTCTTCAATGCAGTAAACTGTCTTTAGCTCATCTAACCACAAAATGCACAGTTTTAGTGTTTTGTGCCTTTTACTATTTAACTGGAGTCACAGGAGCCATTTCTTGTAGAAGAGTTACCTACCTTTTTTTAAAAGTTTTTCTTGTTGAAATCTTTTCTCATGTTATATGAAACATAACCATGCTTTTATGTTGATCCTGGTCTAATATATTGTTACACCATGTTGAAGAATGGTGAATCGTTTTATCTTGGTCACAGGAGCCATCTATCTTTTCTTGTAGAGTTATCTACCTTTTTTTTTTAAGTTTTCACTGTTGATATCTTTTCTCATGGAATATTAACCATGCTGTTATGTTGATCTTGTACTAAATATTGTTACACCATGTTGAAGAATACTTTTACATGCCAATCCATATGCATTACATCAATACATTACCATTCTCTCGGTAATTTATGGTAGACTTTTTTTTAAACAAGTATTAAACTGTCTTTAAAAGGAAAAAAATATTTGACTATAGGTTGTGCATGGAATTTTGGAAGCATACACACAGAGTCTACACTTTGTTAAGGGCAATTTAGTTATAAAGTCTTTGGATGCAGTAAAACCTGTATAAAGACCACTTTTGAGAAATAGGAAATATGGCTTTTATAGACACCTGTTCTTTATTTAGAGGTTTGTTTTGCTTGTAGTATGAAGAATTTGGACTTTAAAAAGGTCAGTCTTAATGGACAGGTAGTCTTAATATGAAGTTGACTGTTTTATCAAGTTTTATTGCATATTACTAGATATTTAATGTACATTATATACAAAGCAGACTGTCACACATTTGTGTGTTAATTTCAGAATATTACATAATTTCAGAATATCACAATTTATCTTGCAAAGATTTTTTTAACAATTTTAAAAACAACTTCTAAAATACTGTGTACAACCTATAGAATACTCTGTTCATTAAAGTAGAAATTATAGAACTCCTTTTCATTAAAATATTTCATTGTATTCATCCATCTATTCTGTTATTTAAAGTAGATATCTCATAGAACTGAATCTCTATACACAGTTGTAAGATGTTATAAAATTATGTTAACCATATAATGTTATTGTTAAGTATCATGATATAAGATTAACCCATTGGCCCTCATAATAACATACTGGTATAATAAATATTGAATTTTTAAATCATAGATTAATTTTATAGGCTGATAAGAACCAAAAAAGAAAAAGTTATTGATGTACATGGATTTGGTTCTCCACACCATGGGGGGGGGGGGGGGGGGGGTGTTAATTTTATTTTCACAATACACATAGGTGCCCTTTTTTGTTTTTGATGATTGCAGTATCACTTTGTGCCATAATCATTTTTTGTTTAAACAGGAGATTGAACATTTAAAATTGTTGTATTGTTTATTTTTTGAATACTAGGTAATGGAAGATGAAAAATTGTTGTAGTTTTTGTTTGTTTGAACAGGTAATGGAACAATTTAAATTGTTGTAGTTTTCATGCCATTTGTTAGTATGTGCTACAAGTTTTATGATATTTTGTTAATTAATGTATCTATGTGTGTTTTTACCTCTGTTTACTTTTGTTTTGTATGAAAATTGTTGGACACAATTATTTGTTAAATTGTTTATAATGGTGCAAAGTTTTGTTAACATAATTTGAAAGAAAAAATGACATTTTTTAGGTTTTACATGAGACCATTTGAACATTATGCTCCATAATCTAATGCACATATATATGTACTTGTATGTGCATGCATGTTAGCGTGATAAATACACAACTTTCAGAAGTTTAACTTGAACTCATTTGATTTCAAAAATATGAAGTTTTCAAATGATGTCATAAAAGTCAGTGATTAAAAATAAAGAGTAAAATTTACAAACAGTAAAAATAAAATTTTTCAGTTTTTATTAGGTCTTTGAGATGAAAGCTTCTTCTTAAAGTCAGAATATCATGTTCTTCACATTATAAGTAACATTGGTCTAAGACTTGAGGATTAATTTCATCAGTTTTACTTTGTTATTTCTGCCTTCTGTGTAATCATTTAAAGTGAAGAGAGAGAGTTTGCATGCTCTTATTTTATGATACTATTTGATAGGATGAGACTTATATAAAAATCTTTTTTATTCTTATTGCATGAATGTATAATTTATATAATAAATTCTTTGCAATAATTATTTTATGCATGGCACTAATTAGTATTATAATTATTATGAATGTAACTGTTTTGTTATTGTTTTAATTACTTAAAGAAAGTAGTATTATTTTTGTGAGAATTTGTGAAATGTTCGGAAACATAACAGCAGATATCATTACTGTTATAGTGGTCACTGCATGCACATAGGAAAAAAATTACTAAGAGTATCATGTTCATCAAAACCATTTTAGGAACATAGAACCTCATTTTATTTATAAAATTCTCATGTGCATTATTTCCTATATTTGTGTTTACTTAATTATGTTTCTCGGAGTCAGGACACCTTTTTCATTGGTGGGGGGCAATGTGGCAGAGTTAACTAAAAAATATAATGTTCCTCATGTTTAGGCATGGAAAATTTCCTTGTAGAGCACATGCCAAAGATTCCTAGAGACAAGATTTTTTGTCTGCATCTTCCCCACCAATGTTGATGATACTTAGGTTACATAATTATTTGAGCTACCATTAGAGGTTATCTACATGACCTTGGTGCTTACCGGGTAATATTTTTGTATTATGTATAGATTGGGGAATGGATTTTGCTTTTTTAACATTTCTTTATCATAAACCTGCACTTAAATCTAACCATTGACATAATGCTTTATTTACTACATTAGGTTAAATATATAAACTTATTCGTTGGTTAAATGTATTTAAACTTATTCGTTGGTTAAATATATAGACTTATTCGAACAATTACATTTGTATTGTTTTAATGTATCTTATTGTTTTTATGTTCCTTTTAACTGATAATATTAGTATTTGACAATCAAGAAAATGTTTGTTTATTGACTTTAGGTTACCTCTATCTTTGCTATTGTTTATGGTTTCTTAAGCAAGAAATTTTGCCTTTTTTTTTCAATGGAGTAACCCAGCATAATTAAACACTTTGATACTTAAACATCTACACTTCATACCAGTTCTTTTAGCAGAATGATCAAGATTTCAGAAGGATTGGAACTTTATTTAAATTTAAAAGTCAAATTTTTTTTCAAAACAAAGACCTTGACCTTCATCAGAATTTACATTTTCGTTAAAGGTATTTGCCTTATAAGTATGAAAGTAGTCAGACAAATCATAATGCCATAATATAGTCTTACAAGTGAATCTATCTAATAATGTTACTTTAGTTTGTGGTTGATTTCAAGTTTGACTTGTGTCAAACTCATGTTACCTGTTTTCAGCACCACCATCCCTTTAGAATACCAGTAGTTGGTGATGCAAGTTCTTCTCTATGAAGTGAGTTTAATTGTTACTTTTTTGTTTGTGGTGAAAATTCACGATATTTCATTTAGCTTTCTAAGCCTGACCATCCTCTTCATTATGTATTTGATCATATATATCGTTGATTGTTAAATTATAAAATTGTTAAGTTTTATTGATGATTTGTGGATTTTCCTGATCTTGGTACATGAAACGTATTTGTTTTTTGTCTATTGAAGTGTTTTGTTTTAGTATTTATTGTTGCTGAAGCGTGTTTCGTTTAGAGAAATTTTTTTTTTGAAAAATTCAACAAAAAATTGTTTTGAATAGAAATTCAGTATGTGATTTATCGTAATCTAAAAATTGTTGTACCAGTTTTGTTGACAAGAGTATGTCTTTAACAATTACCGCATATTTTTAACAAAGAAATTTTCATTTTACCCAAATATGTGAATATTTATTATTTATTAATGGTGAATGGTAACAGTTATATATATCAGGTTTAATAACCAAGGCAATGGATTAGTATGGACATCTTATATTTATTTATGATACAGATTGTTAGTGCATTTGAATTAATTCTTGGTTTATAGTGTCTACCGACAAAATTTCTTGTACAGGCCGACATGTAAAAGCTTGATTGATAAAGAATGAATTTATTTCTGAAATTTACAAATTTTGTTGTAATCGCAGTTTAAAAAATTGAGTTGAAGATCCTGAAATTTAATGCTTGATTTACAAAATATACATTTTGAATTTTTATCTAAAATTTACAAACTCTTGTTTTAATAGCAGTTTGAGTAATTTTGATTTTGGATTATAAGGTTTATTGCTGATTAACAAAAAATACAATGAATTGATATAGAAAATTCACAAACTCTTGTTTTAATAGCAGTTTGAGTAATTTTGATTTTGGATTATAAGGTTTATTGCTGATTAACAAAAAATACAATGAATTGATATAGAAAATTCACAAACTCTTGTTTTAATAACAGTTTGAGTAATTTTGATTTTGGTTTATAAGGTTTATTGCTGATTAACAAAAAATACAATGAATTGATATAGAAAATTCACAAACTCTTGTTTTAATAACAGTTTGAGTAATTTTGATTTTGGTTTATAAGGTTTATTGCTGATTAACAAAAAATACAATGAATTGATATAGAAAATTCACAAACTCTTGTTTTAATAGCAATTTGAGTAATTTTGATTTTGGATTATAAGGTTTATTGCTGATTAACAAAAAATACAATGAATTGATATAGAAAATTTACGAACTCTTGTTTTAATAGCAGTTAAAATAATTTTGATTTTAAGATCTTGAGATTTAATTCTCAATTAATAAAATATACAATGAATTTGGATTTAAACTTCTCAAATTCTGTTTTACATGTAATTGCATTTTAAGTGATTGAGTGAAAGACTTGATAGGAAATGGTGAACGGTATGAAAATGTCATGTTTCTGATGACATACACAATTTTTTATCAGTACATGACTGCTCTTTTTTTATTTCATAAATGTATATACAAGATAAAGTTTATATTTTTCTTGTTTTGTCTCAAGCACAGAATTCCATTTTACTTTACAAAATAAATATATAATTCAAAACAGAATTAGGGCATTACATGTATTAAATGACAAGATGACTCTTTCCTTGTAATCAATCCTATATTTGGTAAAAATTTTAAAATATTGAATGAGACTGGTGGCCTACTCTTTTGAAGATGTTGGCATAAGAATCCTAGTCATTTACAATGAAGAAAATTGTTTAAATCCAATTTTCTTTTTTATGCAAATGTAAAGCTTAAGGTGAGTCATGTAATTCTGGAAATCTCGTTTGTTTTTGTCTATAAAATTGGAATATGATGTAATTATGGAGATATATTTTCTGCAGATTGTGTGCATCATGGATTTGCGATATTGTAATAATAAATATTATACATAAACGATATACATGTAGTAGTTATGATGTAAAAGTGAACAAAACATAATAAAGAATTAAATGGTTTCAGTAGTTACCGTGTTCATCTCCGTAGGTTACTTTTTGTTTTTAAATGAAATATATAAAGTTTTGCAATGCCTTTGATGAAAATGATCAAGTTTAGAGGATGTGTATGACTTGTCATGTGACTTAGTAATTTATGACTTGTCATGTGACTTAGTGATTTCTTGATATAAGAACAGTTGACATGTTACAATTTTCCATTTACTGTAACCAATAGAAATTTCTTTTCATTCATTTCAAATCATGTGGAACATTTTATATTTAGAAATTAAATTAAAGTGGAATGGAGTGATGGTTTTCTTATGCCCCAGTCAAGATTCTTTTACTTATGTGAAGTGGTCATTTCTGGAATGGTGAAGGAACACCCCCCCCCCCCAAACTTTTGCACACTAGGATCTGCCCATTCGAACCAAGAAGGTGAGAGGCACTGTGATCCATAAGCAAAAGCATTTGACCACTCTGCCATCAAGGTCCCTGATTTAAGAAGAGAATTACAGACAGAATGACTATTTACCAAGTACAACACTAATGGTATCAATGAGTCCAATGATAATAAAATTCCTGACTTTCAAGGGCACTGGACATAATCTGTCACATCTGTTGTTGAAGACTTGCGTGTCTAGTCATTGAAATGATGAGATAAATGACTTCACACATATACTTACATGTATAAGCCAGTCAAATGAACAACAGAATTTGTTACTTGCATAAACACAACTGTTCCCAAACAAATTCTGTTGTGGAAAAAAAATCATTGAAAAAGAAAATAGATAACGATAAACAAAAACCTCATAATCAATAAGTAAACTAAAATTTTTAATTCTTAAATAAATAATGTAATTATTAACACTGGTATGTGGAAAATACATGTAAATGAACTTAATAGTAATACACCCGTCAGAGAAAAAAAGATCGGAAACTGAATGTGAATTTGTCAATTTTAATGTGTCAAATAAACCCATAATGGAAAAAAAAAATGAGGATAAAAGAATTTATGTGAAGATTACTAAAATATTTCTGTTATTTTGAACTAGATATATTCAGAAAACTTGCTTGATGAGAAATTTTATCTGCTGCTTTCAATTCATATATGTCTTTTATTTTAACCAACACAATATTATTGGAATAAATTAATACTTATCACAAAAAATTTATAGGACTTTAACCAAGGGGTTAAATTTGTGAGTTTGTGGCAGTTAAATATCTCCTCACAGATTATATCTGTCATTTAGCAGTACATGTAATAGCACATTTAATTTAGTATATCAAATGATCTGTTACTCTTCCACATACGAGTGTATAAATAGGTACATGTATTACATAACAAAGCTGCAGTTCTCTAACAAGTAGAGAAGACATAATGTATACAGACATTATGTATACAAACAATATATAACTGCAATATTTGGCAACTATATCTCAAATTAACAATAAATTGCTTTAAAATATATAACAAAGCAATATTTTGAAGCAGAATTAAACAGAAATGCATAGAACACAGTGTGTTATAACAGATGGTAAACCATATCCATGACTATTTCATACAACAATACATGGTGAGGGACAAACCACACCTCCAAAAAATTGACAAAATTTATATACTACCAGAATTTTAAAACTTCAAAACTTTATTTATCATTTCGAATAAGAAAATTCATTTAAAATACTATAAATCAGGACATTTTTAGCATTTCCATTTTTGTATAAATTTACAAGAGTAACAAAGTGCAAAATAATAAACTGACAATGCAAAAATAAATGTGTCTGAATAATCTCTAATGTCACTAATGCCATAACAGAACAAAAAATGACTGACACAAAAATTTCACAATTTAAAGCCACTTTCATTCTAGTGGCTCGAGTGGTTCATGTAAAAGACTAGAACCTAAAGTAGGATACAATATTATTTTATGGCAATTTGTCTTTGATTTCTCTAAGGTAACCACTCAGACTGTAAATGTTAATTGCACTAGTGAATACATGTACTTGCTGGCAGGGTTGTATAAAAGGCATTGGTGTAAAAAAGCAGAACATATTGTATACATTTCATATTATGGTTGCATTTCTGTTGCACTAGGATATAAATGTTGTACATGGAGGCACTAATGTACATGTATACTTGTACATGACTGCACATATGTATACATGTTGTATATGGTGCACCAGTGTTTACATGTTGTACATGGTCAGGACAAGCAACTTAGTCATAGATATCTCTAAATCCTGTCTGTAATGGAATTTTCTCGGCTTCACCTACGACCGTTTCTTTTTCTGAAATGAAATAAACAAGTACATTTATTTTGTGTATTTCAGCAAATGCCTTAAATACTGTTTTATTTCTTAATACTTTTTAAAATTAAAAACACAATTCAATATTTTCTTGTGTGGCCAAGTGGTCTACATGTAAAGCAGGTGCTTGTTGATCACAACAGCTCTCAACATCTTTGAATCTCTCTGGCAGATGATTATGGGAGAAAGTTTAATAATTTATTTGCTAAAGGTCAGTGTTTTCACCAGTTCTCTAGTATCATCCATTGCCCCTGTACTAACTTCCCAAAAATAAGTGAAATAATCTTGTCGAGACACAAACATAGCTGGATGTCTACCAATATCCTACAGAATTTTGTGTGCTCTAAGACACAGGGCCACAGTTCCAAGTCTTGTCAAAAAGATTTTCCTAGTGACAAACATTTTATAACTCCACTATAAATTAAGATGATTTAGAAGCAATTTTAGTGAACTGTGGAAGAAAACGTACCTTCTATGATGAACAGCTGTTTGAGTAATGTTAATGCCATTTTCTGTAGATCATTTAAATCTTCAGTATCAGTAGACAATATGTGATCCATAGCTTTAGGGAGTTCATCTGATATAAAACAACACACATGTAATTTAAAAATAGTAAAACTTGGGTAACTTGAAGTACAAAAACTTTTAACTTTGATTCTGACTTTAGGAGATTACAGTTGGTTTCAATAATCAAAGTAGAAATAGTGGTCAATTTAAAAAAAAAAATGGTTGGAACAAATTACAAGGGCAGGGAATTGCAAAAACCCTGGAACCTTTAGAAAAATGTAAACGCTCTACACCTTATCCATTGTCCTCACTAGCCAATAATTCCATGTGCAATAAATTTGTTAAAATGAAAAATGAAAAACATACCCTTAATCGGCTGCATACTTTCAAATGTCAATACACTGATAATAATAACTACCATAATTATCTTACTTAGCTTTCTTTACATGCCATAATAACCACAGGGATAAAAAACATTATAATTTATTTAATACAAGGTGCAAAATAAAAATAATTTTTAAAAAAAATTACCTTGCACCAACCACTGCATTAGCTCTCATTAATTTTTTCCTTTGATAAGAGTGAAATAATGGAAAAAATGAAAAAAAGTTTTACTATAAAATACTAACCTGATGTAGGTGATTTTAGTAAATTTGAACAGTATTTTTCTAGGTGAGTAGAAATCAGATCAAAGTTCTTTTCAAGCACAGGAACAATGACTTCAAAATCATCACTGGTTACCATGGTGACAAGATGAATAATTGATGAACAAATCTGAAAACAAAACAGGAAGCCATTAAAACTAGAGGGACCAGTGGAATACACTTACTTTTGAACTGAATGAAAACTTTTAACATTGTAATAGGAAAGAGAAAAAAATGCAGGGTCAGACTGGAACTTGGACCTAAGAACTGCCATTCTATCGGCAAATACTCTACCAAATGAGCTAATAATAACCAGGATGATTTTATGTTAATCAATATACCGTACTTCTTCTATATTTTTGGATCCTCAATATTAGTGGACACCCAAATTTGAAATTTCAATAATTTTGAAGTACATCTTCCTTAAGATGGCAATTTTTTTGCTACCAAATCTGGACATGGTTTTGCTGGGACTCCGCTAGAGAGCAGGACAAAGATCACTTATCATAAAGATTAAATAAAACCAAAAACGATCATTGCTGTTTGCTTGGTTTTTTAAAAAATTTTTTATTTATTTTTTTTTTGTTTGTTTTTTTGTTATTTTACATGTAAATTATATTGTTTTCATGTTTGTTTCATTGTATATTGGCATGGTGGACTGTTACATCATAACTTAAGACAGGTGATGTGTCATGTATTTACGTTATTATGTAAACTCAATAAAATCATACTTTATGAGTGCTTTAACTCTCTAAAAGCAAGTCCTATTAGTACACTAGTTCAACATCAAAGACATTGTTTCTGATGGTATTAGGAAGTGATGTTTTGAATTAATTTGAATGGATGAGAAAAACTTTAATCGTGTATATACCATAATTATACTTACTTGATCATTAAGGTTTTCTTTGTAACGGAATTCAGCAAAGTCGACCACATCTTCTGATGACTGTAAAGCTTCCACAAGACTTCCAAACACTAACAGATAAAGATCCTTGTCTCCATAGTGATGTCGCTCAATTGGTGTACCCAAAGCTAAAGCAGCGTTTATTCTTACTTTGAAGTTTTTACAGTCTTTCACAACTGAACACAGAGTTATTAAAATGTCTTTCTGTAAATACATATATACAAGTTGTCAATAATTTTATTTATTCTGTTAAGAGATCCTTCAAGGAAAACCCACTGTGGTAGCTCAGTTGGTAGAGTGCTCACTCAGTAAGTGGGAGGTTGTGGGTTCAAACCAAGATGGGGTCTGACCCGAGAATTGAAAGTGGGTGGTAACTGTTATGTCTCCAAGCACTCTGCCTTTGGAAATGAAAGTCATGGTTCTCTCAGATGGGAACTTAAAAGAATGAGGTCCAATGTCACAATCGGCATGGCACAATAAAGATCCCTGCTGTATAATGCCATCAGCACAGTGCATAGACAAAATTTCTGCACTTTGCTTGTAGCTGGCAATGTCTTGATATAAGTGAAATATTCTTGACTGGGACGTTAAATGCCATTACTCAACTTAACTCCTTCAAGAAAAATTATTTTTCATGTATATATATTTATTTAAAGACATGAAAATATTAGCTATATCAATCAATAATCAATTTAAAATGAAGTTTAACAATTGACAACAATATTCTATAATACAGAATGTGTCACATAAATATAAAGTACAGTCGAACCTGCCTTAAAGGCCACCTCTTTATAAGAGCCAACCGTTTTAAAGCTAGTAAAATCTTATCTTCACTGCTCTTTACTCATGTTATTTGAACCTGTATATAAGGGCCACCTTGCCATAAAGATCACTTTGCTGGTTCCCTTAGATGGCCTTTAAAGAAAGGTTTAAGTGTACTTTATTCAAGAGAAAATGTTTATCAAAGACATGTGATAAAAGTTTTACTCTTTTTATGTGTTGTTAAATTAACCATCTCTTCACATCCTTAATTTCTTTTATTACTTACTGTCCATGGAGCATTCCCATGATTCATCAGTGGATTTTTAAACATATTACTGACAGCATAACATGCATTCCATCTAACCTAAAATACATAAAATGATAATAATTCATTTGTTTTTTTTTTTCTACAGAAACTCCAAAATTTGTTCACAGGAAGAAAATAAAAATTTGTCCATCAACTTTCTATTAAAATCTATGATTTTTTTATTGTCAGTCTACTTGAAATTTAAGGCATCTGTTAAATTTTAAGAATAGAGTAAACTTTTTTATTTGTCAAATGTGCTTATTTTTAAAATTTAATAAGATTCCATCCATGTAATTTTTAGTCAATATATTGATGATGTATGTTGATATTTAAATTCCTGTGGTTATAACCACAAATCAATGATATCTTGACTTGAAATTTGATCCTTCAAACACCCCAATTACCTGAATATAAATTAGACATAGTTCCTAGAATTTCAAGGCAGCCTCAGTGGCAGACTGGTCTAAAGCATGCCCTTAAAGACCATAGTGCCTCTTACTGCCTAGTTTTGAATCCTGTTTGGGCAGATCTTAGTATAAGAAAATTTGTCTGTTTCTTTGAAAAGGGTTTTTCTCTTGGGACACTCCAGTTTCCTCCATCATTCCATTCCAGAACTGACTGCCTCAATATTAGGGAAAGAACAGTGACTTAGGTGTAAAACACCATTACTCGCTTCACTCCAATCTACTAGAATTTTAAGCATTTAAAGTATAACTGTAATCTATAACATTCTAACCTTCATTGTTCCAGTACTGACACTTTTAACAAGGGCCTTAACTCCATTCTCCACAGCATTTCTAAATGGAGTTTTTCCTAAAATTATAAAAGAAAAAGTCAGAGAATATTTAACCAGCACAACATACAGTTACAACAGTTACTATACACTAGAATGAGTGCTAAAAAGAAGACTGGAATCACATTATTTAAATGTTCATTATCATCCAGAAGATAAATTATTTCTTAAACAGCAAACTGGAATCACATATTCAACTATTCATAACATGATATTCAGAAGATAAATTATTTCTGAACATCAGATTTATTTAAACATTATTAAATATCTGAATATGACATCAAAACAATATGCAAATTGAAAAAGTTTATAATTACAAGACAACCAAATAAATGAAGGATAAAACTAGCTTTCTCTCTACTTCTTTACTTACCTAGACTTCTTACGGGCAGATATCTCATGATGTTACCAAGGGCTCGCACTGCATTTGATTTCACTTTGTCATTATCTCCACAAGCCTTAGTAGCCGTCGTAAACAATTTTAACAACAACATGTCAGAAAAATCCTCCAGGAATGCCTCGTTACCCTCAGTTCTACAACGTCAAAATTAAGGTTAAATAAGAAATTTCACATCAGTTAAAATTTTGTAAGAAGCAACATTCCAAGTAACTGGTACCAAGTTTTTGGTGTTCAAATACTTTTATTTTTGCCTTCTCAGATGACAATCAGTGAAAATGCAAGTGAATCATGTTCAAAAAAGTTTTATTTCACATCTTTTTGCTTTGGCATATTTGCAGGAAAATTAAGTGGACAGAAACATTTTTCAATTTACAATTAACACTTATCCATGCATGTTTAAGTAGTGAAAAACACTTCCATTTCACATTAATGACTTTTAATTGGTGCAAACTTATTAATTATAGCATAAATTCTCTTTAACACCAGGGAGTAACACATTTCAGTTTTTATATGCGTCCCAGGTCAACTGTATATATTTACTGCAAAATTATAATAAAAAAAGAAAAAAAAAAAAACAACTAAAATACCAAAAGACTACCGTACTGCAAGGATTTAGAGTGAAACAGTGAAAAAGCTCATTAAAGCATATTAAAAATAACACAAGGGTGGTCTCGTACCTTATAAATCATAAATATAACAACATAAAGTACATGTAATATGACCTTACTTATTGAGTACCAGAGCATCACACAGGTTAGCCAGTGACCATGCTGTCTTTAATCTGACGTTTAAACTTCCATCATCCATACTGGTCAATATTGAATTAGCTGCATCTGCCACAAATGACACATCCTAAACAACAATTAAATAAAGTGATAAAAATGTCAAATCTGACATACAAACAAGACACAAGCACAAAAGCACACACATGCAGAGAGAGAGAGAGAGAGAGAGAGAGAGAGAGAGAGAGAGAGAGAGAGAGAGAGAGAGAGAGAGAGAGAAAAGAGAGAGAGAGAGAGAGAGAGAGAGAGAGAGAGAGAGAGAGAGAGAGGACATTGTATTTGTTCACAACTGCGAACAAAACAAAAATAGGAGAAAATATACATACACATGCTTACTGTGTAATAACCAAACACAAAGCAAAGATTTTTGTTGTTATGTTGTTTAATGTCAGCAAGAACAAGGTTATTAATTTTTATGGATTAATCTAAGAACAAGTTTATGTATGTGAGATGTGCAAGTGTGTATTTTAGCCTGTTTTTCAGTACTAGCACACAGTCAGGGTGACTTTTGGTTAGGTGCTAGCTCATAAAGTCATTATGCCGCAATCAAGCATACTACTCCCCCAGTCCATTATCTTGGCACAGGGTAAACCTGTTGATACTCTATCCTTCTGATGCCGAGTGCCAGGCATGGAACAAAATCTCAAAATTTTAAGTCTTATGTTTAACCAGGCCAAGGTTTGAACCCATGAAACCCCACTCTCCAGGCAAAGCATTGATGATAACGTGTAACATTTTAGATTGCATACCTCTCTAAGACAAGGATAAAGTATATATACACCTAGAGCCCTGATGGCTGCTGAACGTAATATCTTGTCTTCATCTGATGTTAAACCAAGTACCAATGTAATACACAGTATCCTCTTGTCAACCTGACAAATAAAAAAGCAAAAATTCTTTACCAATTCAATGACTTTTATTTATGGTTGATAAAACTTGAAAGGGCATATTAAAATTATTGTAAAAAGGAAGTATACACTTGTGGTTTGCTTATTATTCTAATATAATTCTTTGTGGAAAATTGGAACACAATTACTCAAATATCAGTAATAACATATACTTGTACATGTACATACTGTTTAATCAAAATATTTCTGTAGGCTTTTCGAACTAATTAGAATAGGAAGTTTAACTTCTAGGAATTTTAATTAAAATCTAAGAATCTTTAATCAATGCAAACTTTATTATGGAAATTTAGATATGTTGGTCACTTGTTTAACGATGATTATTATAAGCTTGGGGCATGCACAATGATGTACAGAGATTCACATGAATCAAGGGGAAACCTGACAT
Source organism: Tegillarca granosa (assembly GCA_029721355.1). Lineage (NCBI taxonomy): Eukaryota > Metazoa > Mollusca > Bivalvia > Arcoida > Arcidae > Tegillarca > Tegillarca granosa. The sequence continues at coordinate 13,168,558 of CM056607.1, forward strand.
AAATTGCATTGTTTGTCATTAATATCCAATTATGTTATTTATCCCTTACAAAGTCACAAATGACAAATTTAATTAACTGTATTTCACCAATTTGTAAGCTGTGTTTACACGACCCATTTTTTTATGACGTCACCATGAGCTAAAATTACTTTTGCTGCGAAATAACTGCTATATCTTTATTTATATGAGCTTTTATTGTTGAACCAAATGTTGAACATTGTTCATTAGGAAAATCGTTAGGTAAATCAGAACCCTTTCAATTTTTGCCTATGCAGCTATAAAAATATACATAACATGAAATATCAATATTAGTTATATTTCTTATGCAAAATTTGTTTGAATACCAGTTTGCCTGTTTACTATTGCAAATAATTTGAAATAAAGTATATACATGTATATATATATGTAAAGATTATATCTTATTTTACCGGTAAAATAGCAAATACATCTGGTCCCATATTAGACAAACAGTCACATGTGGTTGCTCGGACTGCATTGTAGGCCTCCTTCTGTAGAATACCAGGGACTGGTCCACTTAACAACTGTATCCAAAAATCTTGTATCTATGTAAAAAAACATTATCAAAATATTATTTCTTGTTAAATACTAGGGAACAAGAACTGATGTGTGTGAATCGTGGAGCTGACTGGTACTATCAGCTGACAGTATGTACCTGTAAATACAAAATTCTGGATAGAATTGTATTTCTATGATCAACTTCCGGAAAGACTATTTCAGACCCAAATTTTTGTTTTCATAAAAAAACTTTCCACTGGAAATTAAATATTTCATTTCATTCCGATTCTTAGTCACCCTGTCTTTTTTTAATGAATTGCTTATAGTTTTACATCACATTAGTCAATGTTTTTAGCGGGGCCTTGGTGGCCAAGTGGTCTAAAGCACATGCTTCGGATCACAGTGGCACTCACCGCCTAGGTTCGAATCCCACTTGGGACAGATCTTAGTGTGAGAAAGTTTGTCAGTTCGCTTGCAGAAGGTCGGTGGTTTTCTCTGGGCACTCCAGTTTCCTCCACCATTCCAGAACTGACCGCCTCGAAATAAGTGAAAGATTCTTGACTGGGGCATAAAACACCATCACTCCACTCCACTCAATGTTTTTGGCTTTTTTTTACCAGACAGTTTTTCTTCATTGCAACACAATTTCATGATATGTGTGAGTTTGTGAAAGTTTTTCTGATCTGGTCACTCTGGTCACTTTTATGTATACAGTAAGTATTTACCTGTTCTGGAGTAATTTTGTCACCTTTATCTTTTTGTTGTACTTCTTTATACAATGTCTGCGTTAACTCATCAAGTAACTGTGAAATATACAGGTAAGGTGACTTCAATCAATAAATAATAAACATAAAATAAAGACATAAGGAATACATAACAAAGGCATCACTGAGCATGCTAATTTGTCTGATGAGTTTTGTCAAATTGATTACTGTATCTGAAACACAGCAGATAACTATAGACCATTTATTTTAATAAATAAATAAACCTTCAAGTGTTACTTTTTGTAAATGTTTTAAGACATAAAGTTTAATTTGCCAAAAACTTTGGCTTTTGGGACAGAAAAGGCAAATCTTTAAAAGACCAATTTAATTTATTATATGTGTCTTTGAAATACTTTAAAAAAAAATGTTGGACATGACAATGGGTGTGGGGCGAGTTCTAATTTATTTTTTTACAAAAAGTAAATACTGTATACGTAGAAATATTCACTGGTATAAACTTTCAAAGTTTTGGTATGGAAAGCATTTTCGCTGGTATAAACGTCGTGGTCACACAGTGATTTAACACTAGCATCTGACAAGGATATAAAATTTCACAGTGGATGTACATGTATTTTCGCGGTTGATAAGCGAATATTTCTACGTATACAGTCATTTAAGACCTAGCTATTGTTGCTTCTTAAAATAATCTATTGTGATCCCTGGTTTTTTCCCAAATCTAGGTTTGTCCAAACTGAATGGTTGTTGCCCAAAGGATACACAATTCAAGAAAATACACGGTCCAGCTATGTTTATTTGTAGATGATTTTTATACAATATGCATTTACCCATAGAAAGTTTCCTTATTTGGACCACACTGCCAAGGCTTGTTCAATTATAAAATGTTATTTGTCCTTAGGAAGCAACATCTACCTGTACAGTATCTTAAGTCTAGTAAATGTATTCTCGGTGGAGAAGCTTCCTCAAATAGTTTACATCCCTGTGTCCTTCACAGTTTCTCCATTTGAGATTCCAATATAAAGGTTTGAACAAATGGAATGCTATTTGTCCTTAAATTTTTATATACAATATCCCTATACTGTATATGGGTATATCTTACCTTTGAAGTATGAAGTCTTACAACTTGATCTTTATCTTCAAAACACTGACAGATTAGGTCTCTTAGTATTGGTATATCTTACCTTTGAAGTATGAAGTCTTACAACTTGATCTTTATCTTCAAAACACTGACAGATTAGGTCTCTTAGTATTGGTAAACTGTTTCTGTAATGTTCAAATTGACATTTATCAGTTAAATACGTTGGCGAATATCAGCCGTCAAGTTTCATTTATTGTAGAGGAGAAGTGTATTTTGTCATTGTCAAGTTTCTATTGACGGTTTACACATTTCTTTAACGTTATTCTTACCAATTTAGAAAGTTGACAACAAAGTTGTCACTTCTCTTATTGTCACATTCCTTTCTGAAATGATTTATCCAATTAATTTTTACGAGTTTTGCTACAAGATAACTCTCTTCCTAAAGGAATGTGACAATAAGAAAAGTGACAATTTTATTGTCAACTTTCTAAAATGGTAAGAATAACGCTGGAGAAATATGTAAACTGACAATAGAAACTTGACAATGACAAAATACACTTCTCCTCTACAAGAAATGAAACTTGACGGCTGATATCGGCCATCGTAGTTAAATATTTAGGTACATGTATTAAATTAAACCAAAGATTTAATCAAATCTTGACTGTTACTGATTCTAGTGCACCTTTAGAAAATGTAAATAAAGTTCTTAAGTTTTAAAAATAAATTAGGAATTGGACAATATAATGTTACTATAAAGAATGAAGGTCATGATACATTTTAGACAAGAGATTATGTGAATATTTATGAGATTTCAGTGAAGTTATGGCACAGACAAAAAATTTCCTATGAATGGACAGATATAGTTATCCTATATATTCTTTTAAACTTTGTTTGCTGGGGGTACAAAAAATTCAAACCCATAGGAAAAATTCATCTATTCCATATAGTGAATAAGATTGATTTTATTTAATGGGGTTTTACATCCCAGTCAAGAATATTGCACTTATTTCGAGACATAAAAGTGGAAAAGAGAAGAAGAATTAATAGTAATAGTATTCAATTTAAGTTACTGATTTATTTACTTTTGGAAAGAAATTCTTATGTTAGCTATTGTTAAAATAACTTTACCTTATAACTGGGAAATAGCCTCTTGTTAAATGTGCTAACAATTGTAAAGATTCCAATCTGACTGGTAATGGCTCTAAATGTAAGTGTCCCTCTTCAGAATTATCCACACTAGCTGTCTGACGTGGTAAAACATTTTTGACACATAACTTAACTATCCATGACACCTCCTTAGCAGCAGCCTGCAAAGCTTGGTCACTAAAAACTGGTGTCTGTGTGCCAGAGGAACAACCTGATGGAGTCATGATCCCTGGAGAATGACCTTCACTAAAGGTTGATTTATTTTCAATCTGTTCATGATTAATATGAGATCCTTCAGAGTCACTGTTAGAAGCATTACAACTGCTGATTCCAGAATCTGGGTCAGTTTTTAACATAGTATCATCCTGCCGAACAATGGATGGAGCTTTCATTGGCTGTATTATATGACAGATCTCCATTAATGGGGGTTGTATCGCTACCACTGCACCAAAACATGTCAGACATGCAACACGAACATTTGGATCTGAAATATACAAAGACTTCTGTTATATAGGACAAAAAACTGATGGATTTAAAATGTATATGTACAATTGTAAAGTTGCAAGTTAATGTATGACACTGATCTGATATAAGTAGCAGATTGCTTTTCATTGTATGGTATAGGTCTAATAGCAATTTTATCAAGACCATGAAGAAGATATACAGTGTAGGTTTGTAAGTTTTTAAGTTCATAAAATCTAAATGTAGAACAACTCTATTTGAACCTTGATTCATAGCCATCATTTTCTCAGTAAAAGTTTGATGCTTTAAAGAGTTCTGGAAATAAATATAAGACTTACAACGAAAATTATAGAAGAAACGAATTATGAATTCAGAATACTGTTGTAACAAGTGAGGTCACAAAGTAATCCAGAAACAGTATCACAATTTTGTTTAAATAAAAGACAAAAGAAACTGTCTCTAATATTCAGCCTCTTTCTCAATAACCATTTTTATGTATCTATTTTTTAGCACTTTTGTATAAAATTTATTTATGAAACAATATAATAATAATGTGAACAACTTTATCTATAAACACACACACATTTACCTCTGTGATATAAGAAGTTTCTGACTTGTTTCATTACTCTAGTAAGTAAACCTGGTCTCATTTTATGATATGGAACATTAGCAACTAAAACTGACATACACTGAAAAACAATAAAATAAAACACAAATATGAAATTAAACACAAAGTATAAACCTAAAAACAAATTATAAAATTCTGTTTTATAATCTCAGATAATCTTGTCATTCTTTTACGATAATGATAAGCCGAGATATACATATTTAGTACTCAACAAGGATTCTGGTTATTTTGTTAAAAACAAACCAGACTGCAAACAAACAAAAAAATAAATAAATAAATAAAAAATAAATAAAAAAATAAATAAAAAAAAGCTATTCTCCAAAATGTGCATCACTGCTTGCTTATTTGTTTATCTGTTTCCTTAAAAATTTATTTGAAGCTTACTTAATGCAGAACCTTGCTAAATCTGGAGAGCAGAACTGTTACCAAACATACTTATCAAAAACATTATGATACCTATATGACTTTTTGAGCCTAGGTCTGAAATATCCCTGGTGTCAACAATTTATTTGTAAGTAGCTTGCTTTGTTGTATAAAGTTCCTGCATTAATTCTGCTTCTTATGAATAAAGAAACAAATCAGTAAGCAATGGTGCACAGTTTATGCCCATTGGTATGCAGTTTATAGAAAAATTGTTTTGATAAACACAACAAATACTAGTATGTTGACAATCAAATACTATGACATATTTGATGATGTTATCTTTAGTATATTTGTTTACAGTAAGCTTGATGTTTGACAAAAAAATCAGAATCCCTTTTCAAGCAATTACATCTCCTTAGATAATATTATAAAGAAATATAATTTTCTAAATACCTTTATTAACTGTGTGAGAGTGAGTGGAAAGTTTTCTGATATCAATGCCACTAATAAACATCTGTGTAATTCTCTGATAGTTGAACCAATAACGGATGAAAATGGTAAAAAAGCTGTCCGTAGATCTTCACTGTTAAATTACAAATACATGTATATAAAGTACATGTATTACCAAAATTAAACGATTTCATAAGGCTATGTAGATCTAGATACTTTCACAAATTATTATCAATGAATACACACCAGTGATCTGACATTTTAACCACAAACTTTTAATTAACAATGTATAAACCAGTGATACAATATACATGTAAGCTTTTCTGCACCTCAGGCTCATACACATGTTAAACAAGCCAATAATGAAAATACTGCAGAACATAACTGTGTATGAAGAAAGTGTAATATTGATTTAAATAGTGTACATTTATCTCTTTATGTTTAAAGAACATTCTATGATAAGGTTTTAAGTTATGAGTGTTTCCAAAATACGTAGTATACTTCTCCAAAGCTTTGAGGATTAAAATAGTTTAAGTGTCATAATCAATTTTAATGGTAAATTATAGGATATATTTATGTCAAAAAGACAAATGATTGTGATTGAGTATGGAAGGTAGAGAGGTTATTTCAATATCTATAAATCATACTCGATTATTCTAGTGTTAATTTTGGTACATCAGTCAAGTTTAGTACATCAAACTCAACTGTCCATTAATATTTTATTTTTCAGATATTTTTTTCTCCTAACAAATTCATGCTGATGTATATAAGGAGTAGAGTAATGGTGTTTTATGCCCCTTAAAGAAAACCACGGAGCTTTAGCAACTGACAAACCTCCTCACACTTGTGATCTGTATGCAAATACAATATAAATAAAGAAGTAAGATAAACAAAACAAAATAAAATATTTCCAACCTGTCGTCTGCTACAGCTAAATATGTTTTTGTTCCTTCTATAAGAGCTGTGAGAGCAGTCAGGGCCCCCATCCGACACTGAAAAATATACAGTACATTTAAAAATTTATACAATGTTCTGAATTTTTCTTTTCAAAACAAAAATAATGATAATCATAATCAAAATTATTAAAAAAAAACAAAAAAAAAAACCAATGTTAAATACATGTACATGCACCAAAATTTGTATTAACTTCTAATTCTAATGTTAGATGTTAGAGATGGAATACCACCAAAATGTACCATGGTAAACTGCAGTATTTTGTTAGATACAACTGTATATACCATGATATACCAAACACCATTATCACCCCAAAGTATCTGAAATACATGTATATGCCATTGAACAATTTTGATTTGATATATATCCAACCTTACAACTAATGTTTTGAAGATGGTTAATTATATTGGTGTTTTAACATATGAATCTGTATAAGCTTAGAATATTTTGTGTGAAAAAAAGCATGATATTGCAAAATCACTTTGACTTACATGTATTCTTTGTACAAATATTTTATATAATTTCATATACCAAAACAACTGGTTTTCCTAGTAAGCATTGTGTTATGATTATGCACTGATAGAGAAAATAATGGTTCACTAGTATACTGGTAATATCACACATCTCCAATCATTTTCTCATTTATATGAAGAGCTTATTTTGAATGACTTTTAACACTGTATGATGAATATTGATTTTATTTTAAAAAAATATATTCTGTGTAGTTTCTGACTTTACTTGACAGTAAGCATACCACTGCTAATAATTTTACATTTATTTTTTTATATTGCTAACTGAAAAGAATATGCCGAAAAACAAAATTGACCTTTATCTTATAGCACTAAACATTTATGTAAAGTCTGAATCAAACCTTTTATCATTTCTAAAGCTATTATCTAGAATCCACTGGAAACAGACAGACAGATGGCCGCACCTGTCAATAAAAATCGAGAATATCACCAAATAACTTGCCATTATGTGCAGCAGGGTATCGAAATCACACAAAATTACTGACATTTCCTTTATAAAAACAGTAGGATAAGACATGAGATATTTACCTTAGGTAAAGGATCTTTGAGGATTATCGTAAACAAAGTATGTACATTCTGACTATTTGCTGCTGCGTGAGAATCTGGTATAAATGATGACCAGTAACCAAACATTAATCTTTTATCTGTATTCTGTAAGTATAAAGTTAGATTTCATAGTAGAGTAATTATATGTCTCACTCTCTTCTGAAAAGAAAAGTATGATTGGGAAAACTTAACATGGGTATATGTATTATCATATATGATGGTTGGTTGGTTGGTTAAAATGTTTCAATGTCACACATATGTGTGGATATACAAGTGAGTATTATGGTCTACTTTGTTCTAGGTTAACTCAGATTAACTTTTTGTTAAGGTTCTAGCTCACACAGTCAGTATTATGCAGACAAGCATATCCCTACCCTAGTGACTTCAGTATTGTTCAGACAAGCATATCCCTACCCTAGTGACTTCAGTATTGTTCAGACAAGCATATCCCTACCCTAGTGACTTCATCCTGGCACCAGCTGAACTAGCAGATTGATGTTGTCCTGGCGCCAGCTGAACTAGCGAATTGACATTATCCTGGCACTGGCTACACTAGTGAATACTCTATTCTTCTATTAATAAGCAACAAACAGGAATGTAGTATACAAATTTAATGGCCCAGTCAGGGTTTTAAACAATGACCTCCAACTTTTGATACAATCACAAAAATAGTACCTTAAAAGTTAAACCCAATATTACTTGTTTTGACTTATTTGTTGGGAATGGCAAACACAATGATGATAAATTTAAATAATAAGTAAATAATTTACAAGATAAATGTATGTAAATAATTCCTCATTCCCCCCTGATTTGTATTTTAAAAAGTGTTTCAAAATAATCAGCTATATACATTAACTTGCCATGTTTTTTATTATACCTTTATTAGTGTATGAAGACATGCCAGTGCACACTGTCTGACCTTGCCACAAGACATTCTTAACCTTGAACTTTGACCTCCTTCAGTGTCAGAAAACTCTGATTCAGAACTGCTTATTCTTGTCCATGCTGGCCTTAAGTTCTGTGAACCAGATTTATCTCTAGCTTGACCTTGACCTTTGACACCCAAGTGCTCAGTCTTGGTCTGCCTATCAACCATAGCTTCCTCAACATCCCCGCTATCATCATTCTTCTTTTCAGCTGCTTTTTTGTTCTTCTTTTTCTTTGATTTCTTCCCACTACCGGGTGCTTCCTTATCAGACGGCTGTTGTTCAAAAGGAGATTTGATTGGCTGTAGAGGATTTGGATCATACTGACTTAGCGGAGTGGGATATAACCTTTCTGGAATAACTGTGGTAGCATTTGTCAAACCATGATACATAAAGGCCTGAAATTGTTAAGATGTATAATTTAATCCTTTAAGATTTATTAAAACAAAAATTAAATTCAAAAGTTTTCAATGGGCTTGAATATTTAGCTGCCTCACCCATACATGACTAAAAATGTTTTTATTATTATTTTTTTACTGTGCCCAGGAACAATAAACTGGGCTAGCCAGTAGCCAGGGTTGAGGCTTAAGTTTTATTAAGACAGTGCAAAGTGTACCGATATTTTAAACTTAAAATTTGAATACCTGTAAACATATATACGTGTATACACATATTTAATTAGTTAACCAGTGTATTCTAAAGTTTCTGTTGATAAAGACAGAATTTATTATTCTTAAAGAAGTTTTTCAGCAATATGTTTTACTGTATAGCCATGAGTCTTGTTTACGATTAATGTGACATAAATGTTCTATTTTTAACATTTTTATTGGAGATTTCATACCCTGACTGCGGATAAAAGTTGACCTAGTTGTTCCATTGGCATCATCTTAGTTGCTGATAGGATATTCTGAAGACCTCTCAGGGCACTGATTAATACCTGAAAATAAATACAAAATCATAACCAAAGCTAAGGTGCATTAAAATCTTTATTAAATAAATAAATAATTTAAGCTAAATGCTATTCTGAAATATATTATTTTATATGCAATATAGATTAAATGCAAGCATTAAATCTGCTAACAATACCGTATTCTTTTTTTTTTTGTGTCAATTTTTCATAGTTTGATGATGCTTGAAATATTTGAGTTGTTATTGCTTTATTTTGATGGTCGAGAAGGTTTTAAGGTTTTTTGTGGGCTTTTTTTATTTATTGTTATTTTTTTTATTATTATTATTTTTTTTTGTGAGCACATACTTTAAAGGCAAACATTGCCAAAATAGAATAAAAACAAAACATGAACATTATACAGTAAATAAGAAAAATATATCAACCAGAGGGAACTAGTTTTTATGACATATGACTCATATACATGTAGGCACACAGTTCAAATGAATTTAAACAGTGAAAAAAAACTAATAGCATGAATAACTCTTCTGTCTTTGTGAATTACCTTGCACTGTGTGTTAGGATCTATTTTCGTGGCTGGAATTCTGTGTAATAGCTTTAGAAATGCTTCAAAACAAATCTCTGCATACCTGTCATCCATGTACTGTTGGTCAGATACTCTGTCAGACATAAACAACACATTTTAAAATTATTACAAGTAATGGTTGATCTGTTATGTGTATTCAGTGTTATAAAACATATAAAAGTATAAATTAGGAACAAATGTATTTTGGCCTATCTGTCAGTCAAAAACTCAGTGAGATAAAAGAATATTACTAAAGTTTCAAAAGGTTTTTATTATTTGATTCTGAAAAAGGTCTAAGAATACCTCTGATTTTCATGCTCTATTTTATTAATATTGAAATAAATACCGTTCTTAATTATAGACAAGAGTTTGTCACAAAAGTGACTACATCCTACCACCACCAATTCCGTTGAAAGGGAAATGGGGGAGGGGATGACATTTTTAAATAGGTTTGTAAGCAATGTTGAAAAAATGAGAGCAACACTGAAAATACATGATACTATCTGCAGGTGATAAAGAAGCCTGCAATATTTGAAAAGAATCCGTTTAATTGTGTAGTGGGAGTTCAATGCACAAGGTTTGTGCCTGACGCATGGACAAATGCATACACAGATGAAGGGTACTTCCATATCCCCCGCTCTGCATTCCAAGTTGGCATGGGATAAAAAAAACTTTTTTTCAATACCTCTTAATTTAAAGACAGATATCTGTCAAATAAAATTATAAAAAAACATCCAATTAAAATCAATAAAGGAAAAATCTTGTTTAAATCATTCAGAAATCCTAAACAGAAACCAGTATTAAATACACAAAGTAGTACCTGCTACTACTACACAAGAAGTTCCTGATACATATACATGTATCAGTACTTGCTACACAAAGTAGTACCTGATACATATATCAGTACAGTAGATTCCGCTTAATTGCATAGTCTGTGTGTCAGAAAATTTTATGCAATTAAGCGGAATATGCAAATAACCGAAAATGCCCCTTGGACACGATTGATGGATACATGGGTTGGGGCCATTTTAGTACTTGTGTAGGCATCATAGAACACTGTAGAAACAACAGAAAATAAGTTATTACTTTGAAATTAAAAAATGAAATAAATAATTCAGAATAAAAAAATTTAAAAAATTATATATTTTTTTTAATTTGTATATAATGTTTTAAAAATTCTAGCTGATCGATTGACGGATACTCCCGGTGAGGCCGTTTTTTTAGTAAACATCAAAGTCGGTGTACTGTAGAATCAGCAGAAAATTTGTAATTCCTTTGACATAAAAAAATAAATAATTAAAGATAATTGAAAAATATATTTAATTACATGTAATTAAAATCTCAAGACTTGTAATATATTTTCTTTACTAAATAAAGATTTAAAATTCTAGCTGATCGTTTTAAACCTCGTATTTACATGGGATTCCAAAATGTGGTATGGGTGGACTTTTCTTTCAGACCATCGATCTGTGTTTAATCCTAGAAAATGTATGTAACTAGAACATCTGTTGGTATTTAATTCATTGTTGCTTAACACTCGCGATATTCGTATTTCTTGTTTATTTACTTCTTTTTAAAAATCCACGTGTTCGCACATGGCACTGAGTTATACTGTTCGAGTTATCTCCCTTTCACGGTACCGATAATCTATTTTTAAATGTGACATAGAAAAAATCCAGTTGCTTGACAACGTGCACGATGTCCGGTAAAATTAAATTTCAAACAGATTTTGTGTAAATAAATTGAAAGATGTCTTATCTTGTTATTAATTTTATACAAAGTTATATTTTAATTGTTTATTGACCAATTATTCGATCAGTCATAAATTGGAAATTCCCGTTGTTATGTGTAACTAGGTCTGATCCAATGAAATTAATGAATAAAACGTCACTTCCTTATGTGAAAAAATGTCTTTGATGTTGAATCTGTATACCGACAAAACTTGCTACATAAAGGGTTTTTCAGCCGTAAACGATGATTTCAACCAGTTTATCTTAATGAGGAAATAATAAATAAAGAATAAAGCATTTGATTGAGGTATGATTGATTGAGTTTACCCAAAAAGAACTATATACGCGTTATTAAACTTGCTATGGGATAACAGTCAACGTACATACAATGATACACATTCCTTAACCATGTTAACAAAAACATTAATTTAAAAAATGTTTTTGGCTTTATTTAATCTTTGTTTGAAAAACCCAGCACCGAAGTTCCAGTAAAACCATGTGTGGGTTTAGAAAATGTAATGGAAATAAATTTCAGTTAAAAAAAATCGTTATAAAACTTGTGTGACCCGGGTACAAATTTTTCACCTGTCATAGCCCTTTTTAATTGGTTTAACATAATTAATTACGTTTCCTTGACCGACCAATTGGATGACTACTCTACAAAGTGAACACTAATTAACTGGCTTCATATCTCACCTGGTGTTAGCTGTACACATGTTTATATAATGTAAACATCTGTCGAGGTTACCTTTGCATTGTCGGCAAATATTTTTTGTAATCATGAAACTTCAGACCAAGATCGCATAATTTTCAGAATTTTTTATGCAATTAAGCGGAATTCAGACTTTTGTTTATGCAAATAAACGGAATTTTTTTACATTGTTTAAATAGGAAATGGTTTGGTGCAGAGAAAAATTATGCAATAAACCGGAATATGCAATTAACCGGTATGCAATTAAGTGGAATCTACTGTACTTGCTACACAAAGTAGTTCCTGATACATAAATCAGTAATTGCTACATAAATAGTACCTGATACATAAATCAGTCGTGCTACACAAAGTAGTACCTGATACTGAATCAGTACTTGCTACACAATGTAGTACTTGATACAGTACTGATACATAAATCAGTACTTGATACATAAATCAGTACTTGATACACAAAGTAGTACCTGTACCTGATTAATTAATTAGTACCTGATACATAAATTTTCCAGTGTCTGTGTTGCACCACGTAAAACATCTTCACTGGCAGTCTGATTTTCTATTACAGAGAATAAGATACCTTGTTTACCGAAAAGGATCTTGTGATACTGAAATAAAAACAGTAACTTTTTTGTTAAATGCATTGTCTTTAAAGGAATACAAAGAAATTGTTGTTTTATTTATCATTATTATACAATATTCAAGTTGTTGTAAAAAATTATAATTTCTGATTTTTTCTAAAAAGAAAACTTTTTATACTAATATCTAAACTCAAAGACCATTTCTATTTTAAAGCTGGTTATTATAGTCTTTCTCTTTCTTATCTCAACCACACTTATACTCACAAATCAAAAAGTATTTCTGTACCTAAAATTTCCAAAACTTTTGAAAAAAATGCATATCAGTGTAATGACTTAATAATAAAACTATGGGAATGTTGAGAAGAAAAGTATAATTTGTATGCAAATAATTTGTGACTATTTTGGTAGTTTTTTTTTTCCAAAGCTACAAATGTCTAGGGTTCTCTGTCAATGATAATTTCTTTAGCTACAACTTTCTTTACCAGGTATTTCATTTATCATTCCTTGTGTTACCTCTGTAAGTCGTCCCACATTTTCATACACAACGGCCGCCAAAGCCACATAAATGTCACCGATGGCCCAAACCTGACATCTCTGTACAGCGCCAATCAAATATTCCATTACAACTGGTAGATTAGGGTCATACAGTTCAAGCTGTATACAAAAAATATAGACAAGAACAAGTTGTAGTTATCTGAAGACAAAAGGTATCCATGGTAACTTCTAACTCAAAGTCCCATGCATTTCCTCTCTTAAGATGGATAAAAAACCACTCTGACTAAACAAGAACTTTAGTTCATCTATTGTATTTGAGAACATGCACATCTAAATTATTGAATTTTACTGTAAATTTTCAAATTAAAAGTAAGAAAAAAATATTTTTGAACAACGTTTTAATGGTCTATTAAAACTGTTTTTTTCCTTAATTGGAACACATGACAGTGGATGGTTAAGGATACAAGCTTGTAAATTCAATGGTTTTGGATTCAACCCCAAGCTAGGCTAGATGGTATGCTCCTAGACAAAACATTTATTTTCCTTTGCTCCAGTCCACCCAGCTGGTAAATAAATAGGTACCCACAACATATGCTTGAAGTTCAACTGGTAATGATCTCAATAATTAATGAAACCAAGAATCTTGCATTAAGAGTCACTTCACATCACTGAAACAGATATACTGGTGGCCTAACTTGTAACAGACTTACTTTTTTTCAAAAAATTAGACAGCCAATTAACAAAGAGAATTAAACTTATTATTAACATTATTTTAATTACCAAAATCCTCTAAGTAGATTTTAATGAAACCTACAACTTCTTACAACAATATATATTATACAGTTTGGTTTTTATAAAAAAAATTCCTTTAGAATCTACATTACAGACTTATAAAATAATTGTTTTTTTTTTTAAATTAAGGAATAACTTGTGTTTTTAACAAGTTTATTGAGTCATAACATGAAAATTGGTGTGGACAATTAACTGTTTAAAAACACAAGTTATTCCTTATAATTAAATTTTAATGGTTAGACTAAAACATAAAACAATGTTTTGTTTCAGTTTTCTTGATTTTTCTAATTGAAATAAAATTTCCTCTGCATTGGAACTATCATCAACAAACAATTTCAGCCAATGAAATGGAAAGAGTCAAACGATGCTATTTACATTAAGCGTTGCTATGGTTGTGTAATTTATTGGAGTATAACGTGAAAAACGATCATGTGAAATTGAATTATATAGTATTCAAAAAATTTACCTGTTGTTTAGCCAGTAGATAGTAAATTGTTTGACACAATTTTATTACAAGTCGATCTTCATAGTATGGTACTATTTTACACAATTTTATAATCAATCTATTTGCTTCCTAAAATGAAAATAGAAAAGTTTTAGCATGTAACATTAAAAAAGCAAATCTATCTTATTTTGCATTCATCTGCTTTTAAAGGGATAAACAAGACAACAATTGGTCCAATTAGTATTGACAGCTTAAAATAGTTTTCAACAATGGTTATTGCAAACATGTCAGATATCTTTCATTTGATAAAGATGATGACAGTCAACTTTAATTGCTGATCAATACCATAAGTTGACTCCTCATATAAATTTTTGTAAACATGTGTGCTTTGCAGTTGCTGTTTATATGCTGCACATAAAGTATTATATGCCACTGTCGGAAAACCAGTGTTAATGACCCAATGGCTCTGACCCTGTATCCCTGATCATGGAAGTAAGTAATGATAATGTTGGAAAATAGTTTCCATAATACAAGATGCAAATGCATATCCATATGAAACAGCATGTACTAATCTATAGTATAGATGTAATTCAAGGGTTCAACTCTCTCACCTTTTTATTTCCATTTAAAACACTCATCATAATTTGCTTCATTGACAAAAGTGAAAAAATCGTTTCTTTTTAAATTATCAAAACATCAGAAGTTTCACATAAGACTTTATGTATACTACATGTCACACAGCATTCTATTATCATGGTTGATTGATCTCTGTATATCAATATTCTAGGGTTCAATACACATCTAGGTGAGAAATGAGACTTGATAATAGAAATGTTTAGGTAGTCATTGGTTCTTTTAGAAGATATCCATGTCATGGGACTTGTCATGAAAAAAGCTCTCATTTCCATGGCAATGGCCTGAACTATAAATAAGCTTGAAAGGTTTTACCTCATCATTAGCAATGTGAATGGAATATTCCATTGAATTTAATTCATCCATAAGTAAATTCAGGTTGGTTCGTGATTTCTCATCATCTCGACGGACAAAATCTATTATTCTTCTGTAACTCTGGAGAAACCTGTCTCTTTCAGCAAGAGCTAAGCCGGTATCTTCCTCCATCTTCAAGAATGCGTGTTGGTTACTTTCGGAAATGTTGACATTCCGAATGGACTCTCAAACGGGAGACTTAATTATTTAAAATATAGTATTAATCAGAGTGGCTTTAAATCAAATCACAGACTCAATAAGATAAAAGTTTATGTGATACACTATTAAAATAAATTATTTTGAAGTATTTGAAAACAAATTTACGACAGGAATGATTTGTACAAAGATTTTTTGCATGACATGAAATATTTGCTTTACGGAAAACTCCCAAAATGGCAGCCTCCATATGTTTACGCACGGCTTGTCGTTACGTTAGAAAATCTTCAGTTCGGTCCATCTGTATGTCATCACAGAAATTAAACAAAGCAGAATCAGATTCTGACACAAGACAAACTCACTTTGGATTTGAATATATTCCTGAAGAAGAAAAGGAAAGCAGAGGTAACTTGATGGCATTGAAAAGTTTCGGCATTTACATTTCTGAAACCGTACCAATATCCGTAAAATTTAAGGATATTGATGTGTCCAATTTCTATTTAAACGTTTTTTTCCATTACTGTTAGAAAATCAAATATCTCATACTAAATTAACAGAATTGCCCTGCTTTTGTAGGTACATTTCCGGTGCGCCTGATCTCACAATCACACATCTGAATATTCGTTATTAGAGATCAGAGGCTTAACAATAGCTTTAAGTTTTGTTTAAAGTGAATTTTTTGTGTCATCATTTTGTATTAACCATGATTACATCATTCAGAGATATGATCATCATAAAGTTTCAAATAAAAATTATAAAATCTCATTCAAAATTATATTAAAATTTTCTGGTAGGTTTAAACATTTTAACCAATTCTATAAGCACCTAGAATCACCACTCAACATCGTAAAGTTAAATCCAAGGGCAAGGAAAAAGTTAACAGGCATCAATGGATTAAAAATATTTTTTCTACAGCCCTCTCTCTCTCATTTCAAATTCTATCAATAACCAGGTTTTTTTAAAATATATTTTTACAGTATATGAGGTTTTTAAAAATGTAGCTACAAAATATGATCTAATGAATGATGCAATGAGTGTGGGTATTCACAGACTATGGAAGGATCATTTTATACAGCGTTTGGCACCAACACATGGAACACAGCTGCTAGATGTAGCTGGTGGAACAGGTATTTGTTGTCAAAATTTTTTAGTCCTGGAAATCTGCAAAGTATGTAGGGCCTTTATGGCTGAGTGGTCAAAAGTGTGGTTTAAGGTCCCATTTCCTCTTTCCTCTTTATATTCCACTCAGGTAGATTGTAGTTTGAAGAAGTTTTTTGTTCACTTGCCAATTGTAAGTGGTATTCTCAAGGTAATCTGGTTTCCTCCTCCATCTCAGAACTGATTTTTTAAGAGTGAAAGAATCTTGACTGTGAGTTGAACACCATTACCCAATTTCACCCCACTCTGAATGTCTGGTAGTAGTCCGAAAATCTGACGGTCTATCTCCAATCTCCGATCGTGCAGTAGACCAAGGCAAAAAAATTGAAAAGGATAAATCTAAAGACCGCAGAAATCTCGGTCTAGTCTGGTAGTAAAACTAGTAGATGTAATATTTTTTTTGTTTTTTTTTTTTTTTTTAACTATAGTTTAAAAAACTGCATTGAAATAAATAGATAAATAAATAAATTAATAAATAATTCATAGATCTTTGACCACTGAATTCATGTTTTTGACAGACCATTAGATTTTTAAAACTAGGTCCAGAACCAAGGGTCTGGAGAAAAAAAAAAAAAAAGAAAGAAAAATCAAGACTCACATTCTTAATTCCTCATTTAAGTTTTTATATTTGTAATTAATTCCAGGAGATATAGCCTTAAGGTATCTTCAGTTTCTTGAGTTGGATAAAAGAACATCGAATGATAATGCTGTTGATGACTTCAAAGTCCCAAATGAAATACAAGCAGGATCCTATGGAATTCCTCCACAATATCATTCAGATGATAGTACATCAGACACTTCATCATCAGATTCTTCAGAAGATGAGGATACTGGAAATAAATTTTCTAAAAATAAACCTTTATCACATGTAACAGTTTGTGATATAAACCAAGAAATGTTAGACGTTGGCAAAGAAAAGGCTTTAAATCTAGGATATTTAAAAGGTTAGAGTATTCAATATTGGTGGCTATTATCATCTCTAAGATATAGCTTTGTCCAAGAAACAGTACATACAGAGATTTACTGTCAATCAGTTCACTTACATGATACAGTAGATGATTGAATTAGTATTTCAGGTTGCCACAACAATGTAATCGCTCTACCTATTGCATATATCTAAAAACATTTTGTTTAATTTGCTTATGACAAACACCATGTTAATTTTCCATCAGGTTGATTTATTCTGGGCATTGTCTGAGTTCTTGAAAAACGGGTTTGGGACCATTTAATTCTTGTAACTTGAAAATTGTAACCATTAAAGTTAAATTTTTGAAATTGTGTCCTGAGTGACTTCTTTACCAAAGACAATTAACACAATTGTTGTTCAGTTGCAGGTTATTGTAAAATACTTTGATTTAATTTCTAAATTTGGTTATATCTTACTGTAATACAAAAAAAAACTCATTTGATTGTTTTTCATGTTATACTCCATTATTGCAATAAACTTTGCAACCATAGCAATGCTAAACTTGAAGGGCGTGGCTTGTATTTCGTTCATTCATTGGCTAAAATTGATAGTTGATGACAATTCCAAGTTCCAACAAGGAGGAAATTTTATTTCTATTATAAAAAAATCAGTTTAAGTTTAAATTAGTTTCAAGTGTTTAAAATTAAATCATAAGGAATAACTTGTGTTTTTATCAAGTTTATTGAGTCATAACATGAAAAAAAAAAACGATGTGCACACTTTTTTATAATGCACATATATGTATATTCAAACAAATCAAAGTGTTTGTACAGATTTTTAAAGTAAAACAAAAGTTTATCATCTCAAAAACTTCCAATGTTGTTAGATATTTTGTGTTTATAAAAAGGAAGCAGTCATCAATTAACAGTACTTTAGAGGAAATAAATAAAAAATTTTACACTTGCACATTTGTACCTGCAAGACTCTTCCGTCAATTCAGCTCATAAATCTTGTCAAAGGACAGGATCTAACTAAAATAATCCAAACTATTCAGAAAGATACAGAGACAGTAGACAGATGTATGTGTCAATATTTGTATCCAAATTTTTGTTGACACTATCCTATTTCCATTCTAAAGATACCATGTTTTGGAAAGTGAAATGCAGACTGACATAAAATTTCATGAAAAAAGTCAACTTGCAAACAAGCTTTGAGTTGACCCATTCCTCAGTTATTTGATTTTTATTGGGTTTATTGTGGTTACCTTATGTATTGATGTAGCTATCTGTCAGATTTATCCACAACTGCTACAATTGTTTCAACACCAATAAGTTTGATAGACTGTAAGTCCTATATTTATTGTTTAGTTATGGGTCATTAAGCAGTAATTTTTTATTTGCAAAATAATCAAGGTATATTAAATACCTGGAAGTAAATGGTTAATAGGATAATGACAACAGATCATAATGTGTTGTATTAAAAGAAGGAAACATTTAAAATATCACAAACATTTTATTGTTATAATTATAAAGTTGATAAAAGATGTAAATAAACTGACACACACAGTCTGTTAATCTGAGAATTAATTTTACAAAAGGAAAAAAAACTTAAGCAGTCACTAACAATTCTAAACATATTACTTACATTCCATCAATTCCCTTTATTGATCATGTGGTATGTATCATCATCATTTTTTTCATGAAAAGTAATTTTATTGTATAACCATAAAGTAGTCGGACATTATGGCAGGTAATCACTATGCAATACCAATCATATGTATACTGTAAATTGTTGTTGTTAGCAGTTAATGTTTTAATTGCAGATAACATTTCATGGGTAAAAGGAAATGCTGAGAGTTTACCATTTGATGATAATAAGTTTGATGCCTATACAATAGCATTTGGTATAAGAAATTGTACACATGTTGATAAGGCAAGTATGATGCATGAAAAAACTGTGAATACTGAATGATACCTGTTTATTAAAAATTTTACAGGATCTAGTTTATTTAGTTTAACTGGATATTAAAAGCAACCTGTAATATGCTGTAATAAGTATAGTTTAAAATTATAACATAAAAAAACTTCATACTTTTAATAGCTACCAGTAATTGCCATTATGAATATTTTAAAGTCATATTTTGATATCCAGACTGACATGTAATTAAGTATTTAAAGGGTTTTTAATTACAAAATATCATGTGTTGTTTTCATACTTGAAATTATATGGATTTTATGTCATTTATACAACATAATCTAACTTGTTTTGAGAATTCACAGGATCTGGTTTACAAAAGAGTCTCTCATAAGGAATACGGAATGATCCAACTGGTTTTCTCAGAATTGGTTTTTCACAATTATTTCTACACTTAATAGTTATTTATACCTATTCACAAGGGTAAAAGAATCTTGTTCCTATATACCTACTGATCTTGAATATGTATCATTTGAAACCTTTGTTGATCAAAAAAAAAAAAAAAAACCAAAAAAAAACAAAACAAAAAAAAAAAAAAAAAAAAAATTGGTTGTCAACCTGTGGATCTCAATACTTGACTTTACTTTACATTACTGCTCCGTTAAATAAAAAATCAGATTAAAACTAAATATTCTTAACACAAGCTTATCACATACATGTATGTTTAAGACGAGTTTCCCTGGAAGAGATAGAGGGTCATATATTTTGCCAACATTGTGTAATAGGTTATTTGTTTCCCAAAGACACTTTTTATATCTTCCCTTTTTAAAACTAATTCATAATTTGATCATGTTGATAGAAAGTTTGAAATTTAGAAGAGTTTTATTGTATAATACTGGTTGCTTATGTACAAGCATGCATTGTTTGTTTTTAGTTTGATTTTTTTATACCTAATTTAGTAATTTAGTTTATTTGTTTATTATTGTCTCTGTTAGGTTATTGAAGAGAGTTACAGAGTACTGAAGCCTGGTGGTAGATTTATGTGTTTAGAATTCAGCCAAGTAAATAATGTTATACTTAGAGAGTGAGTAGTTCTTTTACTTGTAAAAATTAGAAAACTTCTGAACTTAAGCATTTTACCATATTATTCTCAAAACATTTTATTGTAAAGAAACTCAATTGTGTAAACCAATACCTGCCTGATATGAAAAACAAAATTATCAGTCTGTAGTTGTTTACTTTAGACAGGTTACACTGTAATTAATTCTAAAACATAATGCTTTATTTAATTGTAGACTGTATGACTCCTATTCATTTCAAGTAATACCTGTTTTGGGTCAGGTGTTAGCTCGGGATTGGAAATCATATCAATATTTAGTAGAAAGTATCAGACAGTTTCCTGATCAGGTAAGAAATAATTACTTGTATACCGGTAACTGTTTTTCAAATAACTCATCACATACTTACTAGGTAACTTCTATAAATTGTTTTTTTATTTGTAAATCTATCTAAGGTACAGTGGTATATCAGTTGTACATTATTTGCAAGTATTTTCAATCAGTCTCCTACTGAAAAATGTGAAGTTGTATGTACATCAGGACTCCACAAACGCCAGTAAGGCCAATCGGCGGTAGGCAAAGGGTACATTAACTTGTAAGGTATTAGGTAATTACCTATGAATAGGGAAGTTCAGTGAATCGTGACACTGTCCTGAGTACTTTTAATTGTTAACAAGCCGGCATTAAAGAATTTTTAATCAGATTTTGTCTTACTATTATGGGGGAAAAAGCCGATTCAGATATTTTTCAATCGGGCCTTTTTAAGTTTGAATTGGCGTTTTTTGCTAAAAATCGTCGTTGTGAAGGCCTGATGTACATGTATAGAAAATGTGAAATAAAAATTTATAGAATAAAAAAATCTGTTATAATGGCAATTGTTTTCTTGTAAAGCTTCATTTAAACTTTGTTCTGACACCCTTGCTTCCTTATATTGAGTTAATTATTTAAATTGTTTTTATGATATTATAACACAAACATTTTTCAGAGTCTGCTGCAACGTAGCAGCAATGTAGTCATTGTGTTAACATATGTCGTGTTTGCAAAGCATCAACAAAAATATATTACAACCTGAGTAATCAATTTTGTCTTCCTCTTCAGAGTAACAACCCTGTCTGGATACTTTAACATAAACTGTCTAGTTGGCTTTAGTTTTTTTCATTTGACTGAAAACAAATATAAGTCATATATTATTACATTATAATACTTACTAATAGGTTACTAGTGATTTAAAACAGAAAAATGAAAGGGTGTAATTTTATTTGATTTAATGGGTTTTTACATCCCAATCAAGAATATTTCACTTATATTGAGATGTAAGGTGAAGTGGCAGAAATTATTACTTTTGAAGTGCACTTAAGACAGTGTGCAGGGGGGTTCTTTAATGTGCCACAACTGCCTTGACACACCTTGACAGTTTTTATTGTCTCCTCCTAACCATATTATGCTTACTAACGTGATTTGAAACACAAAAATTAAAGGGTGTAATTTTAAACAGTAGTATGAATACTAAGTATATACAAAAAAGTGTTTATTGCATGTATTTATCTGTTTCAGGAGGAATTTGCTGCCATGATTCAACAAGCAGGATTTAGTTTTGTTACATATGAAAATTTGACATTTGGGGTAGCCGCAATACACTCTGGGTTCAAGTTATGATTGATTTAAATAAGTATACATTTTGATTTGTTTTTAATCAATGAAAAAACTTTACATGTTAAATTATTTTGTAGATAAATATTTTGTTTATATGCATTTGTAACTAGTCTAAATAAATTTATTAGACAGTATTAATGTCTTCTAGTTGTTTTACATAGAACTTGGCAAGGTTAAGTCTACACCTTTGCCTACAGCCTTGGTCTCTGTATTTACTCTCTCATTTTTCAACAAGCACTCTTGATGTGACATCCCTACTAAAAATAGGAGTCTTATATTTTTTATTGCTCATTGCATTGTGGAAGGTCTAAAGTTTAAACCTGTTTTTCCTGAACAAGATGTAGACGTATCTTTTAAGATATAATGTAGACCATGACTGTTTATTACTGTATTTAATTTAGAAATTAGTTGAAACTCAGAGTTCATGAACAATATATGATGGTCCAGAACTAGTAATGTAAACCCAGTAATTTATCATCTTTGGTCTGAATCAAGATATACATGTTATTGTTTACCATGAAAAAATATAGCTGTACTGAAAATATCAGAATTTGAATAAAAAAGTCTTTACACTCAAGACATCACTTTTTCCTAAGAAATAATTGGTTCTGTACAGTCCTTTTAAATCAAACATGGGACTTGAATTTTTTTTCATCAGAATTTAGTTATATGCTGTTGTTTACCTTTTGGTGCATATCTGACAAAACCATTAACTGTAGACATTAAAGGTACAGAATTTCATAAAAATGTTGCAAAATTCTGACATTACCAGGATTGCAGACAGATGAGTCTTGTCATGCTTTCCAGGTTTGTCATCATTCACAACCACATCAGTTGAAATCATCAGCAAGGCTGTGGCCGTGGTAATGGTTCGAGTTGCAAAGTTTGAAGGCATGTATATCACAGCTTAGTCATCAGTGTAATTTGGCAAGCCAAATCTCTTCAAATACCACCATTTCATTTTCAGAAATACCTAGTTGGTGTTTTAGATATTTTAGAATGAATATTTAATTATTTTCTAATTCAGTCTTTAAATATTTGATTTTGATATCAGAAACCATTGTGGAATGGTTTTGGCAAAACAAAAAGTACATTACACTTTTAAACATATGCAAATTTACCTTTTGTTATATTCAGTAGCTGGCCACACTTAGTTTATATAATCAGCAGTCTTATAAGTTTACAATATTTGTTTCTTATCTTATTTGTTGTTTTATATTCTTGGTTGCATCTGCCATAGCTAAAATTTTACTAAACTTTCTACTACAACTACATTTGGTTAGTTTAACCATTCATTTTAATCTTGACTTTAGTCCATCAAATAAAACATTTTAACCTGAGCTATTGAAAATCTAAACTGGTGGCAAAAACTTTGCCAAATTCAAAAAATCCTGTCGCTAGTAAAATTCGTTAATTTTTAGTCTGATAAACATAAAAATTTATCATCATTAAAAGAAATGTAACCCAGGCAACAGAATTTTTTTTTTTGTATTTGGCAATAGATTAAATTGTCATATTATTAAACAAAAAAATCATCAGAATTCAATTTTTGGATTTTTTAAAAAGATTTTTTAATTTTTGCCTCATTTTTTGAGTTGTGTCCATCATTACAATATAAACATAAACTTACATGTACATAAATATATATTTATAACTTATAAATGGCAATAAAAAAGAATAACAATAACAAATTTCAAAATGCTGTCGAGTCCAATTGGCTTATACATGTATAATGCTGACAAGTTATACACTTAACCTGTACAATACAAAAATAAGCTCCCTATTGAAACAGATCTACAATATTGTACATTAAACTAAAAAATTGACCAGCACTTGACTAGTTACACATTATAAACTTGAAAAAGGCAGTCTAAAAGAAATTGAAATCTGTCCATTTCAAGAACTGGTAGTGTCTGCTGTCTATATTTTTCATACAATAATAAAAATTTAATATAAAGGCAGGATCAAATTTTGGCAACAACATCATGACAAAAATTGTAAGTTTGTAAAGTTTTTTTTTTCTGGATTTGAATTAACCAGATTTGAACAACAAAATGGCAACTTGTCCCAAGTAGAAGTAGATAAAGTGCTTTGTTTCATGTGTAACATAGCTTCCAAAGTTCCTTCCTACAATGCAGTGCCATGTTGGGTTGTATTTTTTGTCGAATTCCTTTTTGATGTAGGCAGCAATGTCTTTTTCAATGTTGTATTTTTCTAATGCCTGTGTTGCGCAATCAACAGCATCCTGCTGCATGTCCTCTGACATATCAGCATTCTTGATTACAGCCTTTCTCTCAGACATGATTTCTGGAAGGTAAAAATGGAAGTTATTAAAGTAAAATAACATGTATACATTATTATTTTTTCAAAATTCAGTAAATGTCCAAAATAAATGTTTCCAGTCCATTTCCTTTTGAAATTTATATTATCTGAAAACCTGTTAAATAACTGACAGTTAAATTTATTGCTTCATTGCAGTTTTTGGATAAGATTTGAATACAATTTCTTCTTTGGACTTCAGTACTCTTGTTATAAACTGACCTTTAAAGGAATGCCATTTGGTGAGGGATGCATTGCTAGACATTGAAATTTTAATTGTGTTAATTTAAATATCAGTTTATGGTAAAACCTCGCACAGAGGTAAAGAATTTGGCCAATTGTCAAGAATTTGCTATTTTTCATGTTAATATTTATAGGTTAATACAGTATTACTCATTTATTTATTTTTAATATTTTTAGTCACTTATGAAACTGTTGTAATTGAACTTTAGACCTATACTTTCAGTCTCCGAACGAGTTATCTGGTTATTTTCAACCAGCAGATGTTATAATTTATTTGTTATATTTTGCGTAACAAATTCAAAATTCTATTATAAAAGCAGGGCATCTTTACATAATCACCAATTATTACAGTCAAAAACATATTATTTAATTTGTATAAATCTTGGTCACCAATGGCAACCGGTTATCAATATCAGTTTAGGATGGCCGGTTTAGGATTAATAAATCGAGATTTATAATTTTTAATAATTTCAGAAATTTGATATTATTACCGATTCGTTAATACATTATGATAATTTTAAATGCGTTTTACATATTATACTCACCAATTTGATGTCAAGTATTAAATTTATTTTTGGATGTTCACACAGCAACTTTCGTTAACCTCACTTTTGATTATGACCACGGGTATGCTAAACAGTGACCTTTCCTGGCAACCGACAAGAATTGAAAGTGTCTTATTCTCGACATCTGATTGGACAATTATCCCGATTTCATTGGCTAAATTTTACAGTCTTCACTTTTAGTATATCAACCCATAATGCAATGTTCTGATTTGTCGTAGTTTCTTCCTTTATTAGGAGTACCTCACTACAAGTATAATACTATAAAACAGACGTGAAGCACATTCTTCAAGATATAAATATTCATACTGCCGGTATATATTTTCGCAGTCGCAGATAATAATGATAATAATAATAATAATAATAATGTTTATTTGCAATAAAGTATAAAATACAAAAGAAATAACATTTTTACAATGTTTTACAAAATGACAGAAACAAGTTAGTAACAGTTTACTAAGTTGTATCTATTTTACAACACATAGTAGAATGAAACTAATATTGCAGCAGAAGAACAAAATGACTACATTAGAGAATATACTGATATATATATCTAGTGTAAGAAACTTTACCTCTTTTTACCTCTATATTTAGATTCATAGATAAAGTTACATCACGATAACATTTAATTAGTATACACTGTATATATAATACAGATACCACGGTCTTAATTCAAGAGGAGTTGCGGGGATTGCAACCCCCTTTGATAAATTAAAAATAAAAAAGAGAGAAAAATAAGATCAAAAGGTCCTCAGAAAATCATTTTCTCGCCGGGGGGCTTCGCTCCTGGACCTCCAACATGGCTCTGCCCTGGACTGCCGAGGGGTCTTTAGCGGCCCTAAGAGCCCCTCACCGCTGTGGGCTTTCAGAGCCTTCAATGCTCACAGTATCTCATATGATGAAATTCTCAAACCGGGTAAATGGTAGTACTGTACGAAAAAACTGAAGTTCTCTTTCACCAAAACCCGATTCAGAAATCCATATTAAAATCAACTCTTTCTACAGCATATTACACATTTATTGAGTATATAATAAGTAAATAAAACTTCCATCAATCTAAATTCATCAGTATCACTATCACTGCTGGTACCAGAGTGAAGATCTCTCATAAAACGTTAAATATAATAATGTTCCAGTCCATCTGTCTCCCATTATTTCTGTTGAACCTTTCAAAACGTTTCCATGAGTCAGTAAGTGCAAGTTTAAAGGCGTTATCAGTTATTATTATTATTATTATTATATGTCCACTTATTTACTGGATTTATTGATTTTGGTCTTTGCAGTATGCCCAAAATAGTAGTCACGGCAATGGGGTTTAGTTCACAAATGACGGACTGGTATCCTCAAGACTACATGTCCTTGTACATACTTCTACTAAAACGCCAGTATTATAAATTGGCATCGGTTTGTTTTGTTGAATGCGATAAATTTCTGTTTTCAATGCGTTAAAGAAAAGAGAAGTTCTTTTTATTTAAACAGTTCATCATATCACTTTTTATCGTGTTTGAGTTGGGAGAATTGCTGTCAGATGTTCTAATGTTGTTATATTGGGTGTTCTCTTGAACTATTAGGTGAACTATCTCAGTAGGGTTATTTGCCACTGCGGTAGCTCAGTTGGTAGAGTGCTCGCTCCGTAAGTGGAAGGTCGCGGGTTCTAACCCCAGCCGGGTCTGACCCAAGACTTGAAAGTGGGTAATGACTGTTCTCTTGCCAAGCACTCGGCATTACGAAATGAAAGTCACGGTTCTTTCGGATGGGAATTTAAAATAAACGAGGTCCCATGTCACGGCGTGGCACGATAAAGAACCCTGCTGTATAATGTCAACAGCGCAACGCACAGGCAAAATTTCTGCACTTTCGCCTAAAGCTGGCGACGTCTCGATATAAGTGAAATATTCTTGACTGGGACGTTAAACACAATTACTCAACTCAACTCAGTAGGGTTATTTAATGTTGGTAAAAGTTGGTCATCTACCCAAGACAGATAACTCTCTCCGTTTATTTTCTGATGGTGATCCCTATCCTTTGATTTTGTCTTGAAAACTAAATGACATCTTGGTATTTATCATTGTCTTTCACTCTGTGCATGTAAAAAATGTTCCGAAAAGTTGGCCTTTACTAGTCGTAATTGAAGGATCAAGTTTGTAGGGTTGATCATGTAGCCATATTTAACCATTAAACTGTTTAAAAATGAGGCTTCTAGTTGATATAACTTCCAATGCCGTGCAATGCAAACTGAATAACGCGCGCTAGCAGAAAACAGTGAAGTAACATAATTAATTTAATAATTCTTTTTTCAACAAATTGTTTTATTGTAACATTTAATCTGCTATGTTTGTTTACCTTAGATAATGTAGTTCCGTATGTAACAATGTGTTCATACACCGGTCAGCTGATCAATGGTAATTATAGCCGATATCATTGGTAATTATAGGTGATATTATTACCATTGGTCTCAAACACAGTTAAATATATATATATATATAAAGCAAACACATTGAAAATGTAAATATATATTCATATTTGTGATTTTGATTAACCCAAGTTTCATGAATAAAAACAATGCCAAATCCTTGATCTTTGTGCAATCTCAAATTTCTCAGATATTCACATCTACCTGATACCATTTAACTACTTTCTAAAATATTTATTTAGCTCTTTCGCATATTCAAACCCAATTCCATTTAGTTTCATTGCCAGCGAATTGATATTAAGTGTGCCTGATCCTTCTTTGAATGGTTTGTCATGTAACATTTTCATTTTTCCTATAATGAATGCACTGCATTTCTAATAACACTTAAATTGTCAAATCCCTCAGAACTATTTTTCGGCCTCTTTTCACTTTTGAAACTACCCCTACAACAAAAGCTATACAATTCAGCCTGTGTAGCGGTCTTATGTTTATTCTTGTTTCGCGAGATGCCCTTTCAAAACTTTTTTCAACATAAAATAATAGCCTTTTTCCTACATTTTCCAACTGAAAATAAACAGCTGCACCTGGAGCGCATGATACGCCCGTCAGATATTTAAACTTCTTTTTTAATTTCTTAAACAACTTGACATCTAGCTGAAACATATTTTTTAAAAACAAAAGTAGCAAATTTATTTCTCAATGTTTAGTCACAAAACTTTTTGATTATAGGACAAATATAACACAAAAGTTTCATAAAAAAAGTTCAAATGATTTTTGAGTTACAACATGCAAAAAAAAAATGCCTAAAATTTGACAATTAAAGGCCAATAACTCTACAACAAGAAAACATAAGAATCTCAAAAATAAAAGTGAGCTCTCTGCCATGGATACCAATATAACACACAAGTTTCATTCAAATTGTTCAAAGCATTTTTGAGTTATTGTACAACATGCAAAAAAATGCCTTAAATATGACAATTAGTCCCATAATTCCGCAGTGACAAAAAAAAAAAAAAAAAAAAAAAAAAAAAAAAAAAAAAAAAAAAAAAAGGAATCTCAAAAATAAAAGGGAGCTCTCTGCCATGGATACCAATATAACACAAAAGTTTCATTCAAATTGTTCAAAGCATTTTTGAGTTATAACACAACATGCAAAAAAAAAAATGCCTTAAATATGACAATTAAAGTCTCATAACTCCGCAGTGACAAAAAAAAAGGAATCTCAAAAATAAAAAGGAGCTCTCTGCCATGGATACCAATAAAACACAAGTTTCATTCAAATTGTTCAAAGCATTTTTGAGTTATTGTAGAACATGCAAAAAATGCCTTAAATATGACAATTAAAGTCCCATAACTCCGCAGTGACAAACAAAAAAAAATAAATAAATAAAAAAAAAAAAAAAAAAAAAAAAAAAAGGAATCTCAAAAATAAAAGGGAGCTTTCTGCCATGGATACCAATATTACACAAAAGTTGCATTCAAATTGTTAAAAGCATTTTCGAGTTATTGTACAACATGCAAAAAATGCCTAAAATTTGACAATTTAAGGCCAATAACTCCGCAACGAGAAAAATACAAATCTCAAAAACGAAAGGGAGCTTTCTGCCTTAGATATAAAACATTTCACAAAAGTTTCATTAAAATTGCTCAAAGCATTCTTGAGTTAGTGTACAACGTGTGGACACACGGACGGACGGACTGCGCCATACCATTATACGTCCCGTCATAGACGGGCGTATAAAAATCCAAAACTTTTTTAACCTTAGCTATTGAAATGTGATTTGCATATTAATTCATTTTACCTTTATTAACCATAAAATATCCCGATGTAATCTTGGATGAGGCCGCACTGGATCATAGAAGTCATTTATTTCTCACTTTAAAAAAAAAAAAAAATCTATTCGATGTTTTCATTGTTGGGATGAGTTGACCTAAATTTACATCCTATCCACATCCTTTTTAAGGTCTGACCAACCAGCTGGGGTAGTCTTACAATGACTGACTCTACCTCGAGTGTGTAAACAAGTAAAATATGTTCATATGCTGCTATAAAGGACCGCCATGTGCTACTTTTGAATTTTTCTGAACTAATTTCAAAGTTTTGCTTTCAAGCGTACACGTACTTGTAAATGACGGATTACAGAATCTACAAAAGCTTCAATATGCGAGAAACCAATAATACTTTACTTTCCTTGCCATAGTAGTAAAAATGTATAAAGCAGTAAAATATCTTAAAACATAAAATATTAAATGCAGATTCCACAGAATGGACATTTTTTGGCTTTTTGAAAAATAAATGTCCAAATACACACTTTATCAATGATAAATATATTTCATTGACACTTTCCTTTGAAAGTCCATCTTTATTTTTTATATGCCAAAATATGAAAAAATAAGTCTTTCCTTCATCCAACCCTTCACTGAAGCATCTTCCTTCGAGGACTTAAAATATCGTTCTCCTAGGGTGCATTCCATTCGTTTGTTCCGAACACACCCGAACCGTTTTAAATAATCTAACAATATTTAAGTGTTATCTCCCTTTAACTGTTTGTTTATTTATTTGACATGCTCACTGAACATCTTCAAGTTAACTTTATATTTATAGATGTTTTCCTGGCTGTTGGTCGATTTTAAAACTCCCAGCGACGGGCGATGATTTTTACACATTCTGGCTGTGGACTTGCACTGATTACAAAAGTACCGTTTGTTGACAGAAACATATTGAAATCATGGCCCAGATTGTAAAATGACATTGGTTATTCTTGCAATATGAAAATAACATTCAATAGTATATATTAAGAAGAATCATCGAGTCTAGATCTACGGAAATTCTCCGTAAGGAACTGAAGTTCTTAATTACAAGTAACTTTCTAAACTTTGTTTCTGCGATACGTTGTCGTATTAGCGATACACTATTGTGTTAGTGATAAACAAACTGCTATATAAGCGATACTGTAATAAGAATTTGTTGTGTTATCGGAACATTGTTGTATTAGCTATACATTGTTGCGATAGCAATACAACATTGTTAAAGCGATAATTTGTTGTATGAATAAGACTTTGTTGTATAAGTGATACTTAAATGAAATTTGTTGTAGTTGCGATACATTCTTGTGTTAGCAATTCATTGTTGTGTTATAGATAATTAATTTTATTGTATTCATTATTAACTAGACTTTGGCTTCAGCGAAACTTTGTTGTGTTAGCGGCATTGTAGACCACTTTTATTTCGCGTTAAATCGTAAATTTATATCTTACTCGAATATTTCCATTATTAAATACATCTTGGCCGTCATTTACAATCCCTGTCTGTGTTATGGGGTTTTCACATAACGCAAAATTTTCAACTTGCGAAATAAAAATCTAGAGTTATTTTTGTGTTATCGAAACTTGACCATACTGTTAAGTTTTATTGAAACATTGATGAGTTAAAGGCTATTTGTGTTTATTACTTTGCTATAAAGACAATTAACACCGTTAGTGCATTTTATGTTTTGGCTTTATTGTAATGAAAATGTCTGTATTTACTAAACAAACTACCCAAACACCGATGTTGATGTCACATGGGTATCTACAAATGAAAAATAAAAGATAAAGGAAAAAGAGATAAAATGGCATAAACAGAATATTTATTATAGATTTGTTCTATAGGATTCTCTGAGAGAGAGAGAGAGAGAGAGAGAGAGAGAGAGAGAGAGAGAGAGAGTTAAAGCGATATTCTGCAACATTACGATTGCTGAAATGTTTGTGGATTGAAGGCCTTTCTTACAGTAAATTAATCGAATCAATCATGAATTTCAAATCTTCCATTACCTATTTTTTTCTTCTAATAAACCTCTTGAATTTTTGTATTTTGCATTTAAGATATTCATAGTCATTTTGAAAATGAGTTGAAAGATATTGAAATCTTCCGAATACAAATTTCAAAAAATGTTTTACTTATTACATGTATAATGTTTCTGACTTCGATATAAATTTTGGAAAACTTTCTGTCATTCTAACATTGAATTCAGCATTGTGCAGAAGAAATTTGATCATACATGACCTTATCTAAAGTTGCACTTTGTTGACTCACCTGACCCATGTAAATTAACTGTTACTAATTTTCCATGACGTCCGAGTGTGAACACCTGTGATTCGATCACTTTACCATTATGTTTTACGTCAAGGCTGTAGTGTCCATGGTAACCAGAGATATGCACACCGTGATGTAGTGGCCGAGTAATGTTTGTACGCCATGTTTGTTTGAACAGTGTTTGATAACGGATACCAGCAGCATTGGGCTACAACAGAAAAAGAACGGAACAAGATACTTGTATTTTTGAACATGGCATTATGAAACTGTTTTGTGGAATGGTAGAAATGTGTGGATTTGACCGCATGTAAAAGAGTGCTAAAATAACGACTCTCGTGCAGATCCTTTACATAATTAACTAAATACCGGTTTATCTGTATCAATATAATACTAAAATGCTTTTGTATGCAACAATGGTTAAAATTTGGCATTTCGTGGACCATTTGTCCTACATGCGCTATGGCGTATTAGCTTTTGGAACAGTTAATCGTACTGTCAATTGTTATAACGCGTTTTTTGTTCGTACGTCTGTCCTTGTCAGCAAAAATGACACCTTAAGGAGTGAAAAACACAAACACAATTTAGACATAAAAATTATCTCGATTCTTTCTTTTCAAATACACATGCATAAAGGATTACTCACAACCACGTCTGGTCCGTTAGCCAAAGCAATTCGACGGTCAAAGACTTTTCCATCCCAGAATCCCCAGAAAAGTACGCCTTCAACGGCGGGATGGCTGAAGTAAAGAGTAAGTAGCTTTTCCAGGGCGTCTGCCTTTTTCTGGTTGTCTGTATCTAGTATACTCATTTCTGTTATCCATATCGGTAAGCCTGCTTCTGCAACTTTATCTAAACGATACTACAAATATATTACATATATCAGTCACAATATAGGTAAATGTTAATGTTATTTTCTTCAGAAACTTATCAGTAAATTTATAAATTGAAAAAATATATACACCTTTTAGAACCGTTTATAAAGCTTTTCTGTTGTTTCCTTTCTTGGCATCAATTTAAAGTTAAAACGAGAGACTTACGTCCTAAATCGCTTAAATTTTGAGGTGATCTTACAAGCACGAAGGCTAATATTCATCTCTGTAATACTAGTATTTCTATGATAGTCTTTACCATCAGAAACAAACTGATACGGTTCCCGCCATCTGCTGAAATGGATTTTGCCATCATTTGAAATATGACATGATTTCCGTAACAGTTAAAGCTGCTTTTTTGTTTTTCAATTTTCTGAATTTTTTTAAAATTTAATTTCATTTTATTTTCTAAAAAACACATTTTTTTAAAAAAAATAGATATCCTGTAACCACGATTCGTGAGATTCATTTTCTAAAATTTCATTTCTTTTACCTGTAAATAAACAGAATCCTCTAACTGGTTGGTCAATTTTCAACTATGATTATTATGAGCTTGGAGCATGAGCACGGATGTACGGAAAACCTAATGAATCGAAGGCGAAACCTGACAAATTGCATTAATTGTCCGCCATTTATATATAGATGTATTTGAAATGGTGTTATGTATCCCTTACTAAGTCACAAATGACAAATTCAATGAAGTTCTGTGTTTAATTTATCGTATTTCACCGTTTTTAAAGTTGTGTTTAAATGACCTGTTTTTTTTATGACGTAACCATATTCTAATACGTTTGTATTAGATCCCACATGCTACATCTCACTGGAAAATTACTGTTATTTCTGTATTTATTCGAGCTTTTATCGTTGAACCAAATGTAACATTGTTCATTAGGAACATCATTAATTAGATTAGCATCGTTTTAATTTTTTTCTTGGAAAACTTAATGCTGCTTTAAATACGTGTCGTTTGTAAAGTCGCCATAAGACAAACAACGCGCTTCTCGTGTTTGTTAAAAACTAACGCAAATTTTTCTCGTATCCGTTTAAAAACTAACGTGATTCTCGTATTCGTTTAAAAACTTACGTGATTCTCGTTTTCCTTAAATAACTTACGTGATTCTCGAATTCGTTAAATAACTAATTTTTCTCTTATCCGTTTAATAACAAACGTGATTCTCGCATTCGTTAAATAACAAACGTGATTCTTGTAATCGTTAAATAACTAACGTGATTCTTGTAATCGTTAAATAACTAACGTGATTCTTGTAATCGTTAAATAACTGAAGTGATTCTCGTATTCGTTAAATAACTAACGTAATTCTTGTTTGTTAAATAACTAACGTGATTCTTGTAATTGTTAAATAACTTGCGTTTTTTCGTACCCGTTAAATAACTAACGTGATTCTTGTAATCGTTAAATAACTAACGTGATTCTTGTAATTGTTAAATAACTGAAGTGATTCTCGTATTCTTCAAATAGCAAGGAGTGATTTTCGTATTCTTCAAATAACTAGGCGTGATTCTCGTATTCATTAAACAACTAACGTGGTTCTCGTATTCTTCAAATAACTAGGCGTGATTCTCGTATTCTTACAATATTTAACGTAATTTTCGTCTTCGTTTAAAAGCTGGTGTGATTCTCGTCTTTTTAAAACTACTGACGTGATTCTCGTATTTAATGTGTCATGTGCTGATTTTGAATTTCTATTAAAATAATGCATTCAAAATCAGCACATGACAACTGATTTTGAATGCATTATTTTAATAGAAATTCAAAATCAGCACATGACAACTGATTTTGAATGCATTATTTTAATAGAAATTCAAAATCAGCACATGACAAATGAATAACTAACGTGATTCTGTTCTTGTTTAATATCTGTCTTGTTTTTTATCGTCAAACTGTTATTCTGAATGTTTTGTGGTTTTGTATACGTACTAACCTTTACAGCATCGTAATCTATATTGCTTGATTTAAAATGACTCTGAACTCCGATCCCATATACAGGTACATTGCTAGCTTTTAGTATTTTGGCTTGCATTTTATATGCCTGTAAAATGCAATATAGAACAGACGTATTGATTAACATTTACTATACATTATCAGGATTCAATCCACCAATAACAGTAAATAAAAAAAAAGCAAGAACTCCAGAACTGTAAAACGAAACATTATGTAAATCAAATATATTGTATATCATATATATATATATATATATATATATATATATATATATATATATATATATATATATATATATATATATATATATATATATATTTACAATTGCTGATTTTTTTTCTTATATAAACTGTTTGACACGAATAATGTGTTTACATTTCAGTAAACTAGCATCACCTGTCAACCTCTCGTCAAGTCGCGCAAGAATACATATAAAGTGAAAAGTCAATTCTGGAGTTCCCCTTTCATTTTCTATGACAAATTTATTTTCAGCAACGCTGATAAAAATTTAAAAAATCCCGGATTTTAACGTTGAAAATGCGATATTATAAAAGTGTTATTAATAAAAAACAATTATAAGTTTGAATAAAACCTTGCTTTTGAAGTTTCAGCACTGCTTTGTGGTTGGTTTACGTCAAAGTGGGCGGACTGCTAAACGCTCTGAATGAATGAATGGTGATGTTCCGTTCACTGACAAAAACCAGCGAATAAAAAATGAAAAACAGTATTTTGTAATACTAAAATAGTTGACCTTGTGCAAATTCTTAGCAGAAATGTCAAACATTCATATTGTAAATATAAGAAGTAACTTTCAATTTGTTGTGGTTTACTGGGTATAAACAAGATTTTGGAAGTGGCAATTCTATCATAAATTGCTTCGCACTTTCAATTTGTTGTGGTTTACTGGGTATAAACAAGATTTTGGAAGTAGCAATTCTATCAAAATTGCCACTTCCAAAATCTTGTTTATACCCAGTAAACCACAACAAATTGAAAGTTATTTCTAAAAAATATATATGTTTACGTTTTCGCTTAAAATGCTGCTTACTAGAAAACCTATCTAGTCGCTTAACGTGAAATTAAGCTAGGTTTTTTGTGAAGATTTAGGTTGACCGACTTGATAGATATTTTCCAAAAAAAAAAAAAACAAACTTAAAAATGGTTATCTTTTAATTCATTCAACTGGTTCAAGTGATTCTAGTGATAAAGCATTTTCAGAAGCTTCTTCATTTAATATTTTAAAAAAGTACATAGTTTTAATTTTATACATTAGAACTAGCTATTCTTTGTACATACCGTTGTGTACGTATTGCTGTTAACGATGTTATAGTCATTTAGAAACAGTTTTACTCCTGGTTCTAACTGATGTATCCATTTAAACATTGAACTTGTTATGTTGGGGTTATGTAGCCTACGTTCAAAGTAGTCACCATGGAGGTTTTCATTGTTGACATCCCAATGAACAAGTCTGTATAAGAAATAAACCAATTTTATATTAGATCATGTTGACCGACTTGGATACAAAACTTTGTATATGATAAATCAATACAGCGATTTCCAATTAAAACAAGTCAAAGATTAACACAATAATCACCAAAAACACTTCCCAACAAACAAACCAAATAAGAACTTAAGCTAAGAACAATTTTTTGAAACGATTGACAAGAACAAACTCCCAACTTGTTGATAACAAACTCCCGACTTGTTGATAACAATCTCCCGACTTGTTGATATCAAACTCCCAACTTGTTGATAACAAACTCCCGACTTGTTGATAACAATCTCCCGACTTGTTGATAACAATCTCCCAACTTGTTGATAACAATCTCCCGACTTGTTGATAACAATCTCCCGACTTGTTGATAACAATCTCCCAACTTGTTGATAACAATCTCCCGACTTGTTGATAACAATCTCCCGACTTGTTGATAACAAACCCGACTTGAGATTAACCTATTATAAACATTTTAGACACATATTAGAAAAAACTACTCACTTTTGGCGCTGATTAGAGCCACTAACATAGGAGGATAATATGAGATCTCTCAGACTACATCCATAACCCTGATTTTAGAACTCGTGATTTTAGACGCTAAATATATAACCCTGATTGTGGAACTCCCTTCATTGGACCCTGATTTCGAAACTCAGCTCTCTCTCGACTTTATATGCTGATAATAAAACTACTGACTTCCGACGCTGATTACAGAATTCCCTAATTCGGATTATATAGAAATACCTCCTGTCTTTGAACGCTATTATAGAACTTCTGTCTTTGAACGCTGATTATAGATAGAAGACATAACTCTTGCTCAATAAATTGCAATTTTAAAGTGAATAATTGGTTGCTATATCGACTCGATGTTTTATTTATGACGTTCAGTAGTTTAAAGTTATGGATTTTCAAAATTCAAATTCGAAAATAAAAGAAATGAGGAGATCGAAAATGCTTATACTCACTTGCCTTTGGTGTGTGCAATAGTACCATTTACACGTACGTGCATGGCATCTAACAGCTGGTCACGTGATAAGGTACTTAACCATGATGGACTGTGAGAATCGAAATCCCAGAACATGTTATGGCCTCGTACTGTAATACTTTGGAAAAAAAACATGAATATAATAAATAGTAGGTACGTTTTATATGTATAAATTAGATTCACATGTAAAGGATCCAGTTGTTAAAGTTTCTATATTTGTATATAATGTAGATTTACATGTAAATATAATTCAAAGGACTCGGTTATGAAAGTTTCTATATTTACATGCATATATAAAATGTAGATTTACATGTAAATATAATTCAAAGGATCCAGTTGTTAAAGTTTCTATATTAACATGTATATATAAAATGTAGATTTACATGTAAATATAATTCAAAGCCTTCAGTTGTTAAAGTGTCTATATTTGTATATAATGTAGATTTACATGTAAATATAATTCAAAGGATCTAGTTGTTAAAGTTTCTTTAATTGTATATAATGTAGATTCACATGTAAATATAATTCAAAGGACTCAGTTATTAAAGTTTCTATATATTTTTCATCAGGTATAACGTTGTCTCGATGGCCGAGTGATCTCAAGCGCGCTTACGAATCACAGTGTCTCTCGCATTATCTTAGTTTTAGAAAATCGGTCAGTTCACTTCCCGAAGTTCGATGGTTTTCTCAGGCTATTCCGCTTTTTTTTTTTTACCGTCCCAGAACTGACCGCCTCGAAGTGAAAGAATCTTTACTGGGGCGCAAAACAATATTTACTCACTCCCTTTCAGAAACTAACAGCTTATTATTTGGCGTGTGGTGAAAGTTGATATTGTAAATGTACCATAACTTGCAATTTGTCGAGAAAAATGTTGTTCAGTATAATACTAAGGTAAATGTTTTCATAGTACTTGACACACATTAAGTCAACATTTGTTATAAAACTTGGTAATAGAACTTTTTAAACCTAAACAAGAGGCTCATGGGCCTTAACACTCACCTGAGGATATGGCCAAAATCATTTTCAAGATTACTTTCAATATTCTAATATACATGCATATACAAAAAGTTAATAGTTTTCAAGATAATTAACAATTTGATTCTTCTTATGCATCTATGACCTTGAACTTTAAATGTAAGATCTTGAATCTTATATCAGAATGAACGCCATATCAATTCCTACAATATTCTTATATACATGCCAATACAAAAACTTAATAGTTTCCAAGAAAATTAACAATTTCAGTCTTTTAATGCACCTATGACCTTGACCTTTGAACGTATGACCTTGAACCATAAATCAAAATGATCGTCATGTCAATACCTACAATATTCTAATATATGCCTTTGCAAAAAGTTTATAAGCAAAAAATAACATTTCCGGAGCAACAACTCCTACATGTATTATTATATAGTAACGAAACTTTGTATCTTTTTAAATTTTGTCATGCTGAACATTTTAACAATGTTTTGATATTATACATCTGTAAAATTTTTAAGAAAATAGCCTAAAACTGCAAAATAACAAACTAGGTCATGACCTTGAACTTTGACCTTGACCCCATTTTGAAGGTTATTTTCAGGAACAGTCAAAACTGAAAACCCCATGTCAATATCTGTTCAAATAGTCAAGTTATTACAATTTGAAGCCATTTTACGAATTTTTTAAAATTAAACGCAAAAACGCGTAACCCATTTTTCGACCGAATTTCACGAAATGAACAAACTACAGGCTTAAGACCCTAGAGAAGTCAAATATCACATCAGATTTTTTCTCCAATTATTGGTTTTGGAGAAGAAGATTTTTGCACCCCTAGATCACCATGACCTAGTTTTGGTAGGCATGGTAATGCTACGAACAAATCTGAATTGCACCGACCCAGACCTGCTTCTGGCCAAGTCTCATTGAAATCTGTCCAGTATTTTCGGAGGAGAAGTCGAAAATGTGTGTACATACACACGCTGCGCTATACCATAAATATAAGCTCACACGACCTTTGGTCATGTGAGCTAAAAAGGTACTTACCCTCGTGCTCTCATTGCGTCTATCGCCTTTAATGGTGTGTCGTATCTGATATGTGTCTGAAATTGGAAAAAATTTATGATTTGAATAAATCCTATTCCTATAAATGAGTATAGATTTATCGACAAATTTATGTTATTATTATTATACATGTATATATATATTTTTTTTTGACGTACGAAATGTTCAAGTTTACAGCTTTTATGAACCATAACGAGTCTTTAGTAAAAGATGAGACCGGTAGAATCTGACATTTTCAAATGATAGTACCTGGTTTCCGCCCAAACTCTATGTTTGCTGAAATGACAATAGAGAAAGACAGTTACTCCAAGATTCCTAACAACATCGATTTACTGAACTACATCTTGTTCAGTGACCATTCTCTTAAATCTTTAACACCGTAAGCGGCATTATCTGACTTTATACATATTAACGTCCTAAACTAATAACAACAAAGCTAAGTCAGCTATGTGACTATAAAAATGAAGTGGAGTAATGAAACTTACGCCCCTGAGTCACAATTCCTTCGCTTATATCGGAGTGGCCAGTTTTTGGATGGTTTGGGAAACCGTAAAGGTTGGAGGAAACCACCAATCTTAGGTAAGCAAACTGACATATTCTTACAATAGGAACTATCCCGAGTGGGATTCTGTCCTAGACAGTGAGAGGCACTGTGATCCGTAAGCGCGCACTTTAGACCGCTCGGCCATCGAGGCCCCTCTCACGGCCAGTACTAACTATCCTGAGTGAGAGGCACTGTGATCCGTAAGCGCGCACTTTAGACCGCTCGGCCATGGAGGCCCCTCTCACGACCAGTACTAACTATCCTGAGTGAGAGGCACTGTGATCCATAAGCGCGCGCTAATAGATCGATCAGACATAAAACCATCAGTAAGTCTACAAGTAAAGTAAACATGCTTTGTCTAGAAAAGTTAGTCTATAAAAAAACTGATTTTGATTATTTTGATAATTGATGTAATGTATCTTAAACAATTTGGACAACTTTCTAGTGTTGCAACGATTGACGCAAAATCAATAAAATATACCAAGTATTAATCGGAATATCGCTCGGCCTTTTCCGTCGTTACTAACCGTTTTTTGTGAGGTATGACGGAAAAGGCCGAGTGATGTTCCGACAGATAAAGTAAGTGTTTTTTTAATTTCTAAATTTTTTTTACACATTTCCATTTAACTATGTGTGTCAAACAAAAAACAAAAATTTCTTTCAGCTTACTCTACAGTAGAAGCGAGAATATTTCGTCGAAGTGACACGTCTGAAACAAAATTATTCAATCACTTGCCAAAGCTGTTTTTCAAGAATCGTGACATCTGATTAACTCACATAAATGATTTATGAGACATAATTTTAATGTGTATGAGTCTGTCAAATCCTGTCACAATGGTTTCAAATCGTCCAACCATTCCTGGTGGATTTAAAAAGGAAGAAAATTGTAGTAGTTGTGTCATGTGCTGATTTTGAATTTCTATTAAAATAATGCATTCAAAATCAGCACATGACAACAAGCTACTTGACAACTAGTTGTCATGTGCTGATTTTGAATGCATTATTTTAATAGAAATTCAAAATCAGCACATGACAGTTGTAATTAAAATAAATTTTCACATTTAACCTGGGCGGCATTTAAAATGTTTACTTATATTTAAGTTCTTGTGTTTCAAAATGAATGTTAAGCGTTTTAATTAAGTTTTAAAATTTAATTTTGATTTTGCTTAAAAATAATACTAATAAAAAAATAATGGAGACGGGTTTAAATCAGCATCTGGCTTGTTATCCCCTATTTACATTTAACAGTTATATATATATATTAATTTGTAAATTTATATTATTGAATGAAATATTGTTTGAAATAATAATAATAATAATAATAACAACGACAACAACAACAACAACAATAATGATAATAATAATAATAATAATAATAACAACGACAACAACAACAACAACAACAACAATAATAATAATAATAATAATCATAATCATCATCATCATCA
Source organism: Tegillarca granosa (assembly GCA_029721355.1). Classification (NCBI taxonomy): domain Eukaryota; kingdom Metazoa; phylum Mollusca; class Bivalvia; order Arcoida; family Arcidae; genus Tegillarca; species Tegillarca granosa. Next base: position 13,209,894 of record CM056607.1, read on the forward strand.
TAACAACAACAACAACAACAACAACAACAACAACAACAATAATAATAATAATAATAATAATAATAATAACAACAATAACAACGACGACGATAATAATAATAATAATAATAATAATAATAATAATAATAATAATAATAATAATAATAATAATGTTTTTGACACAGAGCAAAATACAAGCCGATATAAATAAAAATAAAAATGAAAATACATGTGTATTTTAAATACTTTATTATATATGCATATATATTTTGATACATTTATAATATTTTTGTTATTGAGTTTATGTTTTATTGACCAAAGACAAAAGTACTTATTTAAATATACTAGTATCTATCTTAAATTTCTATAAGCCGGACATACAAGTTAAAAGTGATATTCATCTTCAATCTTCAGATCTTCAATGGAATTTATACAACAACATTTACATAATCTACTTTTTTACGTAAATCAAAGTAATAGTAAATCACTGGAATCAGGTAATCCATTTATATATAGGGTAAACAAAAACAGCTTGCTACTTGACATGGTTTTACTAACAACAACGGTCATTCTGTTCCAGATATTGATTGTTGACCACTGACCAATTAACCTATTACCCATTATTTATTAACACCTGCTATAACCTGTCTTAGCTTTTGTATACACAATTGTCCAGTAAAATTAAATATCAATGAGACTTTATTGACGTGTTGAACTGACCATTGATGTGAAAGTTGTCGATATGCTATTATTTGCTTATTGGTGACAACCGTTTTATTTACTAGCAACGCATTCAGAAATATCACAAAAAGGATTTTCATGATGAGCAGAAGGGTTATATAAAGTATCTTATCTTAACGGTATGTAATTATACATTATTTTTTATATTTTTTATTTTATTTATTTATTTATTTATTTGTGATATGCTGATTAATATTTTTTAATTTTTTTAGAATTGAAATCTCTCTCTCTCTCTCTCTCTCTCTCTCTCTCTCTCTCTCTCTCTCTCTCACACACACACACACACACACACACACACAGATAGATGATACAATTCTTTACTTTCAGAATAATTTAGTGTTAGAAATTTTAAAATTTGAACAGAGAGCCAAAATTAAGAAGTAATAAATTATCATTAATTCATTTTTTGCTCCATTTGCATTTATACACGCTTGCATATGTACAGTTTTACTCTGTTGAAATATTATATTATCGTTTAGAAAACACGTCAAACAGATTTCAATTTGTACTTTCGAAATAATTGATGCTACTGAAACCAGTAATGCGTGTTATTTTGAGTCAAAAAGCCTAAAGATGACGGAATTTATTTTAAACATTCTGATGAAGAAATCTCTCTCTCTCTCTCTCTCTCTCTCTCTCTCTCTCTCTCTCTCTCTCTCTCTCTCTCTCTCTCTCAGAGGAGATGAATTGTAGCTTTATTTTTGACTACATTATAACGTAAAATATTTGATAAATATCCGTATTGTTAAAATGCGAACTCTGTCCGGACATGATTGAGTCATATAGTAACAATACTAATTGTAAATATTAGTGACCGACTTTTAATAAATTATTTTTATATAACTTTGAGTTTAAACACTCTAAGATATCCTGCACTATCAAACCCTTGAGTTAAAAGTACACTTACATGTATGAGACGATAAAGTTAATCATTTCTATGCATTTAAATTAAAATTAACCATGCTTAAAAAACGATTAAGAAATCATATTATTTAGTGAAATTGTTGTTCATAAAATGGAATTAAACACGTGGCCTCTAATTTACAATAAAACTGTAGGGGTAATTATTATAAATACTTTATACTTCAATTTTAAAATTTAACTGTTAAAACTTAATTCTAAACAAGCTAAATAATAATGATCTGATATTTAAAATTTGACTCTTAAAGTTTAATAGTTGAGATATAAAATTTAATAATTAGATCTTTAATTACTTCTTAATATTATCAATGCTTATTTTCTCGATGACAAAGACATTAGAGTTTTTATTCAAAACGTGAACGGTAAGTCGACATTTTGTCATTTCTGTATATACTAGTTGTCATATAAATTTTTGAATATTTCATTCAGAAAATTCAAAAATTTATAATATGACAAAAGTACATGGTTAAATTTTTACCAAGGTAGTTGCCTCGGTTGCCTCATAGGTAGTTACGGTACTGAATGTCTCTGTGTCTAAACGCTATTTAGACAATTTAGACATCACGCCTTTCTCTTGCCAAACTGATATACATATATATCAGTTATACATCAAACATATATAAACGCACCACATTAATACATATGGATTCATCGGCCTAATTCCGCTCTTATCATCTCGGCACAATATCATCGCCAAGTTGTGTTTCACTTTTCACACACCGTCTTGCGGCAGAGTTATCGCCGATTGTGAAATGTGGCGTCATTCGGGGATAACCTCTACAGATTTATAGAATTAACCTTGTATTCCAATTAAAAGTTGTAAACAATACCACACAATTGAAATAAAATGAATTCCTTTATGTTATAATATAAAACATTTAAAAATATTTTCTCGAAAGTTTGGAAATTTCTACATAAAATTGACACGTGGCACAGCATAGAAGATTTTTGGCAAAATTTACAAAATGCATTATTTTAATAAGCCCCAAATTCCTGTCGGTTTTTCAATCGAAACCAATAAGAGATTAATATTAACTGCAGGTGTGAAATCGCAAAGCTTCTAATGATTAAGAATAAATCACAACGTGTGATGTGGCCGCTCAAATGTTAACTTTTCATTTGGAAATCACTCGAAGGGGTGAAAAATCTGTCACTCATATGTCATTTCTATGTCGCTCAAATGTACCAATTTGTAGCTCTTTTGTCCTACGGTTTCGCTTAAAGTAGACACTGGACAACTATTTGAGCTGCCAGTCAGATAATCTAGATAGGAAAGCGAACTTGTTAAGCAACTTACTAAAAGACAAATGGCAAACATAATTTATGTTTTTTTAAATTGTGTGGCTAACATAGGTTTTGCACATTTCACCATAAACTGAATGGTAATCAATAATTAAGACTTTGTTTATATGGGCGCGGAGACTGACATTTATACCTAACAGTTAACATTTAAATTTTAATTAATTAATAATTATCAGTAATGGTGAAATAATTTTTTCTTGACCAGGGACTTTAAAACCCCATTATATCACATCAGATGTGAACATGATTTTTACCAAAGTTTTTTTTTTCAAAACCCTTAATATCGAAAGCCAACCAATGTGTGGATTTTAAATCAAACTTGAAATTTAAGTAGGAGACTCTCATAAAATTCAGAACCGTGTTAACAGCAATATTTAAAACGTTTTAAATATCATTGGTGTTAAAAAGTACACTTAAATAAATAAGTTACCTTAAGATATTCTCCAAGTTTACAGCTTGAAAACGGTGCACGTAGGACTCTAACTCTACACAACGACTAAATTACCTTTACGTTTATAAACATGGGCATTTATACCAAAAATTTACAAACTAAACCAACGTATAAGTTCTCGTGTTTTATGTAGAAAACAGAAAACAAAGCATCTTGATATGATGATATTCGCGATTGATTTTCTGATGAAGTGTTATTCAATTGTTGAAGTTCAAGAGTAGTAATTATATTCAAAAGTACCAAATTGTCGACACATTCCAAATACACGACACACTCTAAGTGGTCAACAAACTCTTAAATGTCCAAACACTTTAAATATTCCCACAAACACAAAATATCTCACATTATACTTACTGGTACTACCGAAGCGATTTTCATGCAAGACAAAATTTCACTGATTGCAATGGATCGGTGATATCGGCCATTATGCGCAGGGCACCTAATGATTTACTTTTCAATAATCTACTTTATTTATTTATTTATTTTTTTTTTCAGACCTTATTAAAAACAAAGATACAAATCACAAGTCTAGGTAATGAAAAAGAACGGGAACTGATCATAATGAATGCAAATATGAAGAACAGAGAATGCTCGATTAAGATTGACCACAATCAAAATAATCATTTAAAAAATAATGATGTATCACTTATGGAAAAATTTCGTTTACATTACAAAGAACGAGAAAACATTCAAAATGAACCGCTAAAATTTCCAACAAGACTTATGTACGCCATGATGGCCTTCCAGACTCCGACTCAGATTTACATGACCGTGTTTTACATTATGCCAGCTGTATTTTACGACTATACAGACTGGACTCAATATTGTTTAAAAGTTATTTATTGGTTCTGTTGTTTACAGGCCATTGCTAATTATTTTTGTGTTATATTATATGATACAACATTCAAGAGAACCAGGGACAGACCAAATTTATCAGGTCTATGTAAACGATGGGAAAATTCACCCGATTATTTTCTACCGTTTAATCACGCTTCTGAGAACGGACAAGCAGTTCAAGAAACACAAAGCGAAAGCGGAATGTCTTGGCAATACTGCAGCAAATGTGAAATGTACGTTCCTCCAAGATCGCATCATTGTCGGATATGCCGGAAGTGCATCTTAAAACGTGACCACCATTGCTTTTTTGTCGGAAAATGTATTGGATTTAAAAATCAGAGGTATTTTGTTGTTTTAGCTTTTTATGGAATTCTTTGTGGCTTTGGAGGAGGATTATTGACATATTCCTATCTTCAATTGATGTTTTCACCAATTTCTCATTCTTGGACAGACTACCTGTTTCCGTTCGCCATTTATAGATGGCTGTCCGGAACAACAAACATGACGGGACATTACGTTCTCTTAATATACCATTTGTGGACTGAATTATTCTACGGGATTTTCGGATTTATTTACTTCACTGGTCAAATCGGAATTATTTATCAAGGTGTGACGTTGTTTGAATACACAAAAAAGTTACGTGTTAAAAATTCAAACAATTTCAATGAAAGATTTCGATCAGTGTTTGGAGATTTTTGGGCTTTGAACTATTTATTTCCTATGCAGATTATTTTTAGACAGAGAGAAGACGGTACAAAATGGGACGGTGTAAAATTAGACTATAATGCAAACCACATGAAATCAGCTGACTGAAATACTATTTTAAATACATTATGTCATTTGTATGTTAGACATAGAATTTGTTTCTGAAGTACATTCAGGCACAAAAGCTTCAACTATTTAATCCATGTGTGTGTGCGGGGGGGGGGGTGGGGGTGGGGGATGGATGGATGTGTGTGTGTGTGTGTGTTACGTACCCTGGTCCATTCCATCATTCTCCATTTTAAAGCATTTTCAGTAACTGCCCACTCAAAGTTATCATAGAAAAAGTCTTGATATTTCTGATGCGCTGGATCAACAATCATAGCTGCACCAACCGCCGAGCCAAACGCAAATGTATGCTTTAACTGTTTGACCTACCGATATAAACAAAGAATTGTGAACTTGAAACTTGAACAATACATCTTGTAGCTTGCCATTTGTTTTATAGTATTTGCAAAAGAACTGGTTCAAATAGATTTGATAGAAAGTCGATATTACATATGTGACTTCTGACAGTAGGCCACTGTCTGTTGAATATTAAATTACGCCATTAATCTAGTGCCCAAATCTAAGTAGACCACTTTTGTAATTAATTTTTTTCAGTATATGCTCATTTCACATGTTGTTGTCATCATATGCTATTTTACTTTTATATTGTAATTTTTGCTTTGGCTTCAGGACCTGTAAGATTCAAGTGACTAGTAATTACGATTTTCTGGTACAAGGAAAAACGGTTCAAAATAACTTGATATAACAATAATTCACTTGACGTTTTTACCGGCAGCGTATGTTCTCTGACGTCAAAGTGCAGAGATTCATGCACAATATACCTTGGACATTGACATTTTACATTTTAACTACCAAAAGAATATACCAAAAAAGCGTTTTTATGTAATTGTAGTTTGTTCTTTATGGCTATATATATATATGTTGTTTATATATGTTGAAAATAAATATTGTAAATTAAAATGGATATATTGCATTGTTTTAAGTGTGTGTGTGTGTGTGTGTGTGTGTGTGTGTGTGTGTGTGTGAATCAAACGTAACTTTATCATATTGAAATGGTCTATTTACTATAAATACCAACAGCAAAGGGTTGGTCAAAGTTGTTTCTGTTTGTTTTGCGTTTTATTAATGACAAAGATATACCTTCTCATGCCTTATCAGAAATAGGACAATCGAGGCTTATTACGAATAAGGCAATACGTAATACGGTATGACGTAATATATTAATCAATCAATCAAAAATCACGTGATTTCTGAAAAACCTATATGCGGGACCGTCTCTAATTATGCTATCCTATCTCACTAGTTCTATAAAAATGGAAGCTATACTGCCACAAAACGTATATTCTGAATTACGCAAGCAAAATTTCTAGGTACCACGCGATGCACGAAAGAAATGAATTAGAGGGCAATCGATAAAATAATAGATTATCACAAAAAGTTTATTTCAATCTTACATCTATCTCCAGATTTGATGTATCCAGTGAGGCTGAATTGTTCACTCTGTAAATATCAAATTATAACAGTTCTGAAAATTACTTATGGACCATCTCCATACACTTACCTGTAATTATCAATTCAGATTAAAAAGTTCTAAAATTATATTTGACCTGAACGAGAACCACGGAGGTGACTAAAACTTCCAAATATAGTACACTGTGTCTTGTTTAATTGGAGTTGTTTATCTAGTTAATGTAAAATCTTCATATTTTTATAAACTCCAGTAATAGACTAGTAACCGATACTTTAGAAACATGGCATACCGTCTTGTAAATCAAAATGAGATAGACCCCTGTGAGAATCAGTTCAATAACGTCAATAAATAAATAAATGAATAAATAATGATGGATTTGATTTCGTGAGTGGAAAAATTTCATTCGACACACTTAGCAATGATTAAAAAATAGCTTTGTTCAGTGATAATGAAATAAGCCTTCAGTTAAGCGATTCTCATCAAAGGTGTATGGTAAGCGACACAGTTGCTAGATTGATGTTTCTTTCTTCACTTATCTAGAAATACTTACATACAAATATACAGAAATGCTGACATACATGTATGTAAAGGTACTAACATAAACATATGAAGAAATACTGACTTTTGGATAGCTAAAAGCATCAAATGAATACTTATATCCATGTTACAATTAACTTCAAAGATGGTTTAACTTGATTTATAAAGCACCAAACAATGTTTTATATATACAGTAAAAACTGTTTTAAGAGGCCACTAATGGGACAGGACAAAAGTGACCGCTTAAGACAGGTGACCTTTAAATCCAGGTTGTTTTCCAGAAGATATCTTTGAAGGAAAAACGACCAAATTTAATCATTTATCTATATCAAATAATGTTTCATTTCATATCTAATATTCTCTCTCTCTCTCTCTCTCTCTCTCTCTCTCTCTCTCTCTCTCTCTCTCTCTCTCTCTCACACACACACACACACACACACACACATATGAAATGAAATGTTTGTCAACATAATACGTAATAAAGATCTCATGCAAAATAATCAGTGATTGCTTTCTATTTTATGGATTTTAATAACATTTTAGAGAGAGAGAGAGAGAGAGAGAGAGAGAGAGAGAGAGAGAGAGAGATCAGGTGAAAATTAAGTGCTGAATCGGACGAAGCCATATATATATTTGATAATGTCAATTAACAAGCGTATACAGTCTATCGTTATTTATATTAGAGGTTTAGATAACAAAAGAAGGATTACCTGTCACTGTCCGTTTTAATGTAATTGCTTAAATGAAATTTTAATCTTTTAGAAGCTATAAAATCAGTTTCATTTAAATCGTTTGTAAATCGCAAAGACTTCAATAATTATTGAACCGGTTATTTTGATACGTTTTGCTGAAGCATCTTTAAACCACCGCCAGCATAAATTATTAATTTTTTCATTACCGCTTACATGCCTTCACCGTTTTTTTGTCGTGACTTTTATTACTTTCGAAATCCTTAATAAATCCGAATTATCTCTGTACAATATTCAAAATTTGCATTCGTCCGACATTAAAGTTGTCCGCTTATTTGCGGGATGAAAATCCGGATTCGCTTTTTTGATAACATCTCTTTTTAAGCGGTTAGCGTATACGCTAACCGCTTATTGGCATCGTGTCTTGCAGGAAGTGATAGGTCAAAGCGACTCCTAGCGGTAACCTTAGACCTTTGACCGAAGATTCGTACATGCTGTTTGGGGAGATATCTACTATGCCACGCCTACTCCCGTCATGCCTTATGCCATGGCGTGTAGTTTCATTCACAAAACGCCTATGAATGAAGTGTTAACGAAACTTTATGTTTACTTAGTGTCTCAACGATGACCTAACAGACCCCAGTGACAGTGTGCATGCTTCCCGTGTAGTATGGATTATAACACAGCAGCATCCGCTGTTTTCATCGGGAACTCCGACATAAATAAGTAAGTTGTTGTAATCTAACTTGAGGTTTAAAATTTCAAAAGTTATATAATCAGACAGGAAAGATACAAAATAGTTAAACGAAGAAAGAAGAATTTTGTGGTTGGCTTGTCGACATCAATCGCAGAAATGACACATCACTGGATCTGATGGCAGATTATTTCATCACCGGTAGTATGTTCTTAATTAACTGATATACTGTACTGGAATATATTTGTATATTGTTTTCTGTTTTCCTGCATTCAGCGCTGCCAAAATTAAGTGAAAACGCCTATAATGACAGTGCCGATTTTGAAAACTTCTGTGGAAATTACTAAGTATCTCTAGTTTTTTATTTGCCCCATACGACTGGAGTTAGCAACTCTACCATTTATCTGAAAACTGTTGGCAGTTTCACTGTTCTACGTGTTTCCTATAATTGAGAGAAAGGGAGAGAGAGAGAGAGAGAGAGAGAGAGAGAGAGAGAGAGAGAGAGAGAGAGAGAGAGACAGACAGAGTTTAGTAATGGTGTTTTACGCTCAGTCAAATTCTTTAACTTATTTCGAAATGGTCAGTCAGTTCTGGGATGGTGGAGGAAACCGGAGTGCACAAAGAAAACCACCGACCTTTGTCAAGTGTACTGATAAACTTTCCACACTAGGATCTGTCTGAGGCACTGTGATCTGTAAGTGTGTGCTTTAGAACACTTGGCTACTGGGGCACCTTACCTGTAATTGATATTTGTTCTTTGTGTAAACTCTAATGTCAGTTTACCAGGAAAAGAATTTATTATAATTATTATTATGATTCCCCACCCAAAGGTGGGGAATCATATTGTTTTTGTTCTGTTTCTTCTTCTTCTTCTTCTTATTATTATTTTTATAATTTTTTTTCTTCCTTAAAATTGTCCGGTGCAGAACTCGGAAACGGTATGATGGGTTTCGATGAAATTTGGTACCAACAATCTGCTATCTTGGTAGATATGGATAAATGATCAAATTGTTTTCTATCTCGACGGCTCAGCGGTCGGTGCGTGTAAATTGCGTAATTTAATTCCAAACATCTTTCTGTCAAATACGTACAAAGATAGATAACTCTTACAGAATCTTCTTCTTTCTTATTCAGTTTCTCAGATATATGAGCGCCCGATAAAAATGGGTAATCTGAATTAATGTATACAGTTAAGCACTAAACAAAAATGATTGAATGTTAATGAACTACATGTTAATTAAGTGACTAACCTCTTTCTTACATACATAATTTGTTCTTAATAAATTCTATGTATTAAATTGTTAAAAATATCTCAAATTTTTATCAGCACTGCCACACAAGTTAAATGCATCATTCATTCTTGTTCAAAATTTTAGGATAGGTTCCTGCACCATTAAAGTTTTACATCCATGGGTATTTATTGGGTGAGGGACAGGAAGATGGGGTCTTAAAAACAAAAATCACCAATTTTTCCTTAAACACTTTGCGGTGTGCTATAAAACCATATATAGGGCTTTGTCATAACTCATAAACTAATGAGATCCCCATCCCTAAAGTATATATTTTCTGGTTCCTAATGATAAAATGAAAAGAATGACACTAATCAAAGACACCTAAGGTCCTTTCCCCCTGAAGGTTAGGGCTGGGTGGTGCTAAGTTAATTTTAAACTATTGAAATCCCCACCCCTAATTTATGTATTTTCTGGTTCCTTATGAAAAGTTGAATAGAGTGATATTAATAAAGGGCACCTAAGGTCATTTCCCACTGTGGGTGGTGCTATGTACATGTATAGCTTTTAAATAGTTAAAATCCTTTCCACTCATCTGTATATTTTCTTGTTCATTATGGACTTTTGAAAAGAGTGATAAAAACCTCCAGGAAATCATTTTCAAGAGAGGGTAGGGGTGGGAAGCCAGAATTCTTAACACCCACCCTCAGTCAAGAAACTATCTTATGGCATACTTGATTTCATTTCTTAAGGCAAGTTTACAGGATTAAATTCCTATTCAAAGAATTGTAAACAAATTCAATAGCATTATTACATGTTTTGATATGAATAATTGCTTTAATCTCTTTGTCCATTATCCATTAATATGTAGGTTATGGCTACTTCACAGTCATGTCACACTTCAATCAAATTTGTTGGTTAAACACCTCACAGTTCATGAAATAGATTTGCTATCAATCAAAGTTGAATACCTGTCCAATCAAAATACACCAGCTAATAGAACTGCCAAATTAATGGATAGGACCTATGTCAGAAGACAGAACGCGTGATTCTGATCTATTAAACTTGTATAATTTACATACATTTCGAATTATAAATTTATACATGCAGATTCGGACTCCCGTGATCAATTGGTTTCTTTTAACAAAAAACATTGTTGCAACAATGGGGTATGAGGGAATGAAAATGTATATTAAAATGAATACTGCTCGAATTATAATTGTACAATTCGATGTTAACTTTAAATTTACTTGTCTTCCGCCCTTTCTCTTAGTCAGCTTTCGATTACTAGTAATGGATACTATCAATCCATCTCGAGATCAGTCCATCAGCAGGTGTATATTTTAGACAATATATAGATTATGGATGGTGGGGAATCATACGTAACTGGTATCACAGTTACAATCTCTAGTTTTTATTATTGTTATTATTATTGGTATTATTATTATCATTCAGGTAAACCATCGTAACTGTATGACTGATCAAATCCAGACTTGGCTCATACTAGTAAAGTAAACAACTTAACAGCGAGAAAGTCACAGAAGAAATGAAAAAGTCTAATAAAGACTTTGACAGGTATTAATAATTTGTAACAACTACTGGGATGTAGAGTGCTCATCCCATCATTCTTTTGTGGAATAAAGTTTGTATACATACCATGGCTTATGGTAGAACAGAAATGAAACAGAACATTATTAGTTCTGGCCTTAATCTAGGACAGTCACAGGTCATATTTTGAATTGCCTTTCTATGCATAGTAAACAGGTTTTATGAAATAAAAAGGTCATGACATACACTAATGCTTTACGTGGAAAAGATGTGGAGTTAATAGACTTAGTCAATTTCACATCATTGCAAATTGCAAAATTTCTCAGTAAAGCTGGATAATCACAAATTATATTATAGAAAGCTTAAGTATACAATTTACATTGGACTGTGAGGTTGTAAATACATTTTATCAAGAAAATTAAAAACTTTTTCAGAAGTTTTATTTTTACAGACAGATGAACTGTGTGTAAAACATGTCTGATTATGCTGTAGCTTGAGAAATCTCAATTTAAGTAAAATATATTGCCACTTGCACAACTTTAAAGCAGTAACACTAAGATTGACCACCTGGCAATTTGTTTTTGCTTCACCGAGTTATACTCAAAGGTCTTGAGATCCTTTTCAAGTAAATGTGTATTTCAATGTTTTAAATTTGTTTCTTTTTTTCATTGAGTTATACTCAAAGGTCTCGAGATCCTTTTTCAAATGTGATATTCAGTATATTCTCAGGAAAAGATGTTATTATTTAAAAAAGTTTTTGTTTGTTTTTTTTTCTATTTTCAGGAATAACAGACTGAAGGAGCAACAAGCAAATAATGACAGACATCATGCGTCTAAGGCCGTTCAGGATTTATTTGAAAAATCACAGTAGATCTGAACATGATACCATAAACCAGAATGCATCCTTATTTGTAAAAATGGACACCTTTGAACCAGACAAGATACAACACTTGAAAACACAATAACCATCTATTGACAAGAGTCAAATTGACAATGAAATGGATTGATAACTGAGAATGCCCATGATTATCAAAGCAAGGTTTTTTGAAAGTAAATTCTGCTAAAAGACAAATTGTGCTTTTTCTTAATACACAAGTGATATCTTTTCAGACATATTGTGGTCTGTTAAACTTTACTTTTAAATATTCTTTTATATCCAATGACCATATGCCCTTAATAAATATACATGTATTTCCTTTTGTAACAATAAAAAGATTAAGAAGATAAACCAAAAACATTAACATGAATTGGAACTTGTTTCTATAAGCAACATTTTTAGATCACCTGAGCACATACCGGTAGTGCTCAAGTGAGCTATTGTGATGGGTCAATGTCCGTCGTGTTATCCTTTGTGTGTCGTGCGTCAACTTTTGCTTGTTAACACTCCAGAGGCCACAAATTTAGTCCAATCTTTATCAAACTTGCTCAGAATGATCTTCTTGACTAGCGCTAGCTCATTTTCATATATTGGCCATACTGGTTCAATAAAAAGGTTACTAGGTCAATTTATAGAAAAACCTTGTTAACACTTCTGAGACCCAAATTTCAGCCTAATCTTCATCAACCTTGCTCAGGATGATGCTCTTGACAAAAGCTAGCTTAAGTTTGTTTAAGGATCATGTTGGGTCAATAAGTAGGTCACTTAGAGAAATTATAGAAAAACCTTTTTAACACTCCTGGGCCCATAATTTTATCCCAATTTTATCAGCTTTCTCAGAATGATCCTCTTGACAAAAGCTAGCTTAAGGATGTTTAAGGGTCATGTTGGGTCAATAAGTAGGTCACTAGGTCAAATTATAGAAAAGGTCCAATTTACTAAAATCAAGCTGAGTGTACATCATTTCAGGTGAGTGCCCAAGGCCTTCACTGGTCCTTTTCTTTATATGTTGCTGTAAATAAATTTTTCTCCAGAAATTTCTTTTCATATTATTAAAGTACCCTAACATTGGGGCCTTGGTGGACAAGTGGTCTAAGTCACATGCCTACATCATTATTGTTTGCTCAGTAGGTGCTCGCTTTGTATTAGGGAGGTTCGGGGTTCAAAGTCAGACTGGGTCTGACCAATACTTGAAAACTGGTAGTGACCTTTTTTTGCCAAGCACTCTGCATTTAGCAATGAAAGTCATGAGGTTCTTCAGAGTAGACCTTAAAACTGAAGTCCAGTGTCATGACAGGCATGGCACCCTACAGAACCCTCCCTGCACATTGCCCTAACCACACTGCAAAGGTAAACGTTTCTGTCACTTTATCTACAGTTGGTGAGGTCTCGATATAATTGAAATATTCTTGATTGGGATGTTAAACCTCATTAGATGAAATTGAATCACATGCTCACAGATCAAAGTACATCTTACTGAGTAGGTTTGAATCCCACAGTGACAGAACCTAGGATGCGAAAGTTTTACAATTGCTTGTTGAAAGCCTTTGCCTATCTCCAGGCACTCCAGTTTACTCCATCAGCTTAGGATAGACTACCTTTGCTAATTATGTGAAAGAATCAGTATCTTGACAGGGTTTAAAACACCATTTGTCTCTCCACTCTACTCCAGTATACCCTGAATAGAACCAGAGTAGGCATATAATATCAGAAAACTAATGAATATTGGCTACTTATACAACAGACTGCATCATTATTACCTTTTCACAAACTAGGATGAATAATTATAGAGACAAACATGCAGCATTAGTTTTTCAAATTACTGATATCAACTTGTTTAGATTAACTTTCAGAATACATTGTATTTTATTTTAGTTTGATAACAACCAATGAAAGTCATAATTTTTATTACAAATGCAGGAACAACTAATTGTAACAATTTCACTATGGTGTTACATTGTATGAACTCATCTACAAATTTATTTCATATTAACATTTTTCCAAGTTGTTCCTTTCTTGAGTGGCATGTTATGTAATTTGGCTCTATTCAGCAAGTTTTATGCCTTCACTGAAGAAATTGAGTTCATACAAATAATCTAATGCATTAAATGAGAGGTTTGTTGGTTTTATTGCTGTTTAATCTTACATTAGCAATTTTCCAGCCAGTCATGACAAGAGGAAGTTAATTAATTTCTTAGGATAAATTAAAGAACAAGTTTGTGTATGTGAGATGTGCACGCATGTTTTATTGTTTGCCATACTCAGTGATTTTCACATGCTAGCTCAAAGTCAGTCTGCTTTATACAAGCACCCAACTCTTATTCACATGATGTCAGTGTGTCAACCATTGGTGCTCTCTCCTTAAGTTTAATTCTTATGATTGACCTTTGGTCTTTTTTTGAAAATTGCAATGCAGGCATTATTTTTGATGTATTGAGACATTTTTGTCTGATGAAAGCAAAAACCAAATGTCAAGGTCGTGTCATTTTGATTACCTGAGCTTTAAAATGCTATATCATGACTAAGTTTAAAGATTTTGACATGGAAGATAACCTTTTGATGTTTTTTAATTTGGAAAATTGCAATGCAGGCATTACTTTTTGATGTATTGAGACATTTTTGTCTGATCGAAGCAAAATCCAAATGTCAAGGTCATGGCATTTTGATAACCTGAGCTTTAAAATGCTATATCATGACTAAGTCTAAAGATTTTGACATGGAAGATAACTTTTTGATGTTTTTGCAGTGCTCTCTGTAATTAAACCAGATCAAAGATCATGAGTGATAAGAAATAAGATGTTGGTCTTCCTGTATTTAGTTGCTTAGTTTAGATATACGACATTACTTCATAATTACTGAATAAGATTTTTTGTTGAGAGATATTTTGTTACTTTCAATAAATATTCATTTCGTTTATTGCAGCTTACAAAACGTCTTAAAGTGGATTTTATTTTGTATCAAAACACTTTCACTGGTCATTTTCTTTCAGATGCATCTATTTGATCCCTTATTTTGAAATAAAACTGAGGAATGGGGTAATGGTGATTTACATACTACCACAATCACAGTTAACAGTCTAGTCAAATGGGTTCTGATCTAAAACTGATTACAACATCATACATTTTGTTACAAATGTAACGTACATATTTACAAAAAGCTAAGGGTCAACCAAAACCTCATCAAAAGGCTGTACATTTTTTTGAGAAATGAATACCGCCAGGTACTTTTTTGAAAGTGGGATCATCAAAATTTATCTCAACTTTCAGAGCTACCAGGCTAACCGCTTTCCAGTACTTTCAGTACTTTGATTTCTTTAAGTGTTTAAATGTTTAATGTTCATTAAATAAGACAAAGAAAAAGTGAATACTTCTCAAATAATTTTATTGTTTTTACTTATAAATTGACTCGACAAGTGCGATACGGCTGAGCAACCAGCTTAACATAGTATCATAAATAACATTACCAAGTCATGTGACAATTATCACGTGATACCATCAAAGCAAAATGGCCGTCTAATCCAGGTTCTTCCTTGCTGTCGGTCACAAAAGTAGTGGCCGCTGACCGCGTTTCGCAGGTGACCGTTTATTTCAGGTGAAATATATAATAAAATTCATTGGGCGGGATTCAACCTGACCGCTATAGGCAGTTTTTACTGTATATGTATATAGAAGTGTCACTAATAAATCTTTTTTACATTGTATGCTCACGCGAAAGCTATAGTGCAAAGCGCAAAAACTTCCCTGTTAGCACAAAAATTGCTTTCGCGTTAGCAAGCAATATAAAGATATTTTCGTGTCACCTCTGTGCTGCCGTATTTGCCAGATTAAAGATAAGGTAAAGTTAATTTCAAACTGAAAATTTGAACAGATTACCTGACTGTTAAAGCCGCCATTCTTAGCGACTGTATCCTGTGTTTGGCTTCTGTCATTAAGTTGTTGTCTTTTTGTAGTTGATATAAGCTCATATGATCGACCAAATAGTTGACGTCAGTCTCAGGAATTTGAATGTAGATTGCTACGGAGTTTGTACCTGTAAGAATAAAAAAAAGAACTAGTATGGCTCCAGTTATCCCCTAGTTTAAGAATAAATAGTTCAGTATGTTTTATAAGTAAAAAAGTTTTATAAGATTTATAAGTAAGCGGTTATATTGAAAACCATTGGGGCAACATCTCCGCGCATATACAGAACGTTTGTTGTGTTTGATCTAACCGGCAAAATATTATTTTCGGTGCTCAAGGACACAATATTCTCGTTGTATCTAGCTGTGAAAATTAAACGGTGAGGAATATTTTGTACATATTTTTTTGTTGTTTAGAAAGGAAAACGCGATGAAATATTGTCAGACACTGCATACGTTCCCTTTATTCTAGATTTATCACGGCTCCTGAAATTCGTTCCTTCATTAATGAAAATTTTAATATGAAATCAATAAATTTTATATGACATGCATAAACATTAGCAAACATTCTCGATCGTATTGAAAAAGGGTAGCACTGTGACTACCTATTTTACTAGCTTATGCTAATACAGATTAAATCGTTCTTTTACGTTGCTTTCCTCGCACTGGTTAGTTAGCAATTACAAGTCTCATAGCTGTTTGATTTTATGAACTGATATCAAGTTATTTCGAACGGTCTAAATATTTGAAGTTTGAACTTTAGTATCTTATAAAATAAACAAATAAAGTCAAAGAACAAATGCTTTGTAAACAATACAAATAAACAAATAGAAGCGAAGGTAGACTAGAGAAGGTAAACGTGTTTAGAGACTGTGTATCATAAAACTACAAACTGTCAATGGACACTAGATATACCGACAAAATAATGTCCGAGGGTGTAGCCTCAAACATCAGATCTTGTATCACCAAGCAATTTATAATAATTATAAAATGATTTACCTGATGGTATAAAGAAATCCCCTCCTATCTCTACCCAGCCGAAATCTTTTTGTAGCATATTCATTCGAGACACAGAGATATAGTGGTTGTGTCCTGAAAATAATTACAGTCTGAAAATAATCGCATTTTGAAATCAAAGGGGAAATTATCAGCCAAGTTGAATTGTGTAATAGTGTTTAACTCCCAATTAAATATTCTTCCATTTATATGGAGGCGGCCAGTTCTTGGATGGTGTAGGAAACCAGTGCCCGAAGAAACTCATCTACCTCCAGCAAGCGCACTGACATACATTCTCACAATAGGATCCATCCATGTTGGATTCGAACTTATAATTAGACGGCGAAAGGCACTGTGATTAAAAAGCGCGCGCTTTAGATCACTCGGCTACAGAGGCCCCATCAGGCTAATGAATCATTATTTAAATATCAATTTCGCGTTTATTTAACATTGCGCAGCCAAACGAGTATAAGTGCTTGTATATGTAACACCAAAATAAAAACCTCACACATTTTCCCCTGTGCTGTGGAAAGCAATCTGTTCAAACAAACACATTTGCGTTATATTGTTCATTTAGGAATTATATATATTCCAAGTTTTAGAATATACAACGTAATTTCTTTGTTTGACAGAAACTATGTAATATAAAGCTTATATTTAGCGTATGTAATACTAGTAACCATATGTTATCCTTTTACATGGCGTTCATACAACACTTACCGTTCTGACTGTACCTAGCTGTTACTTTAAGTTGATGGTACATATGACCAGGAGACATATTTAACAGTTTGACATAACCAGTCATGATGTACGTGTGTCCTCCCGTCACACTGACCGTTTGTCTCACACTCGAATATTCATGAGTCCTGACAAGAATATAGCAGTAAATATGCACTATTTTCTTAGAGCAATTATGGCGAGTTTGGTATAAAAATTGATGTATTTTTTTCCTCTTTTAATTTTTTTTTCCATCTTAGAGATCGAAAGAAAAAAGTTCAGATAAGACAATAACTGAAATAATTATGTTGAAGTGTTCTTTGATACACTTATAACTACAAAATAACTAGGAGGATATTACTGGAATAGTATATCAATCTAAGAGTATATCACTGGAAAAGCATATCATTGGGACAGCATATCACTGAATACTTTTCATTAAATCCAGTGTCTGTTCATAAACAAAAAAAAATAAATAAATAAATAAATAAATAATAATAATAAATAAAAATAAAACAACGGAGTCAACATATTATTGTCTCAATATTGCTATTATAATTTTATGTTTTTATTGTAGTGACGTGGTCGTTGGAATACTCAGGTAACATCAAGAGTCTGATCTGCTGTTTCCAAAGTGTTCCTAAATTGCTGTATTTATCGAAATTTTCAGCTTTTAAAAATGAATAAGAAATTCTTTCCCTCATTTTATTCAAATACAAGAGGTGTAAATCTATTGTTTTGAAGAAAAGATATAAGTATTTTGGACTCAGGTGACAGTAAAACAATATAACTATTTATATTTATAACAAAGAGGCAATGAAAAGTTCTTGCTTCATCATGTTGAAGAAAATCGGAAGACGTTCGGGGTGCACGGTTATTTGAATATAGAATAAAAGTTATAAAAAGAGATGCCGATTAGGCCATCACTTGCTAACCTAATTCACAAATTTTCACGATAAAATTTTAAAAGAGTTTAGAAATTGAGATTGAAATATTGAGTGTAAATTGATTTTGACCATGATTTAATTACCTATGTGTTATCTGAGCACTGTGGTGTCCATTGTACTTGTCATTACTGCTGGTCAATGTGCAGGCATTACATTCCCAATTACCGCCAAATGAAGAACTTTCAAAATCGGGATTCTTAAACAATTGCGATGATACCGCTGATGAAGAATCCGACAATAGACTGACAGTCAGTACCAGAAGTATCAGCATGGTTGATTAGTACAAGCGTACTTTACCTAACAGAGACAGCTTGCAGAGTTAAGGAAATTAAACCTATTGTGACAGTTATAAATAGAAATTCTTATCTATCTTAAATACACGATAGAAAAGTTAAAAATAATGTCAAGGGATAATATTAACAATGTTACCAATAAATGAAATCTTGAGACTATAGATATTGTATCGTTTTGTTGGGAAAATAATTGGCCATAAAAACGAGAAATTTACATCAAGGATTTCTGGGTCCCAGTTCCACAATAATTTTTAACCAATATTTTCCTTAATTTAAATCTAGCTTATTTGTTTACTTAATTTTGTTCACTGGCTCAAGTTTCACAATCATTCCTTCACAGTCACAAAGAGTTTCCTTTACCGGGACTTTTTGGCTTTTTAAAGAAAATTCAAAATTTTATTTTATTGTTTTTTTTTAATTTTTTAATGTAGAATAAAGAAAAGTCATGTCATAAATAACTACGGAATCTTAAAGCTTGAAGAGATCTTAAGAATGATACATTAAATTCTTTAATATCTTAACAATTAACAAAATTAATGAGATTTCAACCAGATTTGAGTTAGAAAATATTATTTTAGGAGTGATCGTGAACTTAGGCTTGTTAAGATATTCAGAAATTATACGCATCATTGTGATTTCAAGTCACTTCAAGCCTGTAATAAATTAATTTAGTTTGACATAAAAGTTTATTCGTAATTTCGAAAGAAATTGCCAAAATTTGTCAGATTCAAGTTAAAGAAAATCTCAGTTAAGTAATGAATATGAAACTGGGGGGGGGGGGGGGGTGGTTACAATCCTTAACAATTAACATGACTGTTATTTGTCATGTAACTAGACGTATAAGCTCAAAACAAAGGTTTGTAATGGGTTGATAATATAGATTTAATTTGTTTAACAAATTGTTTATCACCAAAATATAACATGTCTATAGAAATATCTAGATGTTACAGTAAATGAGCTACTTATGCACTTTCTGCGCGTGACTTATATTGTGAATAATCACTCTGAAGTGGTGTTTTGTAAGAAGTTACTTCCGTAAAACAATACTTAAATCTAGCTTCGACAACAATTGAAGCATCATATAGTTGTTGTTAAGTGTATGTAGTTCAACACTAAGTTAACAGCTAAGATGCTGGCGTTATTTGTTTTGTCCCTATTCGTATGTAGTGTGCACAGTCAGTGTACAGATCAAGGCTTTACGTATCACACTTGTCAATGGAGCCCTTGGTGGATTGGTGATGCTTGGAACACTTGTACTGCAACATGTGGTGGCGGGACCCAATACCGAACTAGACGCTTTTGTTGCGATGGTGATCCTGACATAACAGGTTGTTTAAACAGATGTGGTTTAACAGATGAAGGCTTTAGAGAATATCGAGTATGCAACCCGATGTGCCAGCATGGTGGAGAACTCAGACTATTATCTCCATATGCTGGCTACTGTGCTTGTAGAGCCGGGTTTTACGGTCACTGCTGCGATGAACGTGAGTGTTTTATTTAGTTATAGCTATTATAATAAGATATAAGAAAAATGCAATATATGTATTGTCTATATATAGTACTCTTATCAAGATAAATTCAAAAGTATGTATGTAATTGCAAATTATTACAATATAAAAGTTTTAAAACATTAACATCATGAATAATGTGAAACTTTTATTCAAGGGATTAACTTAAAATTTATAGCTTTTCGATGTCAACGATACTTATTTGGAGACTTTATGAGTCAAAAAATTAAAAGGTGTTTCTTCTCTATATTAAAAGGTCAGCAGTCAGAAGTATAATTCTTAACAGAATTTGGAATTCCCAGTTTTCACGTTACGATGTACCCATATAAAGTCATATAAAATTGTAACGTTGCTTTTTTTCCACATTATCCCCATCAATTACACAATTTATCTTCAAAACTAGGTCATATTTCACGTTTATTTTAATAGAGTAAATTTATTTTTTTATATCGCCTCGGTGCCTTAATTTGAGATTCAGCTTCCTCGCATAACCCGGCATTATGGGATAGAATATCGCCTTGTTCACTCAGTGCCAGGATAATGGGACTGGGGATTGTTGTACTTGTCTGCGGCATACTAACTTGATGAGCTAGCACATCAACAAAAAGTCGCCCTTAGTGGTCGCTAGTACAAGGCAGACCATAATACACACTCGCAAAACTCAAGCACTCACAAACTTTTTTTAAGCCTGGTAATCCTTGAAGATATCAACTTTGCTCTTGCCGCAAAAAGTTGAAAAATTGTTCACGCGACGTTTAAAAATTATTTAAATCAACTTTTGCTTCAAATCTAGTTCAGAGCTTTTCCGAAAATGGTTTGTCAGATTTTACTTAATAGACATAAGAGATGGGTGTTGTTGTGCCTTTTGTTATTATGAACCCTGGTTAAATTTCGTTTATTTTGATTCTTTTTTAAAAAGAATCGGAACCAAAATTGTATTTGTTTGGAGGGCATAATAGAAGCATCCCAATGACAATTAACACTTGTTTAATTATGATTTCATTTCAGCATGTCCTGAGATCAGACGATGTAAGGAAGTGGTTTGTACGTCACCTGAGGATGCTAAATGTTATACATGCCAAGGTGGCTACGTCTTGCGTAACGAAAAATGTGTTCGTCGTAGGGTACCCCCTACTCGCCGTATTAGTGAGTATCAAAAATAAATGAATGAATAAATAAATAAATAAATAAATAAATTTTAATAAATAAATAAATAAATAAATGAATGAATGAATGAATGAATGAATGAATAAAGGTTACGATATATGTATATCCACGCAGTAATTAAGAGTGTTTCGACAAACTGCAGGCATATTTCGACAAAGTTTTTTTTTAAAATTAGAATTATTAAAATTGTTCAGCACCTTTTTTGCATTTTAGAATACAGCAGCCAATGATCTTATTTTTTACGTTATACCATATTTATACCACGCGTACACTAACTAATCTGTGAAGATGATTTTGATTTCATTGTAAATCGGTGATTTCAAAATCAAAGAAACGTAAGTTTTAAAGAAGAAGAAATCGACAATATAGAAATTGGTGGGTAAGAAAACAAATAAGGTAAGTACATGAAATTAATAAAAGTTTTGTCGAAAAACAATTAATTAAGAAAGCTATTATCTGTTTATGTGACTCGCACACACTTGATTTGATTGATTTAATCGGGTTTTACGTCTCGGTCAAGAGTATTTCACTTTTATCGAGACGTCACCAGCAATAGGTGAAGTGGCAGAAGTTTTGGCCTTTGCAATGCACTGAGGGCAATGTGCAGAGAGAATTCTTAAGCGTGCCACGCCTGCCGTGACACAAGACATTGGATTTTAAGGTCTCATCCGAAGGACCCCGTGGCTGTTTTCTAATGACGGTTTGAACACCGACCTTCCACATACGAAGCGAGCACTCTACCAACTGAGATACCGTTGTGGTCTCACACACACTTAAGTTAATTGTTAATTGGTTAAGTTTATGTATATTGCAACAGCCTTATCAACCAAGAACAAAAAAAAAAAAAAAAAAAAAAAAAAAAAAAAAAAAAAAAAAAAAAAAAAAAAAAGAAATCAGAAACACGATCTTTGTTCTTTTGTAATGTATGTTTCATTGAAAAAAGATTAATCACAATCAATAATATGAGGTTCGAAAATATAGAAAATACATGTTATAACTCAATCAAAATTAGCCAATAATGAAATTGAAAAAAGATCATTATAAAAGTATAGCAAACAAGAACACCATACAAAAGGTAAAGTATTAACAAATTTACATAGACATACCAGCGGTGTCTCTTTTGATAGGTTTTAGAAGCTGTAGTTAAACCAGTGGTGTCTCTTTTGATAGGTTTTAGAAGCAGTAGTTAAACCAGTGGTGTCTCTTTTGATAGGTTTTAGAAGCAGTAGTTAAACCAGTGGTGTCTCTTTTGATAGGTTTTAGAAGCAGTAGTTAAACCAGTGGTGTCTCTTTTGATAGGTTTTAGAAGCAGTAATTAAACCAGTGGTGTCTCTTTTGATAGGTTTTAGAAGCAGTAGTTAAACCAGTGGTGTCTCTTTTGATAGGTTTTAGAAGCAGTAGTTAAACCAGTGGTGTCTCTTTTGATAGGTTTTAGAAGCTGTAGTTAATGTGCTTAATCAACCTACTAGACGAGTTTATTCATAAAACTGTCATTGCAGATTTTTAAAATACTTTATTATTTGATTTAGCCATAAGCATTTGAATGGGCTTATGAAATACTATCATGATGCTAAATGCCTAAATGTCAAATATCTATTTGAATAAATTAGTTGACGTTATCATCAACTTATATGGCCAAATTATATGTGTCTTTTTCTGAAAACCCACTATTTATTGAATAAAACATGCGATGGCATTTAACGGACAACGTCTAAGAAGAATCATGTGCATGCTGGATCATATGGACCTAGGAGTTCAACAGATAAGGTAAAATTATCAGATCGAATAGTAGTATCAAAAAATCCACATCGTATAAACTAATACAACATATGTGAAGGATTTATATTGTCACTCTTTATTTTTTATATAATTGAAAATATAAATTTTAGACATAGCGATCTCGAATTTCCCCTATATTTAGCAAAGGTATTCTCAAACTCATTACCATTACCAAACCGCATACTAGATATTTTTTGGAATTGCACGACTAGGCGTTTCTTAGACTGTGACCTTGTGATTAGTGTTTTAATGGCGACTAGATTTATATTGTTTTTGTCACTTTAAAGTAAATTTAAAATCCATCAGGATAACCATTCTTTCTAAAGTCACAATTTGCTGATATTTTTCCTTCTTTTAATTGTAGAATACCCTGGACAACCGACCCTGCTGACGGAGATATTGTGATGTTATGACCACGTGACCGTAATCCGTTTAAAATATCCTGAAAGAAAAAGAACATCTCCATTACTTCATTTATTAACTTTAAATTGTTATCGGTGTTTTATAAAATAAAATTTTTTATATTTATTTTTTTGAAATAGTACTATTTAAATCTAAGGTTTTTTCCCTTCTTCAAAGCATTCATAAGTTGGATTAGGATTTATATAACTCTGGATTCATAAATTTCAAATGTTTGATATCTTTTTTATCTATCAACATTTTCGGCCCCTAATGCCACTGATGAGGAATGAATTTCCGAAATGAGCACATATGGCATGCCACATCAAAATTAAACAGGTATTTTTGTTATATATACACTGAACAAAACAAATTGCAGAGCATATCATATTTACATTTGTTGCAAATATCAAATCAGAAAGAAGGATTCCACAGGGGTAGAAATTCGCTTATGTTGATTGAGGTTCTTTATTGCACTCGGTAATCCTGAAGGTTTAAACACGTAATATACACATTAGTGCGATTGACATGACTAAACAATATCCATGTATGACTCTAAACGGTTGTCGTAATATATAACAATCTGAAAAACATTATGTTTCCATATACATAATATGTACCTAAAACATGTTTAAACTCAAAATGACAATACTATTAAACTACAAATGTATTACAATGGCGCTGTGTGACAGGTGATTTGGGAGGTTCTGCAAATCTAGGGCTACAATGATTACTTTCAAAACGAAGAAACTAGAACACGATGAATATAGAAATTAGGTAAGTTACTGTGCGTTTCTTTTACCTTAAAAGAGAGAGATAAATCAAAGATATTTACTTCAGTTAAGAACTACACATATACACAGACTACAATGTAGTAAAAAACGGGTTTCTTTACAGAACCGTAGAAATTATTGAATTGCGTTTTATATGTTTGAACTGTCACAAAATTCTTTTAAAGACGATAATAATAATAATAAATTATATAATAATAATAATAATAATAATAATAATAATAATAATAATAATAAATTATATAATAATAATAATAATAATAATAATAATAATAATAATAATAATAATAATTAAAAGCATCATGATCATTATCATCATCATCATTATTATTATTATTAAAGCAAATGGTTTGGGGTAATTCGTTAGCAGTAATTTGTATTGAAGATGCCAAAGAGATTAACACTATACCATTCCACAATCTAATTGAAGTCGGTAAGCTATTTTTGTACATAATTCGCCATTGTTGCGGCTTGTGAAACACTTTTCAAAACATTCTTACTGATTTTTTATCGTTATAGTTACATGTTCTGCAGATCTTTGGTCAACTTCATATATAATTATTTTTGTCTTGATAACAGACAGTACATACCTGTGGAAATCCCTCTTCAGCTTTTATTTCTGGTGGTAACAGTTGATGATGTAATCGTCTATAATCTATAGCTTCTTTGATTCCCAAACCAAACCATAGCGTCTCCATGGTAACCTGTGTTTAAGCAGTTAAAGTAAATTATGTAATGAAGTAAAAACTAATTACCAATTTCAAATATATAGTACTCTAACATAGATTTAAAACCACGTTCAAGGAGATTTACTTTTTCAAAGCTTGGTAATAAGTTGATGATGGGGTCTTTTAAACATTACTTTTACCTGTTGTCCAAAATCTGATTATAATAATGCTAATTTTAAATTCATTTTAAATAAATTTAAAACAAAAACAAAGGGTTCTGTTTTTTAATGAAATGATGCATTAAAAGACGTTCTGTTGATTTTTGCCCGTAACAATGACAGTAAAAACTAGTTAGGAAGCATGCAATTTTTAGTTTTTCAGGACTATGCCAAACAGTTGAAGTGGTGTTTATTGATACAATCATCAAACCCAGTGAAGCCAGCCAGAACAAATGCAATCATATAAAACAATTTTGGCATAATTATTATACCAAAGCCGTTGAGGTAGTTATTCTTGTCCCTCCTGATGCTCCAACCACTAACTTTACGTGACCATCCGGATCCACTACGATACTCGGACACATGGATGATAACGGTCTTTTATAAGGCTTAATGAAGTTTGCAGGCGATGCTGGAATTCCAAAGGCATTTGTAGTGTTTGGTGTAGAAAAGTCGTCCATTTCATTGTTAAAAATTATACCAGTTCTTGATCCTACCACTTTTGAACCAAAACTAAAATTTAAAAAATTGGATAAGATTTAGCATCATTATTGAAGGGGGATTACTAAAATGCATGGGTCAAGCCTTCAAATATAAGCAACTATTCATCATTAAGTTATTATATCTTTCAAATGTCTTGATTAAAATGTTTATTATTCAATCATCGATAAGCTAAATATTTAAAAAAAAATACATTAATTAAAAAATTAACATGTTCTTATTATATAGACGTTTTACAACAACGTGTTTCAGTTCGATCATATTATTTCTTTATTTAAAAAATATAAGTCGCACAATCATACCAAAAGTAAAAAAAAAAAAATTATGAAACAAAAACTGGGCTCATTGTTTCATCATAGGTTATAAATAATTTATCTGTTTCCTCGCTCATATCATCCATTTAGTGAAGGCGCCGGGAAATTCTTCACTCTAGTATTCGTAAAGGCACTAAAAATTTCAACAGAATCACTGAGATTAGTATGGGTAAAGTATACCCACAGCACAATCGAATTATTCTTACAAGTTTAGTAAATGCTGACTATGACACAAAAAAGTTAACACTTTATTACAGTTCATCAGGGGCTTCTTTGTTCAGAGTTGTCAGTCTAACAAATTTATTAGTGAAAATTTAAAACATAATTTGAATACAATGAAGATTAAACCGACGGCAAAATATTTTTACTTCTAAGTAATATTAGTAAATTTTTAACATATTTTTTCCGAAATCATTAGCTAATATCCTTAAGTCAATAGTCGGTAAATTGAGCTGACAGGAAATGTACCATGTAGCAGAATTTTTAGCTGTCTTTTTAAAACGTGTTGAAAAGTAAGGGTTGGTCCCACATGCAAAGCATTCCTTATCTGGATGTGGATTTATATAATTTTTGCATTTTGGATTTATTAATTTTAAAATGTTTGGCTTACTTTTTTAATTTATCAATGTTTTCCGCCCCTTGTGTCATTGAAGAGGAATGATTTTCCTAAATATGCAGATATGACACAGCAAAATTTATTGAAGAGGAAATCAAACAGGTTTATATATATAAGATACAAATATTTGCTAAAGGTAAGATTAAGGCAACAAAAGTCCAGTCATATTGTTAGATTACGTACTGCAGATTTATGGTACTCGTTACTGAAACAGCGTCACCGTTTGGAGCTAAAAGTGACATGTGAGAAGTTCCAGTGCTAGTGTAATCATAAAAAGTAGGCCCATAATAGTCTGTACCATGGGTTTTATCGTCACTTATTTTAGACCTTATGTCTCTGGCAAAATCTTCTGATGTCATATTCTTAACAAGCTGCAATGAAAAAAATAATTTCTAATCTTGTAACAAACATAACTAAATGCGTTTTGATCATCAAGGGTGTATATTGACGTTGTGCTTTGTAATGTTTTCCGTGTTTGTGTCTTTTTTTGGTCATTATGCCTTTTTAATGTCCTACTTGATGTATTTACTACTGGCCAGATTAAGTTATTCTATTTGTAAACCAGCAAAAATTACTATTTATAAGAATGTGCACATCCTACGATTGAAAACACACACACACACACACACACACACACACACACACACACCAAGCTTAAGCTAGTAGAAACAAGTTGAGCAATATAGCTTTTCCCATCTCAATGGACAAATTGTTAAGTGAAATAATTTAACGGCTTCAAATATTTAAATTTTAAACATATGTTTTTTGGTTATTGAGGCCTGTATTTGTTTCCCACCTTTTAAGATTGAGTAGAAATATTTTTAGTAGGGTTGGATTATTTAACTTTTTAAATGTTTAACATCATATTATGCTATGCAAACGATGCAAACCTCATTTAATTTGCTTTTAAATGTCTGGTTTTCTCCATCAGGATCTCCGAGTTCAGTTCGTTTGGCGTATGCAAATTTGAAGGCCTCTATGATTCTGTGCCAAGTTAGAGAAGCCTTTTCAGTTGTAGAAATGCTCAAATTGTCAAATTTATACTCTAGAATATATAGAAAAATACCCTGGTTAATTTTAAAAAAAATACAATACAATAAAATATATAAAGAAAATAAAATTAATTAAACGGATAACTGGACAGTCATGGAGTTTTAAACTGAGATACTGCTCATGCGCCACAAAATGGATTGATCCTCTTAACAAAATTACATTGTTTTAATTCTGAGATATCACTTTTATCGCTGTGTCATATTTCTGTGTATTCTGCTTTTCAATGTTGACCTTGCTTTGAAAATATTTTATCTGAATGTCATGTGATAATTGTGTTATGAATTAAATATAATTACCGTCTAAAATATTAACAATAAATTGAAGAACTACACCACTAGATGGCGGTGGTAATGAATATAAAGTAGAGTTATCCCGTAGTTTTATTTTAATTGGATCCTTAATAACGGCTTTGTAATTATTCAAATCTTCAACTGTTATTATTCCACCTGAATATAAAAGAAAATAAAAACCATTTATATAAGAACACATTTAGATATCTTTACCGGTAGCTCAGTTGGCCACGGTAAAGTGCTCGCTTCGAATGTGGGAGGTCGAAGGTTAAAACCCCGACCGAGTCTGAAAATTGGTAGTGAATGTTCTTTCGCCAAGCACTCGGCATTTAGAAATGAAAGTCATGCGGTCCTTCGGATGAGACCTTAAAAACCGATGCCCCTTGTCACGGCAGGTGTGGCACGTTAAAAAACCCTTCCTACATACTGCAAAAGGTAAAAAATTTTGCCACTTCACCTATAGTTGGTGACATTTCAATATCAGTGAAATATTCTTGACTGGGACGGAAAACCCCATTTAATCAATCAATCAATAAATCAATCAATCAATCAATTTAGATCTCTCAGATTGTTAAATTGAATAAATCAATTTAAGGCTAATTAACATATCACCTATTCGTAATTGTTTCTCTTTTAAAGTTTTTATTATTATCTTAAAATTTTGAAAAATTGACTGATTCCGGGTAATCTATAGCCCGGTGATTTAGTTTGAAGTACTGTCTATTCAAATGATGATTATATTGCCTGGTCTTTATATATATATATATATATATATATATATATATATATATATTCCCTGGTTACGTGCAGCAATTACAAGCAATCGTAAATAGGTAAATAAACAGTTATAGTGTTGTCAGGCAAAACACTGCATAATATAAAAGGTCAATTCCGAAAAAAAAAAAAACAAGAAACCATGCAATTTTAACTATGCTAACAAATGATTATAAAACTTCGGAGTTTAGAGTATAATGGAACCCGACAGCGTACCACATGATCAGTACCTCTTAAAGTTTGTGCGGAATGAAATGGATAACGTTTACGTCAGATATTCCCGAAAAACGTCGTTATTACGGGAAAACGTCACTTTTTGCGATTCCATTGTTAATAGAAATAATTGTCCAGCACAAACTCTATGAGGTACTATCTACGTGGTTCTCTGGGGAATTCCATTGGGTATGGTCACAAAATGGTATTTAAAAATAGGACGAGTATAATTAAATATTGCTCAGATTATAGTACGGATCAAGTCTTTCCAATAATTTCGATAGTCATAAATTTTATAGTTACTGTGGAAAAGATATTTGTAAGACAAGCCTTATTCTTACAATAGTATACCAAACATCAGGACCAAGTTGTTCAAAGCTTGACACCTAACCGGTATTTCAGTATGCAAAAGTTTTCTTTCTTCTGAATCGTTTTGTTAAGATTCCGTATAACAAAAGATTCCATTTTGAAAATCAATTCAAAAATTATATATTTTGTCAGTTCCTTATTAAAAAAGATAAAACATTGCCAAAAGCTAAAATTAAGACCCCCCCACAAAAAAAATTAAATAAAAATAAATAAATAAATAAATAGATAAATAAATAAAATAATAAACAAATTCTCATATTAAATGGCTATGATGGTAAGACTGTTTGTTGTTTTTTTAGTTTTGTCCATCAAATATTTTTACTATTGACATTTCTTTTTTTTTATTTTCTTGTGTCTGTACTTTTCAAACACATCTTTAAATGAATTGATTTAATTTTAATTAAACTTCTGATAGATTATTTATATAAAAGGAGAGAATATTTTGAGTTCATACCAGCCTCTTGGATATCAGCTACAATATCACTGGTCAGCGACCCATTATAAAAAGCATCTGGTCCTTCTTTGGAGATTATTTCAAACGTATTTGCTAACAATGGAAATTTTATTGTGTCGCCTTGCACATACAACCTGCCTGTTGCTGGATTTGTAAATGTGTTTCTGAAAGTTTAACAACAAAATGTTTGATGAGGCTGAAAATCTGAAGGCATTATTTAGAATCTAGTACAATCATAATCTAGTCAATCCAAGGAGACACATACATGTCGACCACTATGTTTTAAACACGCTATACCTTACCTATGACTGTAATTAAACAATCACAGATTTTCAACTTTAATACTCATTAGGTAAAGTGAAGTGTAAAATTATAAATTTACAAGCTAATCGTCACAATTTTAAACTTATAATATTATAAATGACGCATATCTCTCTCTCTCTCAAGTCGTCTTAGATCCATTACTGTAACATTATTTTTGTGAACTGTCTGCAATATATATATATATATATATATATATATATATATATATATATATATATATATATATATATATATATATAACATATACCTTGGCGGGTTTCGTTTTATGTTGCATTATTTATTACATCAATTTTAACCTCGATTAAATCTTCACAAGTCCATGTAGTATGTTATTTGCATGATAGTGGTAATGTTCTGCTTTGTGCTTATATCCGCTAACATTATGACAGCAGTGAGATCTCTAGTACAATCCCAAGCTCCGAAACAGCGTCAACCTTCTAGCTCCATATGTTATAGAGGAGATTGTTGGCTCAGTTCAGAGCTTGGTAGAGTCCATTATTACATTAAACCGTAACAAACCTAGCAAAATTTTTCATCAAAAGAAAACTAAATATCCAATAAGCGACAACTATCTAATTGCAATATTTTTTAATTTTTGCATACTGTACTTACTTTAAATTGAAATGCCGATCAAAAACACTAACACCTGCAATAGCATCTGCGAGTGGCTTTCCAACGACCATTCCATTTCGGAAGTAATTTAATGGTTGGTATAAATAATTCCTCCCATGGTAGACCTCCTCCCATTTTCCAAGCTTCATGCATACCTTTAATTTCACCAGGTATTCCAATGGCTAATCCTCCTGCAAATAGGCCAGTTTTGTCATAGATTATATGATTGTACCAGACATTTTTTTTATTTTTACAGTTTTTTTCAGAAAAAAATGGTTTCATTATATAAACATGATGGCCTGATACTACACATATACTTTACTAACAACTCTGAATTAATACAGAATTTGGTGAATGCTATATCTGTACCGTTTGATCCTTTATGACTTTGTACCACAAGTGTGCATGTTTAATTGTTACATATTTAAAGTGGTTCGATCTATTTCAAAATGCATTTTCTTTAGCTTTCACTTTTATATACATGTATAATGAGAATTTAAATAAAGACGCTTTTTGTGACAAAATACGTTTTTATGCTGATATTTTAAAATTATGATGAAATGCTTCGATGTTAAAATCCAAAACAGG
Organism: Tegillarca granosa; assembly: GCA_029721355.1. Taxonomy (NCBI): domain Eukaryota; kingdom Metazoa; phylum Mollusca; class Bivalvia; order Arcoida; family Arcidae; genus Tegillarca; species Tegillarca granosa. The sequence goes on from CM056607.1 coordinate 13,241,430, forward strand.
ACTCGGAACATGATTCATTGGTTAGACGGTTACCGTAAATTTTATTTGGAAAATAATTTTTTTTACAAAACAAATATATATTTTTAAAAAGTAATTATAAATAAATAAATAAATAAATAAATAAATAAATAAATAAATAAATAAATAAATAAATAAATAAATATGACATGACAATATTACGTAAAGTTAGTCAAATTTTGTTGCCGTACCTTCTGTCGATAAATAAATAAATAAATAAATATGACATGACCAATCTTACGTAAAGTTAGGCAAATTTTGTTGCCGTACCTTCTGTCGATGATTTGTCTTTTGGTACAAACATATTTTCATGAGCATCTTTTGGCGCCATTTCTCTTGCATTGATAACGTTTACAGAGTTAGCGGATCTAAAATGTTAAAAATTAAACTATATTAAAAAACAAACAGAAACCTATCGTTGTAATAATCATAAAAGGTGGTCGAGTAATTGAGACTACCTTGGTTTAATCATTGAGAACATCCATGACAATTAATGCATTGAGCTTTATTTCGAACAAGATGATTTAAACACATAACATTTAAAAGGGTGACTTCAAATTGTGAGTTATGACCACTCTAGAAAGAAACCAGAGTTTTCAAACATGCGTCATGTTTTAAAATGACGTCTTCAATAAAGACACATAAAACACTTATAACACATTGTTTTAGTTGCTACGAAACCGCGTCTGATGGGGTTGATAAGCATGCTCATAACATTCCGGACTTTGATCTTAAAATGTTCTCAGTTTGGGGTTTACAATGGGATACAGAAACAATTGAAAACATCATGTAAAGCAAAACAACACAGAACAACAAATAATCTCGTGAAATAAGAGATAAAATAATGCACAAATTATGAACAGTTCATAAAATTTTGTTGTGCAATGGATTTAATGAAAAATGGGGGTATGATTTTTTTTTTTACATACATACCTTGTTTCAACAAAATTACGGTTTTTATTTCACGACAAGGGACTTACAAATTTTGTCTAATGTACAAAACAGTACAAATATCAATTTGTAACAAATCAAATCGCACTTTTGTTAGCATTCGTGTTATTTATAATGATTTTAATGATATAATAATACCTGTTGTATATTGTCATAAAGAATCCCCCGCCGATACCACAGCTATGACAGTTGTATGCGCATGTGCAAAGTAGAGCTGCTATAGCGCCATCTACTGCTGTGCTTTCACGCCTCGCAAGGATTTCTCTGCAAAAACACCATTCCGAATACTATAAGACATGCAGTAATAGACAAGTAGAAACTATATGCTCCTTCAAATTTCAGAGGTTTCGAAAATTCACTATTATTGGACAAAAATAAAAAGGGAGATGCGAAAGTCAGAATGCGAAAAGTAAAAACTAATGTCGATCCAGTATTTTTTCATGAAACTTTTACTAATATTTTGCCCCAAATTGTCTGCCATTTAGTCATACTTAACAGGGAGGAATCAGAATTACAAGGCAATTTAAAACCTGCAAACTGGTTGCCGGTCTCATGAAAAAAGTCTTCATAAGTCGGGAAAAATTTCCCGTCTGTTGCTAAGAAGTAGACCATTCGACTCGAGAGTAGTAATTGATGGGTTCGAGCCCCAACCGAGTCATATAAAAGATTTTAATATTTTTAATACTGCCTGGCAAGAAGAGAACAGAGTGTCAATTGGTTTGTCTAGCACCTTAAAACGAGTCAAACTGAGTGCGCGCTGGTACAAGTAAGACCATTTTACACAGTGGCACATTTTTTACGCATACACGATCTATTTCTTAGATTAATTTTTAGGATCTAATTAACTTGCTGTCGTCGGGTAAACCTGAAAAATTACTGACGTGACGTTACATACAATTACTAATAGAACTTACATTTTACTTCTATCAAAGTTAAAAACTAAATATTGGAAAACATTTAAAAGCTGCATTAAATTTTTGAATTTTTTTTTTTTTTTTTTTTTTTTTTTTTTTTTTTTTTTTTTTTTTTTTTTTTTTATAAAAATAGATGTGCTCTAACCACGATACGTGAGATTCATTTTCTCAAATTTCATTTCTTTTAGCTGTAAATAAACGGAATCCGGTGACCGGTTGGTCAATTTTTAACGATGGTAATTATGAGCTTGGAGCATGCGCACAGATGTACGGAAAAACCCATGAATCGAAGATGAAACATGACAAATTGCATTAATTGTCCTTAATTAATATCCAGATGTATTTGAAATGGTGATATGTGTCCCTTACTAAGTCACAAATGACAAATTTAACGAAGTTCTGTGTTTTAAATTTATCGTATAAGTTGTGTTTAAATGACCCGGGTTTTGTTGACGTAACAATGTTCTAATATTAGATCCCAAATGCTGCATCTCGCTGGGTAAATACTGTAATTTCTGTATTTATTCGAGCTGTTATCGTTGAACCAAATGAAACATTGTCCATTAGGAACATCATAAATTAGATTAGCACCGTTTTAATTTTTTCTTTGGAAAACTTAATGCAGCTTTATTCAAATTGCATTCAGTTTACAGTAAATCGTGAAATCACTTACGTTCCGATTTCTGAACATATTCCACCGTCTGCCGCTACTGCCGCCCTCCGATAATGTCCTTCAACTGACTTTGACGGATCATTGTTAGGTGGTCCTACAGTTGTAGAATAGTAAGTAGACAGAGTACTACTTGTATCAGTATTAACTGTTAATGAATCCTGTCTTCTATATAACCAGAGACCTAAGCCAACTCCTAGTGAAGTTATTGCTGCGCATATATTATAGTTGCCAGCATAATCAGCCTGGCTTTTGATAGACTGAAATTAAAAAAAAAATCTCAGGTAAAAATTCATAGAAATAAGACTACTAAAGTAACCGATAATACATACAATGGATGCCGACTGTATTAGACGTGTTTGATATAAACTCCTTAAAAACTCTTACCATATTAAAAAGACCCGGCTATGTCATTAGACAAAAGAATGTCCGAAGATGTTTGCAACTTCTTCTTGGGTTTGTTACTTGTTACCTTATTCTCTCTCTCTCTCTCTCTCTCTCTCTCTCTCTCTCTCTCTCTCTCTCTCTCTCTCTCTCTCTCTCTCTCAACCTATCTCTTTCATCTCAAAAATTCGCAATTAAACCAATCAGGAAATATTCGCAATTCAACCTAATAATGAAATATTTGCAATCAAACCCAATAATGAAATATTTGCAATTCAACCAATAATGAAATATTTGCAATTCAACCAATAATGAAATATTTGCAATTCTGCCATTATTGAAAGATTTGGAATTTAACCAATCAGGAAATATTCGCAATTTAACCCAATAATGAAATATTTGCAATTCAACCAATATTGAAATATTTGCAATGCAACCAATAATGAAATATTTGCAATTCTGCCATTATTGAAAGATCTGGGATTTAACCAATCAGGAAATATGCGCAATTTAACCCAATAATGAAATATTTGCAATCAAACCCAATAATGAAATATTTGCAATTCAACCAATAATGAAATATTTGCAATTCAACCAATAATGAAATATTTGCAATTCTGCCATTATTGAAAGATTTGGGATTTAACCAATCAGGAAATATTCGCAATTCAACCCAATAATGAAATATTTGCAATTCAACCAATATTGAAATATTTGCAATGCAACCAATAATGAAATATTTGCAATTCTGCCATTATTGAAAGATTTTGGATTTAACCAATAAGGAAATATTCGCAATTCAACCCAATAATTGCAATTTAAACAATCAGGAAATATTCGCAATGCAATAAAAAACAAAATTTTTTCTATTCAACCAATCAGAAAATATTGCAATTCAACCAAAATTGAAATATTTGCAATTCTGCTATTAATGAAAGATTTGGGGTTTAACCAATCAGGAAATATCCGCAAACCCAATATTTGCAATTTAACCAATCAGGAAATATTCGCAATTCAATAAAATATTTGCTATTCAACCAATCAGAAAATATTAGCAATTCAACCAAAAATGAAATATTTGCAATTCAACCAATCAGAAAATATTCGCAATTCAACCAAAAATGAAATATTTGCTATTCAACCAATCAGAAAATATTCGCAATTCAACCAAAAATGAAATATTTGCAATTCAACCAATCATAACAATCTCTTTTTGCTCGTGAAATATTCGCTATTTAAACAATCTTTTTATTGTTTTTTTTATGATTTACAACTTCCGTTCCATTATTCATAGAATTTATCACTGTATAAAATTACAAATCTAAATAAGTAATCTTACAACGTTTTATTGCAAAAATAAAGTGCTCGAAAAGGCGATTTATTGTGTCTGTTTTTGTAATGTTTTAGGTAATGAAATTGTGCAACACACTCATTTCTAAATGCCTTATGGGGATAGCAAGAACTGGGTTAAAGGTGAAAAAAGATCTAGATTATTGTGTTGTACTTATAAGTCTAATATAAGTCATATTTCTTCTTGAATTGTTATTTATTGTGCAAAGAAAAATGAATCCGCCAGATGTTAACGGGTTAATTTTGAGTTTCTATGTAAACCAAGACAAAAAAAATTAGCAAATAATGTCTCATTTATATTTTTATATAGAAATTTAAATATAGCCTCGATTCAAAAAAAAAAAAAAAAAAAAAAAAAAAAAAAAAAAAAAAAAAACCAGCGCATTACTTATTGTTGACGACTCAGCCAAATGCTGGATGATGATCCAATGCTTTTTTATGCTTTTTCGACAGTACGTGTTTTTTTTTTTTTTTTTTTTTTTTTTTTTGCAGTGACATTTTATCGATTGAGATGAACTATAAAGATGCACGTGTTGTTTTTTTTACTTTATTAATCATTCAAGTAACATCCTGGACGATGTACGGTTAAGTTTTTTGTTTTAAAAGATTGTAAAAAAAAAAATATTAACGATATTAAAGAACAAACACAGGTATGGGTTGAACCGGTACATTAGTCCTGTAATGCCAACTTTTATAACCGTCGTTCGATTTTTTTTGTCAAATTTTTTGTTACACATCTTTCAAAACTAAAACAAATCACTTTTTTGAATGTTTTAAAAATTCACATAAATTAACGTGATTATCATAATTGTGAAATTTATGAATAAGTGAAGAATTTTCACCTATACTACCTATTTTAACAATATTTTTCAGATATTAAGTTCGACAAGAATAGAATATAATAAAACCAAATCTTTTGAACAACTGTTTCTTGTATTATTATAGTTAAAATAAATTATCTAACACTGACTTTTTTACTTTTTTTTTAACTTGCACGTCCCCTTAAACAGGTAAAAATCATACCTGGATATTCTTTATCCTTTAAAACGTGATCTGTCATAATAATACCTGGAGATGACATCATTTTTTATTTTTACAGAGATACATGCTCTATATATTATGCAACAAAATTTAACGACAAAATTTTCTCATTAATCTGGATCAACTTAATAAAACTGTTGACATTTTGAAGTACACTGATGACTATAAAAACATGGGGTTTTCTCATAATTGAAAACTGAAAACAAAAAATGGCCCATAGTCAATGAAAACCAACAACATGAAACTGCAAAAAAAAAAAAAAAAAAAAAAAAAAAAACCAGCAAACTAATACTACTGTTTATAAAACCACCAATAGACAATAATGTCATAATGCATTTTTTTTAAATTTATCGTGAAATACTTTTAATAAATGCATTATTGTCATGTATTTCACGTTAAAATTAAAAAAATGCATTATGACAATAATATTTTAACAATTCTCAAGCCCAAAGGTGGTATATTATATATACACACGTAAATATATTAGGCGCACACCTATGGCATATAATGCGCTGCAAAATTCAATGTTCCAATTGTTCAATAATTTTATATTCATATTCAAGATTTTAACATTTATATTCAATATTTTATATGCATGTCCAATATTTTCATATTTATATTCAATATTCTCTATGCACGTTCAATATGTGTATATGTATGGGTACTGTTTTTTTATATGTATGTTTAATTTTTTTTATATTTATATTCAAAATGCTCTATGCAAGTTCACCATGTTTATATGTATGTGTTATGTTTTTTTATATGTATGTTTAATATTTTTATTTTGGTATTCAATATTTCCTATGTATGTATAAAATATGGAATAAAAATAAAAATATTGAACATGCATAGAAAAATATTAAACAGACATATAAAATATTGGATACAGATAAGAAAATACTGCATATAACATATAAATACATGTGTATAAAAACTTGTGTATAAAAACTTTGAATATAAATGTTAAGATAATGAATATATATATAAAATAACTGAACATAAATATAAAATAACTGAACATAAATATAAAATAATTGAATATAAATATAAAATAACTGAACATAAATATGAAATAACTGAATATAAATATGAAATAACTGAACATAAATATAAAATAACTGAACATAAATATGAAATAACTGAACATAAATATGAAATAACTGAATATAAATATAAAATAACTGAACATAAATATGAAATAACTGAATATAAATATAAAATAACTGAACATAAATATAAAATAACTGAACATAAATATAAAATAACTGAACATAAATATAAAATAACTGAACATAAATATGAAATAACTGAACATAAATATAAAATAATTGAATATAAATATAAAATAACTGAATATAAATATAAAATAATTGAATATAAATATAAAATAACTGAACATAAATATAAAATAACTGAACATAAATATAAAATAACTGAACATAAATATTAAATATTGAATTTTGCAACACATTAAATGCCATACATACCTTACATTAATTTGATTACAACAAAACATGGAACAGTATACAACACGTGTAAAGAAACACAAAAAACACAATACCTATATCATAACGAAAACACAATACCTATACCATAACGAAAACACAATACCTATACCATAACAAAAACACAATACCTATACCATAACAAAAACACAATACCTATACCATAACAAAAACACAATACCTATACCATAACAAAAACACAATACCTATACCATAACGAAAACACAATACCTATACCATTACGAAAACACAATACCTATACCATAACAAAAATACAATACCATAACGAAAACACAATACCTATACCATAACAAAAACACAATACCTATACCATAACGACAAAACACAATACCTATACCATTACGAAAACACAATACCTATACCATAACAAAAACACAATACCATAACGAAACACAATACCTATACCATAACAAAAACACAATACCTATACCATAACAAAAACACAATACTTATACCATAACAAAAACACAATACCTATACCATAACGAAAACACAATACCTATACCATAACAAAAACACAATACCATAACGAAACACAATACCTATACCATAACGTTTTAAGTATAGAACAAGCGCCTCTCATTGCCTGGGTTCGAATCCCACTCGGGGGAGTTCTCAGTGTTTGAAATTTTGTCAGTTCGCTTGCCGAAGGTCGGTGGTTTTCTCAGTCTGAGTACTCCGGTTTCCTCCACCATTCCAGAACTGACCGCCTCGACAAAAGTACAAGAATTAGGCTTGACTAGGGCGAAAACCCCATTACTCCACTCCACTCCAAGCATAACAGTATACAAAAAGGTCAATAATATATGAAAACTTGAAAAATAAAAAAATGTATATTATTCAACAAATAACAAATATACATAATTATGCATGCAAACATGATGGCATTCAACGGCGTGATTCACTTGAAGCTCTTTTAGAGGTTTTGTTTTTAATATCTATATGAAAATATCACGAAAAATAAATACGTACAACTTTAACTTCTATTACTTACTTAAAAGTTATTATTATCATAACTCGAAATGTGATTTTACTGTTCGAATTAACGCAGATTTTATTTATTTTACTTTATCTATTTATTTGTATTCAATCATAATAATTTAATAATTAAAATTTCGAAATGCTACATATAGTGTTTAACGGCAAACACTTGCTCCTAGCAGCATTTTTTAAAACTATATATAGCGTCAAAAATCAATTTAAATACAAGATATATGGTTTTTATTGGACATCACAACAACGAAGGTATGTAAGATAACTATAATCTGAATTAGGTAGACGGAATACCTAGACTTTTACTTCGGAGCCTGAAGAACAGTCGTCAAAGCAAATCAATACGCGGAAGGTTAAAGTAATATCTTTTTCGCATCTGCTTTCTTATGATTTGGAAAGGTGACGTTTCATACGCCGATTTTGAGAGGAACAATGCGATTTGACAGGTTAAATATAAAAGCATCGGCACAAAATTTCAAAGAAAAATATATAAAGATATGACTTACCTGTCTTTTGCTTCCATGTTTGCGTAGAAAGTATTTTTATCAAAAATTCCAGCGTCGTCAAGTAAAGGTTGTCTTTTTCATGAATGATGATTCTTCCGGCCACGTAGATATGTACAATATTTTAACAAGCTTGGTTATATTACCATTTTACCTGACCAGGTATAGTGTGATAATGCATATTTACCTAGATAAGGTAAAATGTTTAAAGAGATAGGGTAGAGTCACTCTGCAATTAAACAGGTCTGATGCACTTGTACGAGCTCATTAAAGATAAAGTAAACAATAAATAAGAATTTGGTTAAATAACACGACTTATTAAACTTGGATAATTGGATGATCCATGACCTAGTAACAGTTAACTCGGTGAAAACAATAATCAACATGGCGGATATATAAATATATAAACGTAAATAGGTGCATAACTTATATGTTTTACTATATTTTATTGCAGCTTAAGTCTGCGAGGGCTTTTTGCGGTTTAGATTTGTTAATAAAAATAAATATTGGAAAAAGATCGCCAAATGATTTTTTTTATTTCTTGGCATTTTTTCTCGCAACGTAAATATATATAACACCACACTCCATAGACACAGTCATGATATATTTCATGACTATAAAAAATGTTATCTGCCAGTAAGTAAAATTACTGGATAAACAGTCATAGGTAAGGGTTAATGGAATTTACCTGGATACATATGGTTTCAATAGTCGTACAATAAACTTCATTATGACACCTGTGTATATTGCGACAGTAATTAAGTACACCGGCAGGCTGTTATTTGTAACTTAGATTTTTATATGTTTATATATATGGGTTCAATACTCTTACAATAAATGTATCCTACTTATTATGACACCTTTGTTTATTTAGACAGTACATTGGATGTTGTTGTTATTTACCTGGGTTTATGAAATAGTACTTTTTTTTTTACTAAAAAAAAATTCATAGTTATTCAAAATGCCGAAGAGTTGTGTAGCATGGGGCTGCACAAATCATAATTTAAAGAGTCATATAAGTTTTCACAGTTTTCCAGTAAACCCAGAAAGATGCAAGAGATGGATAATTGCATGCAAGAGAATAAATGATGATGGTACAGAATGGGCTCCGTCCAAATATGCTGTTCTTTGTGGTGCACATTTTTTGTCTGGTGTGTATTTCAATAAAATTTGAAATTTTCCCCTACCTTATATTGAACTTTAAAGAAAACATCTGTAGTTTTTTTTTAACGGATGAGGAAGTGACATGCCACAGGCTCCTGATATGAATTCAACAGAGAGAAAGGCTGTTTAAAACTACATTTTAAATGTATATTGGACCAAGATTTTGTCAGGAATTAAGCTAATTAAATTTATTTTTCTGTTCATCCTATCTTAAAACCCCACTCTATAATATATGCTATTTCTTAAACATTGTCCTCTTTTTAATATTAACAGGTGCATTCTGCATATTTATTTAATAATTGATGTAATTTTTCTTGGATTTTGTTAGATTTTTATGTAAGAAACACGATCATAGGAGATAAATCCCAGATGAATGTTATATTTGACAAAGATATGCATTTCTTTCAGTCAGCTATATCTTTTGTTTTTGATTCGCATCGTTTTTTAAGATTTTATTCTTTGACCATACTAATCGCTCTTTTGTTGCATGATTCTTGAATGTCTTTAAATTGCAATCATTCTTCATACATTCTATAATTGGTGGTTGGCAATTGTGTTGATAACTTTCTCATTTAGTTCTAATCACATTTTCACTACTGAAGTGTTATGTGTTTTTGTAAGATAAATAGATAATGTATGTTAAGATCCACATTGTTTGTCTTACTGAAAAAATACAGACAAGTTTTAATTACTTTAATTATGATTTATTATATATTCTTAATCCTTAAAAAAAAACTGAATTTATACAAGAGAATAAAATAATATGAAATCAAACACAAATAGTCAAATCATAATTAACCATTATTATCATTATGAAAATATATTACAATAAGATCCACATTGTTTGTCTTACTGAAAAAATGAAGACAAGTTTTAATTACTTTAATTATGCTTTATTATATATATATTCTTAATCCTTAAAAACGCTGAATTGATACAAGAAAATAAATTAATATGAAATCAAACACAAATAGTAAAAACACAATTAACAAGTATTATCATTAATATAGTACAATCACAATAAAATCATTGATAAAAAAATGTTACATCATAAACTGCATAAAAAATGTCAAAGAGTGATATTGATAAAATACTGTCCAGATTTTTAATATTAAAAGCTGAAATAGCCTTTTGCTACTAATGATTTCGAAATTTCTTTAAAAACCATACAATTTTCACATTTTCATTAAAATATTCTTAAAAAATCTATTTTACAATATTTTGTCAAAAATGGCTACTTTTAATTTTCAGCATTTGGAAACCTTGTCTTGGTTTAAACAATATTTTATTTAATTAAATAATGACATAAATAATAAATTGTGGTGGAATAACAATAATAATAATAAATGATACTAAAATAATAATAATAAAAGTCCATCAATACTGTAATTTATGGACTTCTAATTATAATTAGTGATGGAATAATAATAATAAAATAATAATAATAATAATAATAAATATGCATTCAAAGTGAGTGATGCATGCAAAAAAAAGATATATGAGTGTATGTATATACTATTACTATCGGTTATACGACCCCCTGTTTTGGCCCGTTTGAAGACGTTACACTGTGGGATCGTTCATTAGGATATGTAGCCATCACTTTCTCACAATCCCATGAATTTATGTCATTTAATAGACATGTTTAGCTTTGTAGCTGTGTACCTGATGCACGTCACAATACTTAAACGTCACCTGTTATCCCGGATGATAGCAGTTTAATTAAACGCAAATCTTTGTATGAAGAGATGATCACCGATTAGCATTTTTCGCTTAGACTTGTTGTCCTTATCGAAAAAAACCTAAAAATTACAAAAAAAAAAAAAAAAATATTTTGACTTTATGTAAAAAATTTTTATTTAAAAAAATAGTTACGTTCCTATAAGCTTGGTGTAAAAAAGTCATCAATCATTTGAGCTGTATAGCTGCGTCGTTCATACTGATTTAATAGAGCATTACAACTTTTTTCTACCGGAGCTCAAAGAACAACAAAATAATGACCAGTTGTTGACCTCAAGGTAACAAACGTCCAACAGCTAAGTAATACACTTTAAAAGTTAAATAGTTCAAAAAAAAAGTTTATTATTAAACTTTTTATTTATTTTCTTTTTTGGCCTGTTATATTAAGTGTAAAGATTTTACTGATGACATTTAAAACGGTGAACGAGATTTGTCAGCTTTTCAGAAAAAAATAAAAAAGAAGTGAATAAATAAATAAAAAATAAATAAATAAATAAATAAATGAATAAATAAAGTAAAAAATAAATAAAAAGAAAAAATTAAAAAGTATAATAAAGATAAAATTTTAAAAATGTAAACATATACAATGATTTGATAACAATTGAAGTCGCCAAGTGGTGAAGGCATTAGCTTTCAAACCCAAGGCATCTCACTGCTGTGGGTTCGATCCTTGTCCACCGCATGCGAGAAAGGTTTTAATTATTTCTTGTCGTTAGTCTAACTGGTTGGCTCGTTTTTTTTTGCCATGTTGAACTGCGATATTGCGAGCGAGTGTACTAGCTGTAATATGCAAAATTTTGAATGATGCATTTTTTATATTTTTTTTTATTTTGAATTTTTAAGTGAATATGGAATTAAACTGGTAAAATTTCTTTAAACATCACAAATTCATTTTATTTCAGTGCCGTCGTAACATGATATGATCATGTAAAGACTGAAAAAATCATGTAAAAAGAAATCCAATTAGCACGACGACGTTTGACATGTTGTTATCCAGAAGATAAAATTCTCATTTACATACTCAGTTACTTGGTAACATGTCATACGTGGTAAATATACACCATCTTCAAAAGATTGGGTTGGTTAAATTACAGGGTCACAGGGACATCTTCGGTTTATTGGACATTGTCCTATTGCGCCCCGCAGATTACCAGAGTAAGTATATTCGACTTCATTAGCCTCACATCCCGTCGAGATTAACATGCCAATTAGCAGATTAGTGGGTAAGACCATGGCGCAGAAATTACGTATGGGGTTATTTAACCATTGAACAGCATAGCTATGGCAGTTATTGGATTATAAATGACATAGCTTTGCCAGGCAAACTGAATAACGCGCGTTAACTGCCATAGCTATGCTGTTCAATGGTTATATTTACGTTCTATTAATTATTAATTAATTTTTTTTGAATTTTTGTCACATCAATTTTAATTTTCCCGCCTTTAACGAGAAGCGGGGTCAATTATTGGAACAGCGTAACAATGTAAACAAAATATAGTACAACATGAAAAAAACACGGAACTCGCAAAAATTATGAAATATTTTATTAACCATCACATTGTTTTGCACATTTTATATAAAACATCAATTTAGACACTTTCACAGCAATTTTACGAAATTATTATTTAAAAAAAAAAAAAAAAAAAAAAAAAAAAAAAAAAAAAAAAAAAACGAATTTCCTAAGGCGGATGACGAACAAGTGAACAGTCTCGAAGATTGACACGAAAATGATGTCTCACTCTTGCTGTCATTTTTGGAAATTCAAAAGTGCAGTGCGAGATGCGACCCAGATTGTGACCCATTTAGGCGCGGTACAACACTGATTCAGTGTTTAAATTTACTATGACGTTTTTTCTGTTGTGTTGAGACAGTTATGTTGTAAGATTGGGAGAAGCTTCTCATTTATGGTTCGACATAAACATTATGTGCCGAGCTTCGTACCCCAGTCATTGAGATGCTGAAAGGTCGTCACCCGCAAACAGCAAGGAGTGTATTTAGTTTCAACTTTTGCAGCATGGCATATGTCGGATAAAAACGGGCAAATGTTCGTTTTAAAAGTGGTTTGAACATGAACCATATATCAGACTCTTCAGGACCAGCCATGGCTTTTTATTATATTGATTGAACAAACATTGGGTTTTTTGTCAGTTTTATCGAAGCACTGGAAACAGCGGTTTAACATTTTTTACAGGACAGTCGACCGTCTCAGTTGCATATATCTATATTCTTTTGAAACATCTGCTATTTTCGTCTGTATGAGATATCTCCCCTCTGTAATTTTTTTAATTGTATTTCATGTTTTAAAGTTACATATTATCCAGACTCGTCAATGTGAAACCCAGTTATGACTGTGGTTTTAACTGGTGGTGAAATTCCATAGCTCGGGAAATAAAATTTATAGAACAGATGGTACCATACACACCTTTTCAGGATAATGGGAGAAATTAGGGTACTTTTTAGATGATTGGAAATTTTCCTTTGTGTATTTAATTCAATACATATTTTAAAATTAATATTTTTTTTTCTCAGGCTGTGTTGTTGTTTTGTTATGAAACTTCTTAAAAATAGTCCAGAGAGTGAAATATTCATACGCATAGTTTAATGATCATGTGATCAATGTCAGTTACTGTACCGTATTTGCCACACGTCTCAAACATGTTTATATAGTAAAGTTGCGAAGCAAATGTTAATATAAAATTATAATAGTTATGTGATTTTTACCATGCTTGATAAAGATACATGATATTTTCGAAGGAATTCTGGATTTCAGAATTTTAACTGATATTTACGAAATTAAATGGCCATTAGTCAAAAGTTCTTGGAAGGACATTTGTCCCCTTCACCTTTTAAATTTTCAGTTATTCATCCTTTAAAATGTAAGCCATGGATATGCAAAATTTTGAACATTTTCCTTAATAATATTTTTTTTGCATATAACACTGGTACTTCAAAAGTCGACATAAGTGTGTACTAGTACAATGCAGAGCAGAGACACCTCCGCATTCACGAATCGCGTGAGCTTGTGCTAAATCTGATTAATCCTCGAGATTTATAAAATTATCTTGTCACAAATAGTTCAGAAATTGCTGATGTGGCGTATAACAACATTCAGCTAACTACAAATTACATTCGTATTATGTGAAAATACATGTATGATGCATATACTCATGATGGGGACGCTCTGTGTCTGACAGTGAATATTATGAGGCGCCGTTTCTATATTTATTCAGTATTTTAACATATGCATAATTCGATTTTTGGATATCCATAAATCGTTTTTGCATATGCAAAAATAGTCGGTATTTTTGCATATGTAAAAATCGAATTATGGATATGCAAAAATACCGACTATTTTTGCATATGCAAAAACGATTTATGGATATCCCAAAATCGATTTATGCATATGTAAAAATATCTGGCAATTTTGCATATGCAAAAATCGATTGATGGATATCCAAAAATAAATTTGTGAAATTTGAAAATACTGAGTTCTCCCCAATTATCAATCCCGAAGTAAATACTTTCCGGTATATTGTGAGAGTAATATTTTTCTCTTGTAACAAAAAAAAATCGTTAATTTTTTTTATGGTTAATAAATGCACTTTCAATATTAGTGAAAAAATATAAGCCTACGCATTTTTAAAAATTAGAGTTTATTACATTACGATTCATTACATTACCACGCGACGTTTCGCGCTACAAAATCCAACATGGCTGCTAGAAATAATAAACGGAAAGAACGAATATCAGAGGAGTATATCAAACGCATTGAGGTGTTTGGAAATTGAAGATCGGCATGTTGACGACAAAGCTGTCGATATCATATCAGATATTGAGTTAGTTGCCATGTTACAAACCGACGTAATAATAAACACGAAGTAGACCCGCACTAAATAGTTGGGGAGAAATCATTTCACACCTGCGATTTATGGATATGTTAAAATCGATTTTTACATATGAAAAAATATCGACTATTTTTGCATGTGCAAAAATCGATTTACGGTTATCCAAAAATCGATTTACGGTTATCCAAAAATCGATTTATGCATATGTAAAAATGTATTTTTGCATATGCAAAAATAGCCAGCATTTTAACATATCTAAAAATGTATTTATGCATATGCAAAAATCGCTTTATGGATATCCATAAATCGAATTTTACATATGCAAAATTATTTTTGGATATCTTAAAATAATTTTACATATGTTAAATTCGATTTATGAATATCCATAAATGAATTATGCATATGCTAAAATAGTGAATCAATATAGAAACGGCGCCTCATAGAATATTGTTTACTTTTCATTCTTGAAAAGAGTTTGATATTTTACATTCTTTATTCTAGTCGTTATGGGACATTGCTATGAGATTACCACAGAATATCTCAGCACAGAGTAAATCGAGGCAGGTATTAGGAGTTAAACCAAACGAACGGAAGATTCAAATGCGCATGCGACATAATACGGCATTATGGACATCACCTTTGGCCTTTGGTACTGTTTTCTTTCTAATGAAAATTTATTGATGATCACGAATGCGCATAACGATTTTCAGTTACGACAGGGGTCACATAATCAAAATTAATTGCATTTTCTATGAAAATCGTGCATTATTCACTGTTTCAAACATATTGGCTACAGTAATATCGTAATAATAGTAATCAAAAATATTTTACGAAAAACACAACACTAATCGATTTGGCACAAGTTTATACATAGAGATCCAATATCATAATTATTTGTCTTCATTTGAATAATAATAATAATAATAATAATAATAATAATAATAATAATAAATAATAATAACAACAACATTTACATAAACAATTAACATATAATTCTAAAATTCTCGTGATCAATAAATAAAATTTACATTTAGACATGTATACATACATTAAAAATAGACCATGAAACATAACAAAAAAAAACGAAAACATTTCTTAACATAATATAAAATAATATCGATAATTTACAGTTTTACAATCATTCACTCAGTGAAGTGTACACTCAACTGAAAGTAGGGACTATTTCAATGTCAATTTTTTTAAAGAAATTACACATTCAAAATTAAAAATCTAATCTTATATTTAAATTGTTTAGTGTAGGTTTGTATAACAAAGAAATTGTTTAGTGTAGGTTTGTATAACAAAACAAAACTTTGTCTCAGAAAACTTTAAAAAATTAAAATATTGATGAGAGAAAAATCCGAATATAAAGTTCAGTTTACACTCTATTGTGTACTAGTACATGATTGCGAGACTGGAGTCTGTTGCTATTGGTAGCTTATTAGTTCGGCCATTTCGATAATTTTTTTTTTTAATTTAAGAAATTGTATATTCGTCGACACATGTACGCCAATCTCATCATGTAACCACAGACAATCAAAATTAAATTAACCGTTTTACAGATTTCGCCCCCCTCCGTTTATAGCCCTGTAAGCCTAGTTTTAATTTCCAGCTATGCAAGTGTTTCCCGCAACAAGACAACGAAGAACAGATATTTAAAGAACACAAGTTGTGACGTCATTTTATACTGTTTCTTGTCACGCCTATTACCACCACTTCATTTCACGGAACATTAACGATTCTTTCAGTTATATCATGGTGATCGATTTTAAAATGCTGGAGGAAACCAAGGTAAACAAAATAAGCACCGCCATTTGGCAAGGGAACTGACAAATTTCTAAACATTAGGTTCTGTCCAAGTTGGTTTTAAACTTAGGCGGTGAGAGCATTGTGATCCATAATGTAAAATTATAAATATTTGAATTTTCTGAATGAAAAATTCAAAAATTTATAATATGACAACAAGCCCGCAATTTAGCCCACTTGGCCTCCGAGACCCCTAAAATTGTGATATTTAGTATAAAACTGAAATATGTGCAGCGCAGATAGAAAGAGATTTATCCGTGCATCACTTACAACCCTATAATGCTTCGGAAATAAAATGGCAAAAAAAAAAAAAAAAAAAAAAAAAAAAAGGAATCGATTTTTTTTTCAAAACATTACTATGATCAGTAAAAACCAATGACTGAGTGGTTCACTCGTCGATTGCGTGACGTCATCTAACCTTGTTTGTCATAATTTAGTTTAAACAATATTAAACGACGAACTTGAAATTTAAACGTCACTTAATTTTTCGCTTAAAAGCTAACAATATTTAACAAAAGCCGATGCAATAATAAAACAAAAGTAAGTGTTGTAGCATACTTAAAAACTTTTTGAAGTGCACCATAGCTGAAAAAAGAACTATTTATAAATCGAAGTACAGCTGAGGGTAAGAATGGAATTAAATACTGTAGTTTGAGTAAGGTAATGCAAAGTGGAAAAATTATAACATCTGAATCGTAATTCATTCAAAATTTCTAAAAATCTATAAATTAATAAATTTCAAAAGTGAATCTAAAATTTTAAGATATTGTTTGTCATCAAATTACAAGAGAATCATTCAATCCAACATCGTTAACTCATAACGAATGCTTTTAGTAGACGTCATATTTGAAGACAGCAGAACCATTCAATAAAAATCATAAATTCATTACGTCTGCTATGTTAGACGTCATATTTCAAGACAGGAGAATTATTCATTAAAAAATAATTAATTTATAATAGACGTCATATTACAATACAGGGTAATTTTTCAATCAAAAATCATAAATCCATAACGTCTGCTATTGATAGTGCCCGGATAAGAACGAAAAAATGAATCTTTTTTGTCTACATCAGATAATAAATTAATTAAAATGTCACAAATACCATAAAGTGAACATAATATCAAAAGATCAAATTAATTTCGAATTTGTGAATCTCTTATCTACACAGCGTCTGAGAGTAACTTTAGATACATTTCTTTCTCGACAGCAGTGGAATGATGCCCCTCTACATAAACAGCGCACATTTGAAACAATGGACGTTTTTAAATCTTTGTTGTCCAATAACAGATTGGCTTTCTCTATAAACATCTGAAAATCCAATAAAATTTACAAAATGGTTATGCATGATAAAAATCGTGTTTTTGAACAGCTGATAATAGGCGTCTATCGAAAACATTTTACTAAACACAAAATGTCACCACAGGGCAATGTATGAAATTGCAAAAATTCAAATCTCTACATGGGAACATGGATATACCGCCCTCTCTCTTACCCGAAACATTTCTTATTCTTAAGTCAAACTTTGTCTATCTCATTCAAATATCTTTAAAAAGTTATATCAAGAGTTATCAAGAAAATTCCTGACAATCAGATTGATCAAAGGGAACTAACCCCTTTTCCGTTTTTTAATAAAAATCATGAGCAATGTCAAAATAATAAGTAAGTAAGTAAATATTTTATTATAGTGTCAAAATCTATAAAATGCAATAAAATATACAACATAATATACATAAAACTTCTTATAGAATCTAGCCATATTTGGCTTATAAGACACTTTTAAGACATATAATAAAACCAACTTAGAAAATACATATATATCAAAAATACCTTATAAAATGTATTTTATAAAGGTAAAACTACGCCTTTTGTACATTTTCTTTAACACACTGGCTAAAAGTGGTTGTAAATCTATATTTTCCATTAAAAGTAAAAACTTATCACTGTTATTTAAAAAACTAAAACCCGGATAAGATACACATACTTTAAAATAAAAATCATCACGGATATCGGAATAAAAATCACATTGTGTTAAAAAGTGTTGTTCGTCCTCCACAGCCTGATGATCACAGTATGTACAAAGTCTATCACAGATATCTTGTTTGGCATAGCGACCCGTCTCGATAGCTAGTTGGAGTGTATTGTGTCTCAAAATTTGATAAAACGCGTCTATGATCATGATATCGCACTTGATACACATAACTACTGGTGTTTAACGTCCGTTTAAATAACCTGTATGTCCTTAGTTTATTTCCGTTTGGTTTTCCGTTGTCGTTCCATAATTCGTTTTTCCAAGTTTCATTGTCAATATATTTTAGTTTGTTATTTAAAATTTTAAGTTTATTCTTTATAGATTTATTTGGCTGATGAAAATCTGGGATTTCTAAGTTTAGGATGAGTTTCGAAACTCTGTGTTCCCACGACTTTGGGAGTGTTTAAAGATATTTTTGTTTAGTTTGTATACCATCTTATTTTCAATTGATTCTGATAATTTACACCATAGCCTTCCTACTTAAGTTTTCTGTTTAACGTCTCATGAACTCCATCCCATGTCCCCTCTTACTGCTAAATTGGGTGCAGTTTTTGAAGTACCCAGAAATAATCGACATGCACGATTTTGGACAGCCTCACCTTCTTTATATTTGTTATAAAACCGGTTCTACCAAAGTACGGTATAAACATTCATAAATATAAAAATACATGCCACCTGAATACGTATTTTGCATATAGCGCTGACAATGCTCTATTTGCAGATTTACACAGTTCACGCACCGATTTACTAAGATTTAATAGTTCATTGAACCAGAATCCAAGGTATTTGTACTAGTATGGTACTTCAATGTCCTTGTTTCCGATGGTAAAATTGCTTTTTGTTTTTTCTATTGAAGGATTTCTAAAATGAACGACTTTCGTTTTGTCTCCATTAACACATAATTGCCATTTACTACGCCAATTATTTACAATGTCTAACATGCGCTGAAGTGAAGATTCAACTTGTGCTATTATCACAATATCATCAGCGTAAATAATAATTTTCAATATAAAATAAAGTCATGACCTTGACCCATTACGATTATTCCTTTTTGAAAGAGATTTAAAGAAAACATTGAAAGAAAACTAAAAACCAAACCTCTCAATCGTTCGACATATTAAAAAGTAGTTTTAAAAATTTTTGAAAAATAAACATGAGCTTTTTTTCACCAAAATTTTATGAAATGACTATACTTATAGGTTTAAAAATTTATCCGTTTTGAGTTAAAAAAAATCTTTGAGCCAGTGCGAAACAGAGACCTTTATCGCTTTCACATTGGTAAAAAAGCAATCGCAAGCAAGATCTTTTCACTATTTGTGCAGTGAAGTTATTTTGAAAAACACCAATTACTGTTAAAGTTATCACCCA
The DNA here is from genome assembly GCA_029721355.1 of Tegillarca granosa. Taxonomy (NCBI): domain Eukaryota; kingdom Metazoa; phylum Mollusca; class Bivalvia; order Arcoida; family Arcidae; genus Tegillarca; species Tegillarca granosa. The sequence continues at coordinate 13,261,734 of CM056607.1, forward strand.
AGAAATCAAATTGACATCCCCCGCCCGTCGACATTAGGTTATCAAGAAACTAGAGTCGAGCTGTTCAAGCTTTGTTAGCTTATTCAGTAGCTTAACGAAAACAGAATTTTGGATATAAGTCAATATATATTTTTAAATTCTGTTTTTATGATAATTCATGTAATTGCTAATATCAAACAGAAATGTTTTAAGTCTTAACCCTCTTTTCACAATAAATGCATTTTAAACAACGTTCTGAATTTTCACTAACCATTTGGTAAATCAACGAAGCCTTGAACATCCGGGTCACGGTTTTTCAGTAAACCGGGCTAACAAAGTTAACGAACACACACTGAAACTTAATCTTTAAAATTGATTTTAATAAATAGATTGTTAAAATTTAGAGCTTGAATTCCGTTCGGTTAAACTGAACAAATGTTATAGACATAAAAGTTTGTAAAAGTCATGAAAATCCTCTTTGATATGAATATTTAATCTTACCGAAAGTAATTAATTAACGTGTATCTGTATATTTAGATGCAAACACACGGATTTACATTTACGGCATTGCCTGTACTGTACATAGCCAGGTAAATAACTAGAACAACTGTATTTATCAATTCAAATATTGGTTACATCGGATTAAAAGAAAACAGAAGGATCTACGACGATATATCATTAACGCATGCTTTTAAGCAGTTAAAATATTTAAATGTTAAATAGGTTAGGGGTCTCCCACAATGCACCGCAAACTAAAGAAAACCTAACAATAAAACAGGTGCCCATCTCAAGTATTTAGATAAATCAGTAATATCAATCAAAGTTTCTTCTGTCTGATTTTACCACTATGGTAGTTCAGTTGTTAGAGTGCTCGCTTCGTATGTGAGAGGTCGGGGTTCGAACTCCGACCGGGTCTGACCATAACTTGAACATAGGTAGTGACTGTTCTTTAACCAAACACTTGGTATTTAAAAATAGAAGTCGCGTTGTACTTCAGAGGAGACCTAAAAGACCGATGCATCTTATCACGGTAGAGATGGCACTTTAAGGTACCCTCCATGCACTTGCCCTAAGCGCACCGCAAAGGTAAAAATTTCCGCCAGTTCAGGTATAGCTGGTGACGTTTCGATATAAGTGAAATATCCTTGACGGTGACGTAAAACCCCATTCAATCAATCAATTAATCAATCTTGTCTTATTTTGACTGCTTACTTGTTGTTATTATTACCTTGGTTGCATTCATTATTGCCAAGCACATGTTTTAACTGCAAATGGTCATCTTCTGAAGTTTTAGCAATCTTGCTTTTTACTTAATAGCAAACCTCTGTCCACATATTTAATTTTCTTGCTATGCCATGCTGCTGCCTGTATTGACTATAGCTGACAAACTATGGTGTTTGTTTTCAAAAATGCAAAAAATCAACTGCGAAACCCAATTCTTTTCTAATCAATGCTGCACCAATTCCAATTAAAATATAGTATTGTTTTCCGTACCGGTAAGGTATTTCAGAAACATTAAAGCCATTACCATATTTCCTTGTGTGTATAAGCAATGGAAAATCGCTAAAATGTTTTATATGGTGTTTTACACCACAATCAAGATTTTTTTCTCTTACATCGTCGCGGTTGGTTCTGGGATGGCTGAGAGAACCGGAATGCATGGAAAAATAAAACCATAGACTTTCTGTCAATCGGATTTGCCTCAGTAGATTTGAAAAAGGCAATGTTTCGTACTGTGACCTGTTAATTGATCAGGGTATATAGACCCCTTAAGATAAAACAGTTTGTTTTTGAAAAAAAAAAAAAAAACTTGTACGCTGCAATAGCAAAAAACATCCAAAGCAAAAAAAAAAAAAAAACAAATGAAATAAAGAAATAACACAAGAAACTGAGACCAATAAAAAATTAATGACAAACCTTTGGTGAATCAAATATAAACCCCGTTACACCATCTTGGATGAGTGATTTGTTTCCATAATTATCTCTGGCTAAAACCGGAACACCCATTTGCATTGCCTTTAAGATAAAATTGAAAATTACTGTAAGTGGAAAGATGATTTAGAACCAAGGCAACGTATGAAGCAAATGGGCAAATTCGGTTCTATTTGGCTAAAACCGGAAAAGATTAAAGGTTAGTATGATTAAACAGGTAGACTTGTACACTGTTCACCATACCAAAGCTCAGCTGGCTTGATGAACTAATAAATTATTGATTTTTTCAATTTTAATTCTTGGTGATGGGTATAAAAGTCTAAATTACAAAAAAGTTATATTCTATGGATATAATTATTATTTATGTCATAGCTTTAGTAACTTTTTCATATGTTTATACTGAGAATCTGTGAAATAATTATTAAATAAACGTCCGAGTCAAGATTTCTTTTCTTCGAGAAAGTCAATTCTAGAATCGTGAAGGAATCCGGAGTGCCTTCAGAAAACCACTTGCATCGACAAACAAACTGACAAACTTCTTACAAGAGTATCCCCCCTTGTATGATTCAAACCTGTGCCGTGAGAGGCGCTGTATTCCTTAAACCAGTGTTCTATACTAGTAGGTCACAGAGACCCGAAGCCTAAGTTACTTATTACTTTTCTTCTGTTTCCGTTTTTTTAATAATAATAATAATGATAATAATAATAATAATAAGTATTATTATTATTATCCTTTTACAGATGAAAGTTTTACAACACAAATAGGAAGTATGAACATTGAGTAGCCAAATGCACAGTTATTTTTCAATTTTTTAAAATGTTTTGGAACACATAAAGAATGAAAAACAGAAGATCGTCTTATTGAAATAACATATAAGTATACTTACAGTAAATTAAATGGTTCTGAAACTTGTTTGATGAACCTGAACAATAAGCATATGTACATACGTTATACCATAATGCATTATTTTTGAATTGTATCGTTAAATACATTCAAAAATGCTTTATGACAGTTATATCGTAAAACAAATACCTTAACAAAGATGTTTTTCTAGTTGTCCAATAAACATGTAAAGCATTTTAAAGTAAGACTAAGTTTTGTAACGGGTAAAATGGAGTATTTTAATTTTCTATAAATGTATGCTCATGAAGCTATAGATCTATATATACCTCTAGTATTACAGCAGCCATTCCCTCGCTTTCTGATGTGTTAACTACAGCAAAGCTTTCTTTAATTGCTGCATGAGCATCACATAACGATAGACCAGGTATATAATATACACCTGATAGACTGAAATAAATAAAAATATCTATCATTAATCTCGAAAAATTATAAAAACTTCTTCAGAATAAATGAACTTGATCAAAATTTCAAAGCAAAAAACTTACCAAAAACAATGTATTAAATATTTACAAATCAACAAATGCCGAATCAGCAATCTAAAATATTTATAAAAAATAAATGAACAATGACAAAGTTGTCTTTCAAGATCACGAATCAGACAAAGCATATAAAAATTAATTTGACATTAATTTAAAATCAAATTAAATTCTAATCTTGCCATCGTCAACTTTTTTTCTGACGTTCAAAGGTCCTTGAAGATATCCATTTCTTGCGGGTTATATATATAAACCTAGGCAAAACAAAAATATGGCGATTTAAGGCTTCAAATTTCACAACGCATGAAAGCGGGAGAAATGGATAGCTAGGATACCAAGGATACATATTTTCTATTAAGAAATATGAATATTTGTGAATACTGACGCTAATTAAACAAGCATATTAACGGAAAAATTGTTAGGTTTTTAATAAAAAATGTTTGCATATACAAATGTTTTAAATGCCAATTAGACATTTAACATTAAATACCAAGTTTCAAGATAATTAAAAATTATATTTGTATTAATTTTTTTATGTTGTCAGAACATACCCAGATATGCTATCCAAGAAATACTTTTGGTATTCAGCATCAGTCTGAAATAAAGTAAAATTAAAAACCATTGTTACTGCTTATTTTTTTTTTTTTTAAAAATGGATTAGTGATGATTTGACATTGTAGTGGAATGAATTTTCAAAAACGCTGGTACATATCATCATTATGAAAAAAGAACAGGGGATGTCAAAAGAACAGAACAGCTAGGTGTATATTTAGTCAATCAATCTTGAAACCTTTAACACTGGACGTCGATCTTTGTCGGATTGCAGACAAACTATAAATCAAAAGAAGTTATAAAAAAATCTTAGTTTATTGCTTATACTTTGACTTTAAAAAGAAATTAAAAAAAATTAAAAACAGGAGTTACATGTACAAGTACACGCTTTACAAGTCTTAAAACAGTAAAAAGAGAAAAAAAAGAAGCTTTATTTTATACCTCTGGTCCAATGATAACAAGAAAAACGTCCTTTCTAGTTCTTGTGCCATTCTGTAAAAATATGTATATTAATTATTATTATTTATTATTATTTATATATATATATATATATATATATATATATATATATATATATATATATAAAACACTGTCAATATCAAATCTTTTTATAAAGTCAGTATGAAATAGAACACGAGTATAAAATTGTGAGTAATATCTAACAGTTTCTACTGGTGACATTTCATAAAAAAACTTTATTATTTAATAAAGTTTAAATGATTTTCTAATAAGAATTTAAGAAAAAAAAATTACAGGACAATGTGTAATACGTCTTTGATATCATGGCGTTTGGCATAACTTCCATTTATAATACGAAAAGCACTTAAACAGGTATGATGATTTTTCAGATTCCTATTTTGTCTGAAACCACTTTAGAAATAAGAATCCTTTTGGAGACCTTAAGGTGACATACTTCATTGTATTCAATGAACTGTTGAGATTTGTTTTATTTGTTTTTTAATGTAGTTTTACGTCCCAGTCAAGAATATTTCACGTATATCGAGACGTCATCAGCTATAAGTGAAGTAGCAAAAATTTTGACCTTTGCATTGCGCTAAGGGCAATGTGCAGGAATTTGAGTGTGCCACGTCTGCAGTGACACGAGGCATAGGTTTTTAATGTATTCTACGAAAGACCCCATGCTTTCATTTCTAAATGCGGAGTGCTTGGCGAAAGAACAGTCACTACCATCTTCAAGTCTTGGTCAGACCCTGTTGAAGTTCGAACCTCGACCTCTCACATACAAAGCAAGCACTTTACCATCTGACCTACCGTAGTGGTGTAAACGTGTAGAGAGTAACTGTTTGGTTTCATAATCTTATAATTATAACAGCTTAGTAAAACACATTTTAATACCTGACACTTCTTTTATTATATATAGTGGACTTTTAACAGGTCTGATGGCTCCAACTATCACGAAGATCTTGACGCCATCTGTACTACTTATGACTCCATTGGACTGTAGATGAGACAGCAAGGAAAATGATGATGGATTGGTTATCACAGCTGTAAAAAACAAAAAAATCTTTATTTGACACAACATCTTTACCGGCAAAACCGCCAAATGTACTTCCGAATAATATGAGCATCAGAACTAGATACAATTGTCATTTACATCAAGTTTTCCTTATATTGGCGAGTATTTTGATTGGTTGTCGCAGTATGCTGCTTACCAATCTTGTTTACATTATTCGCTTGGAACCTTTTGTATTTGCCGGTTCTTGGTTTTTCTTCATAAAAATTCTTTGTTTTTACATTCATGTTAAAAAAAGGCTGAAAGTAGCTTTTTCATTGTGGTGTCATATAATAAATTCTTTAGTTTTCTTAATGACAAGTTTTCATATTTTAACGTTTTGAACATTAATTAGGAAAATTTAAACATTTTATAGTATGACAATATGAGTGCTCATAACGAGGCGGAATTCATTCGAAATTGTTAAATGTATTAAATAGTTATAAAAGTCGAGTTTAAATTTAAAAAAAGGGAAATTTTGAAAAATGAGTTAGAAGAACATATAAAATGTAAATCAAAGCCGGTTTTATTGGAGATGTTCAGCTAAATGTCAAAAATGAGAGAGAGAGAGAGAGAGAGAGAGAGAGAGAGAGAGAGAGTGTATGTGTGTGTGTGTGTTACATTACCTTGTTTTATCTTAACTATCTTGTCATCTCTTAAAAACGACTGAAAGTAAAATTATACCTTCATTTATTTTGTATACATTGGTATATATTATGTATATACATGTATATTATATATTATTTCTAGCTGTGCCAAAACATGTAAAGCATTACGTTCATCACAAGTTTGGTAAAACAAGAATAAACTAAAAAGAAAAAGCAAATAGTTTCTCTTCTCCAGTTTGATGGATCGAAAGCAAAGCTTACACGTATACATGAAAAGGTTCCCATCTCCGGTTTGAGGTACCAAAACCATAAGCTAAACACAAAACCAAATAGATCAACATTCCCGGTTTTACGGACCAGAAAATACAGTGAAGTCTCAACAAGGTAGCTTTTCATAAAATACATGTAGCTTTGGTTTGAAAATCCTTATCTCTTCACTTGCTCTATGTAATATATTCCGCTGTAAAGGTAAATATATAACATGAATACAGGGTGCCCCCATTTCTTTGTCAAAAATATAGGAATATAGGATTTTTTTCCCCAAAATATAGGAAATTTATAGGAATTTTCAAAACATTGGATTGCTAAACTGAAGAAATTTTGGGATTATATACATCAATGACGACTACAATGGCCTCCTCCACCCCTCACAGCCATTCCATGTTCAAGCCTCTCCTCTTTATTTTTATAGGAATTCTTTTTTCAATGTGCATGTCAATTCAAGACATTCCAACGATTTCTTAGAAAAACTAAAAATGATGTATACAACCCCAGTCACTGCTTTGTGTGAGTGAACACAAAAAGTCCTAACACAAATAGAAACAAAAAACATCTCAGAAAATATAAGAATAGTGTGAAATATATAGGAATTTTAGGTCTTTTTGAGAAAATAAAGGAAAAAAATAGGAATTGCGAATTTTATAGGAATTTATAGGATTTTATAGGAAGTGGGCACCCAGCAAATACCAGATGTGCACATTTCGGAAGTCCATTCCTCATCAGTGGCACTAAAACCGAAAAGTTTGATAATAAAAAACATAATCCAAACAGTTGGAAATTAATGAATCTAACGCTCCAAAATTATATACACTGTAAATCCAAATCCAGCTAAGGAATTCTTTGCATGAGGGAACAAACCTTAGTTTCAAACAAATTTTACAATTTAAGGCAGCTGAAAATTTTGCTAAATGGTACATTTTCTGACAGCATAAAGTACTGCCTATTGAGTTATGGAGAGTTTTACTCCACCAGCAGCGGTACCCGCTCAGGAGTAGTAATATATAACACAAATAATTTATTTGGCAAGACTTACGTTTGTAACCCGTCGCCGATTAAATTTTATGTATTATATAGTATTTTTTCAAAGAAATGTTCAAAATGACTTGATTTTGTTATTTTTAGGCCACTTGATTATAAATTATAATATAGTGGATGTAAAAGGAAGTCTTTCTGTTTGATTCCGCAAAATAAACTTCTTTCAATCGATAAACGAGTATCTTAAATAAACAAATGTTGTACTTTATAAAGACAGTTATAACATACCCACAAAGCTTTAGCTTTTTCCACCATTGCACTGCTAAACGCTACAATAAATCTACAATAAAGGTTACAAACACTTACAACCAGTTACTAACCATGCATGGCTAAGTTAGATATCTAAGCTATATTATATTAAGGGTTTAGCAATATAAAACCACTATAGTAATATGTTTCTATTTATATTCCTATATAAGGACAATGGTTTTAGTTTAAAATAATGATTAAATATTCACGTTCCAGTTACCAATCATTCTAGCTTCAATTTCGCAGAGTTATACACAAGTTACTGTTTCAAAGTTCACAACAAGGCATCTATCTTAGAATCATTCTGACACCAATTAAAAACTTATTGGTGCTTTTTTGGGCTAGGCATGAGTGAAAAACTAGAAAAACTTGAAAAATAATTTGACCTATCTTCAAAATTACCGGGTATTCTATTTCTAACTATACACAGAACGGCCAAATAACGTCCAGGGGTGATGTTGTAGTACTAATCCCCAGAGATTCTAACAAAAAATACTATACATACTTTGATTTGAAGACGACTTGGTTCATTATCTGTAGTTTATCTTCATATTTAGAAAATTCATTTATATCTGTTCCTCCTAGAATCAATATTATTGGGACGCTGCAGTCTGAAATATATTAAATCTCTAAATTAAACTATCCGCCTACTTAATAAATTTACTCTTGTTTACGAGAGGCTGATAAATGAAAATTTGTACCATACATAAAGCTGATAAATGAAAACTTGTCCTATATATCAGACTGATAAATGAAAATTTGTACCATACATAAAGCTGATAAATGAAAAATTGTCCTATATATCAGACTGATAAATAAGGTAGTATACATCAGATTGATAAATAAAAAATTGTCCTATAAATCAGGCTGATAAATGCAGTAGTGTCCTATACATCAGGTAGATAAATAAAAAATTGTCCTATACATCAGGCTGATAAATGCAGTAGTGTCCTATACATCAGGTAGATAAATAAAAAATTGTCCTATACATCAGGCTGATAAATGCAGTAGTCTCCCATACATCAGGTAGATAAATAAAAAAATGTCCTTAGGCTGATACATGAAGTAGTGTCCTATACATCAGACTGATTAATGAAGAAGTGTCCTATATAGTGAAAAAGAATCGTATATATCAGGCTGTCATTGAAGTAGTGTCCTATACATCAGGCTGATAAAAAAATAGTGTCCTATACATCAGACTGATAAATGAAGAAGTGTCCTATAAATCAGCCTGATATAAAAGGTACTGTAGTGTCCTATACATAAGGTTGATACATGAAGTAGTGTCCAATACATCAGGCTAATAAATGAAGTAGTGTCCTATATAGTGAAAAAGAATCGTATACATCAGACCGGGCATTGAAGTAGTGTCCTATAAATCAGGCTGATAAATGAAGTGTCCTATACATCAGACTGATAAATAAAGAATTGTCCTATAAATCAGGCTGATAAAAAAGGTAGTGTCCTATAAATCAGGCTGATACATGAAGTAGTATCCTATACATTAGGCTGATCAATGAAGTAGTGCCCTATACATTAGGCTGATACATGAAGAATTGTCTTATACATTAGGCCGATAACTAAAGAATTATTCTATATATTAGGCTGCTAAATGAAGAATTGTCCTTTACATCAGGCTGAAAAATGAGGAATCGTCCTTTACATCAGGCTGATAAATGAAGTAGTATCCTATACATGAAGCTGATAAATGAAGTAGTGTCCTATACATTAGGCTGATAAATGAAGTAGTGTTCTATACATCAGGTTGATAAATGAAAAAGTGTCCTTTAAATCAGACTAATAAATGAAGAAGTATCCTATACATGAAGCTGATAAATTAAGTAGTGTTCTATACATTAGGTGGATAAATGAAAAAGTGTCCTTTAAATCAGACTAATAAATGGAGACGTGTCCTATACATCAAGCCAATAAATGAAGTAGTGTCCTATACATTAGGCTAATAAATGAAGTAGTGTCCTATACATCAGGCTTATAAATGAAGTAGTATCCTATACATTAGGCTGATAAATTGAAAATTAAACTATACATGCTGATAAAAAAGTTTTTCCTATACATCAGGCCGTTAAATGAACAATTGTACTATACAACAGGCTGATTAATGAAGAATTGCACATACAACAGGCCTATAAATGAAGTAGTGTTCTATACTAAGACTGGCAAGTGAAGAATTGTCCTATACATCAGACTGATAAATAATGAATTGCCCTATACATCAGGATGGTAAATGAAAAAGCGTCCTATATATCTGGCTGATAAGAGAAAAGGTCCCTTTTAATCAGGATGATAAATGAAAAAGTGTCCTATAAATCAAGCTGATAAAAAAAGAATTGTCCTATATATCAGGATGATAAATGAAAAAGTGTCCTATAAATCAAGCTGATAAAAAAAGAATTGTCCTATATATCAGGATGATAAATGAAAAAGTGTCCTATAAATCAGGCTGATAAGTGAAAAAGTAACTTTTTAATTAGGCTGATAAATGAAAAAGTACACTTTTAATCAGGCTGATAAATAAAGAATTGTCCCATAAATCAGGCTGATAAAAAAGGATGTGTCCTATAAATCAGGCTGATACATGAAGTAGTGTCCTATACATTAGGCTGATCAATGAAGTAGTGCCCTATACATTTGGCTGATAAATGAAGAATTGTCTTATACATTAGGCCGATAACTAAAGAATTATTCTATATATAAGGCTGATAAATGAAGAATTGTCCTTTACATCAGGCTGAAAAATGAGGAATCGTCCTTTACATCAGGCTGATAAATGAAGAATTGTCCTATACATCAGGCTGAAAAAATGAAGAATTGTCCTATACATCAGGCTGATAAATGAACAATTGTCCTATACATCAAGCTGATAAGTGAAGAATTGCACTATACAACAGGCTGATAAATTTATGACCAGGGAATAGGTTTTATCAGTGAACAATTCATAGACACTAAAAGAAAATATTGGTCATTTAATATGAAGTTTTTATTTTATTAATCCAATGATATTGGGTGGAATTTTTATTGCAGAATTTTGAATGTTACCAAACAAAATACCCCAATTTTTTTTTCATGCACAGAATTGTGAATTTTAGCAAAAAAGAAATACTTATCATTTTGTCATGTGCAAAATTGTGTTTGTCTTTTGCCAAAAATTCCAAATATTGCGGGCCTCGGTGGCAGAGTGGTCTAAAGCGCGCGCTTACGGATCACAGTACCTCTCATCGCCTGGGTTCGAATCCCATTCGAGACAGATCCTTGTGTGAGAAAGTTTGTCAGTTCGCTTGCCGAAGGTCGGTGGTTTTCTCCGGGCACTCCGGTTTCCTCCACCATTCCAGAACTGACCGCCTCGAAATAAGTGAAAGATTCTTGACTGGGGCGTAAAACACCATTACTCCACTCCACTCCAAATATTGCAATGACTGGACTATTATAAAACATCCCGGTATCAGTATTAGTACGTACTGGTTAAAAGCCTTCCAGATCGGTATGCGTGAATCGCCAGCACCACAGTAACATTATGTTGTAAAATAAGCTGGTTTATAATGCATTCATTGATATCTGCTGGATCTTTGATTAAACACGTGTACTGGTCATTTTCTTCGATATATCTTCTACAATTGTACAATAATATTAGCATCTATTATCAAAACCGTATTTTATCAGTAACTACGAAGTTTTCCGGCCGAGTAGTATTTCCAAATTCCAAGAAACAAAAAAGTTAGATTCTAAAAAATACACAGCTTATCAACAAAAAAAAAAAAAATAAATAAATAAATAAAATAAAATAAAATAAAATAAAATAAAATAAAATAAAATAAATAAATAAATAAATAAATAAATAAATAAATAAATAAATAAATAAATAAATAAATTAATTAATTAATAATAATAATAATAATATCAAAAATGTTATTTGATTTGTTATTTATTTAATATCGATTTAAACACATTTGACATTTTGCTGAGAACATTTCAAAAATAGAAAAAAAAATTGAAAATACCAAAATCAGAATACATAAACATGTAACTTTATTCACTAAATAGTTAAAAATCAAAATTGTAGTAACCTTATTCTCTGAATAGTTGCAAAATCATAATTACTAAATACTTTGAACGGTTGAAAATAAAAACCATTATAGTCAATAAAACACAAACATACCGGTCTATGTTCAAATCACAATCCAAAAATCAAAGTAGAAACTATGAAAACTGGCAAATAACAATGTACATTAAACACGTGAAATTCCTTCGGGAAGTAAGGCCGGAGTACTAAAAAGGGCAAGCACCTACTGTGTAGCTAGCTACATCCGCCGCGTGTGAAATAAAAATTAGGAATTAAAAGAAAATTGAACTAAGGGACGTCAAATATAATCAGGATAATTTTGTATACAGCAACATCATACTTATAAACAATATTGCGATGCCGAAAAACCGGTTTTGGGGCCTAGGCTTCAATATTCTCGAGTAATTTGTAAGCACTGTTTCGTTGTATATCAAAATCATAATTACCTCATTCTCCGAGTGGATGAATATCAGAATCATAATTACCTCATTCTACCAATGGATGAATATCAAAATCATAATTACCTCATTCTCCCAATAAATGAATATCAAAATCATAATTACCCCATTCTCTGAACAGCTGAATATCAAAATCATAATTACCTCATTCTCCCAATGAATGAATATCAAAATCATAATTACCTCATTCTCCCAATAAATGAATATCAAAATCATAATTACCTCATTCTCTGAACAGTTGAATATCAAAGTTAAAAATTCCTCATTCTCTAACGGATGAATATCAAAATCATAATTAACTTATCCTAAATAAATGGATATCAAAGGAATAATTACCTTATTCTCTGAATGATAAATATCAGAATCATAATTACCTCATTCTCCGAGTGGAAGAATATCAACATCATAATTACCACTTTCTGAATGGATGAATATCAAAATCATAATTACCTCATTCTCCAAATGGGATGAATATCAAAATCATAATTACCTCATTCTCCCAATGGATGAATATCAAAATCATAATTACTTCATTCTCTGAACAATTGAATATCAAAATCATAATTACCTCATTCTCCGTATGGATTAATATTAGAACCATAATAACCTCATTCCGAATGGATGAATACTAAAATCATAATTACCCCGTTCTCTGAATAGATGACTATGAAAATCATAATTACCTTATTCTCTGAATACCTGTGTTATTGCCAGATCCTTTTTTGAGTGGCGACAACAACAAAACTGTCCGTTTCATTTTCTTTATCTACCATATCAGCAAAGTATCAGTTTAAACAATGAGTTCTGATTCTTTAACAAAAAGATAGACATTGTTTGCAATCGTAATCTTTGTAAATAGAGTTACTGCCTGGTTCTCGTCTGCTGTAGCACTAATTTTATAGTTTTGTCATAAACCCGCATGATATACTTCCGGTTTATGTGTTTCTGTGTTTTACCATATTAAATCCCCGTAATGATGTTAAAAAGCTCTGCATTTAATACTTCAGCTAAGATGGCGTGTTTTTTGGTGTCATTTAATTACGACAAAATGCATATGCAATAACGGTATATGACATGATACAAACTTTATTTATCTCTTCTAAAACGTTGAAAAAACTAGTGATATAACAGACGTAAACCAGGCAGTACAATATAATGCCTTTGCACTCCAAATTTTTGTTGAGTGCAGCAGAATGGTGTAAATTGTGGGTTTTTTAAAAGCGTAAAATTTGGCATGATTATTATTCATAGCCTGCAGAAAGAAAAATTCATAAAATTAAACTTTTAGTACATTTAATGTGATTTCAAAACCATTTGTCCGCCATATTGAAAATGGCGGCCATGTAGGCGAATTTTTGGATGGCTCCATGTCTAAAAATAATCTACAGGCTATGAACTATAATCATGCAAAATTTCATGCTTCTGACCAAAATAAAAAAAAAAAAAAAAAAAAAAACCCACAATTTTTTACCTATTTTTTGCACCAATCTGCTGCACTATTTAATATAATTCTTTATAGTTTTTTCCAGAGATAAAAACAATTTAGCAATAAAAAATATACTTAGATATATAAATGCCATTTTTATGTTTGATTGTCGTCTTCACAAAAATTAATATATTCTGAAATATGTATTGAAGACTAATCATTTCTTATATTTCAATTTATTTCTTACATTTAATCTGCTATGTGGACTTAAAACTCTTACTGCATTTCATTTTTGTTAATTTACTACCTCCGTTTGTATTAGTGCATCGTGGAACCCGTCTAAAGGATGACGTCATTGACAAGTGGGATGACAGGTGACCCCGCCTACTTCCTTTGGTGAAAAAATAACTAATCCGTTAAATAGAATACAGTTGTTTTAATGACAGAATTAAACGATTAAATTTTGAAAATATTTAACAATTACATTTGCATATTTAATATAAAAGTACAGTTTGAAAAAGAAGATTTAGAAAATACATCTTAAGTGTGGGAACTTACTTGTCGTGTAAGGGTATGTGAGGATTGGTGATTTGGTTTGACCCAGTTAGATCAGTTTCTTACGCGGCACTGTTGGATCAGTTCAAAAAGGTCAAACATACGTTTTCATAGCCGTATGAAGCAAATTTTCGATTATGTTGAGAAATAGCTTTCATAGGCGGAAAGTGGGTGCTATTGTAAATATAAATAAATGTTCTCGGATGAAATTATATTCCTCTTCCCGAATGACGTCACAAACAGGACCATATCTTAAAGACTATTGGTCTTCAGTTCTTTCGACCTTAGCAATTTTACGTAGGTCCGTATCAAATCGTGTTTTACATGCCTAATGTTAACAGTCGAAATTACTTCATTCATAAAAAGGCGATAACGGAGTACTTGGAAAAAATAACCTAGCTTCGGTAAAAATGAAATTAAAATAAATAAATTAATAAATGGTCTAAAAAGATAAATAAAAAGATTAATAATAATAATAATAATAATAATAATAATAATAATAATGATGATAATAATAATAATAATAAGAAGAAGAAGAAGAAGAAGAAGAAGAAGAAGAAAGTCAAACTAATCATGTTTTAAGGGCAACCAGAGAAGGTTAAATTGCATAATCACTTCGAAGAAACGCTCTCTCTGTGTGTGTGTGTGTGTGTGTGTGTGTGTGTGTGTGTGTGTGTGTGTGATATTATTTTCAAGTCGTATTGTTTAACCATTTATGTTGTAATAGTTGTCGAAAGCTATCGTCAACACGGCCTTTAAGTGCACATAGCAGAATTATATAACATAGAGCTGAATTTGCAGTTTGTGATAGTTCCATCTCTAAAGGGATTGAACTTTCCTCAATCCTTTATAAACGTCGAGACATATGTGTTGTAATTCATATTAACATTTGACCTTTAAAATGTCAAGATAAATTTACTAGATAACATCTGTTATTCCCGGGCAAATTTTCCAAGGTGTTATTTTGCATGCCACATAATAGTGTCTGAGGACTAACGATTATTATCTGTTTTCAATATATTTGCATAAAACAAAAAATGAAGGCTTTATCGATATACTTTATCAGTGGTTTAATATAGATCTATAAGTTAAAGAAGTACATACCAAGTTACGTATGAATCATCCGCCATACAGCTAAATAAACAAGCCCAGCTTGGAAAACCCAATGAAGGGGAGTAAATCTTGTGTGACACACTTTAAAATCAATACACATTATAATTATTAACCTTGAATTAAATAACCTGCTGATTACAGCTCTGTTTTAAATCAAATCAAATCAAAAGCCAGTGAATTTAAACTCGGTTCAGGGATAATGAAAGAAACCGGATTATCCGGAGAAAACCAACTTTTGGTAACAAATAACTCTAGATTCTTTTTGGTGCAGTGATTACAGCATAACATACGCACACAGAACATACATGCAATATAAAATCTTGCAAATTTTTTTTTAAATGAATGGTTGTGGTACGTTGTTTAACGTCGCATCGACAATTTTTCAGCTATTCGCAAGCTTATTATTCTTTGAATTTTAATCTTAGAACAAGTTCGTGTATTTTTGCGAGATGTATTTGTGTATATATTGTGTTACCGCGAAGTCAATGTGACCTTTTCACAGGGGGTAAGCTGATGACCGTAACCGCAGTTACGGTCACCTGAAGATGGCGGAGGCAGATTTAGGTGAGTAAGATTTTCCTTGATTTCTCCTTGTTGAGCTGCCGCATTGTTAATTCAACATATCGGTTGCCGCGATATTTATATATATTCATGGAATTTGAAGCGTGCGGTTTTTTCATATTTCGCTCTATCAAGCGTTCTAGGCGTTTGAAATTTTCGCCGAGATGTCCGTAAATACGGAATAAATATTTTAAAGATGTCCGTAACTTTGTCTGTGGATGTCCGTAACGGAAAATTTTTGTAATCAATAATAACATCGCTATACCCAGTTTAGCTGTAATGTGTTAAGCAAGGTCTATACATATAAAAAGTCTCTAGAGAGGCATATGTTTGTAGAACACGAAAAAAAAAAAAAAAAAAAAAAAAAAAAAAAAAAAAAAATAATCAAGCTTTGGCCCAGGTCTTCACATGCCTAGGATTAGCCGTCACCAACTAATCAATACCGGTCTTATATAGAACCAGCTCTATAAATTACTTAAACCACATTATCGACACCACAATTTTCCATTATGTCTGATGAGCGTCGAGAGTTTTAGATTAAGTGGCCCGATATATATGTGACTTTGAATGCAGCTTTAAACCAAATATAAACCATAAGCCGGTCGCGGTTTTTACTTCACTCCATTATTCTCCACTACCACTTGAAAGAGCGAAATGTGTAAAAACCGTACGCTTCAAATTCCATAAATATATAAATATCGAGGCATCCGATGTGTTGAATTAACAATGCAGCAGCTAAACATGGAGAAATCAAGGAAAATCGAACTCGCTCAAATCTGCTTTCGCCATCTTGAAATGACCGTAATTGCAGTTACGGTCATCAGCTTACCCCCTGTGCTTTGTTTTGGTCACTAGTTCAGGCAGTCAGTACATCAAAGATACGCATACTGCTCTACAGTTACTTCCGAACACCGGGTGAACCAGTCGATACTTTGTCTTCTTTATGATGAACGAAGAGACAGGATCTCAAGTGTAAAAGCATTATAGAAGACTCGACCGGGGTTCGAACTCACGACCTCCCACGGACGCTATACAAGTGAGCCATCAAGGAGGTCATCTTGCGACGAGAATAATTAAATATTTTGTTACTGAAAACAAGAATTTGACAATAGCCTACAAACCAAGAACATCAAAAAGCTGTCAAGCTTATGTATTAGTATTTTGTCATATTTTTGTTTGCATTGCTGTTGCCAATACAATTACATTTTTTTAAAATCCAACAATATATGGGATTAATAACATATATATATCTGAAGACTTGGAAACATGCCAATTTTTATAATGAAGTTGTTTTATATTTATTTTCAATTGAAAAACGGCTTGTAACATACAAAAACATGTGGCATATCATATGGTTTCAATTAACATTAACTATGGAACCTACAGCGTGTCTTATATGAGCATTTCATACTACAGGTAGTAATCAACTGGATGTACTAAGCTCTGTAAATTATCAAGAATTGTAAGCGAAATCACCAAAAATATTTGTACGAATCTTTTAAAATTTTTCTGAACATCAGATGACGAATCTCACAGAAAATACAATGAAAATATATTAAGAAGTTATTTACAACCACGATTTTTTTTAAAAAATCTCATTTAATACAGAAGTGTTAATATACTAGTATACACATTGTATTTCACTATGGTACAATATCATTAGACTTTTTAGATGTAGCCAAACAAGAAACTCTTAGAAGACGCAAAACAGAATGAAAGACCTTGCACAGTAATTGAAAGTACAACATAATGAAAGTTCGTTTTTTTTACTTTGCACTTTAAGATTTTATGTCGCTTAACAATTTTTAATTAATTATTTCATAAATATTGTACTTGGTCTCAGAAATCTGATTTGCGATAGCAAAAATGAAGCCTTGGAATTGGGTTAGTTGAGTATATTATTTGGCTAATACTTTTTGCTGATGATCAAGATTCAATTTTAAAGTCAGAATATATTGTAAATATTACAAAATTAATATTTAGTCGCACCATCTGGACACAATAATAGCGTCATATTTTCAAGTGAGATATTCTTCGTTAAATACACCGTACCAATTGTATCGGAACTTCCGAATCACACATTGATTTTTATTTTACTCATTTAAAACTGCCATATAAACACTTCCTGTCACAGGCCATAAGACAATTTCTGTCAGTTCTATGCAACAAAAGATGGACCGTCATATAAGGGATTGTTAAAATATATACACAATCACATGTACATCTATAATCTTTGTGCAGTATTTTTCATATACCGATTAACCCTCATCGTCATTTCGGGTAAAAACTGGGTAGATTTCCACTCTTGCGTGATTCCAAGAGAACAATTTCCTTTCCATGGGGTTATAGTCGAGCATGTAACATTGTCCGTAATCTTTCTTCAAGGAGTTGCTGAATGGGATTTGATCCGGTGTCAAAATTTTACTACCGCCCGTGCCCGTGTCATAGACGTACTTAATGTATGTAGGGATATTTTCAAAAGAGTCCGTAGCGTACAAAACTCCACAAATCATGAACGTATTTCCAACTTGTTTTTTGGGTATGTTTGTCCTCCATGTTTCCAACACGGTAAGTTCAACATCATCCAGTTTGCTGATAACTATGTTTCCTTTTGAAGCCTCAGTTGCATAAACTACCCACAATCCTCTTTCATCAACGGCAAAATCAATATCTGAAAATATTCCCGGTTGGTAAGGGTATGTATTGTGAACACCGACACCCGGTAACGACATCTCTCCCACCCAATTATTCAGAAGCAGATTATATTTTACAATTTTATCTGTCATTACTTTATGACAAAACAAAGAATTTTTATAAACCACGTGACCAGTTCCATCACAGAAAAAAGGAAGTTTATGCGTTTTTGTAGCATAGTCATGCTCGAAAGATGTCATCGAGTCGTATTCAATTATTTCGTTGATGTCGCTGTATCCGTAAGTAACCCAGATTTGTCCCCCGGGTATTGGGTCTTTCATGACGGTACCTTTAGCTATCCCTGTCGATATCTCATCGCCATCCTCACCGATTCTTGTTAAATACCTCGGACAGAAATCTGAAAAAAAAAAAACAAATGAGTTGTCAAAAACCATCAAAATCAAATTGAAAATTTACTGGTGATAAAGCCACTTTAAACTATTTTTGTTAGACTTTAATAGGTAATAACAATGAAGGCTTACGTGTCTGCCTGTTGCTGTAAAATCCAAAACAGACAAAGTCATTCAACTTATCGTATTAAATACTGAAAAGCGTAGATTTTACAAAGTTTTTTTGGAAATCATTAATCAAGCTGCACCAAATATCGCAAAGCACAAATGTCATGGTAAACTGTTCAGAAATAATTCAATATATCGTACTAAATATTGCAAAGCACCGATTTTGGTATTGTATTAAGTTAAATCATTTATTTATTATTTATTCATTCTTTTTTTTTAATTTTGAAAGTCCTTGAAAGCTGCATTAAGTTTTCCCACTATTGAATTTTTTTTTTTTAATTTTGTTTTATCAATATAAATTGGTTGTTATTACGATCCGCGCGATTCATTTTTTTTTTTTTTTTTAGTTTAATTCACTCCTATTAGCCCATAATAAATGGAAATCCCAAAAGCGTGGGACAATTCGATAATATGCTAATTATCAACTTGGAGTATGCATGGAAGTCTTACATGTAAGTAGACAGAAAGTGCGAGAACAGACAATCATGATTAATAAAAAAATGCCACATTTTATTTTACGAATAGGAAAACTTATGCAGCTTTAACTTATCGTACAAAATACTAAGTATTTCAAAGCATAGATTTTGCATAGTATATATATATATATTTTGGAAATCAATCAACCTACCGTACCAAATATTGTAAAACGTTAATTTAGAATAGCTTATTTGTTATTATTTTTTATTAATTTATTTTTTGGAATCACCTTTGTTACTGAGGGGTTCATCCCTTCTCGTATTGGACAAGAACCTGTCTGTCTGTATATATTTTCTTTGTACTTTAACTCGGGTTGTTTTTACAAACAGCATGTAAATGACGGGTCAACAAATATACCAGGATCACAAAATTGATGTGGAATGTATTTTTTAATGAATTGTTGGACCATTATCAAAATTGATATCTTACACGTTTATTTAGGAGAAGTAAACACGATTAGTATGTTTTAAGATTTTACAGCCACGGTTAATAACTTATTAAAAGCAAAATAAAAGCGTAAGTAGGTGCAAATTAATTAACTTGTTTGTAAATACCCAAAGTATTTAGTGCTTTCTTAAAACAAATTGGCTTAATTTGTGTTTACACAACTGATAACTTCAAGTTAATTTTGTGTACCCCTATGGAATGAACAATTTATAAATAACATAGTTTGTTGATAAGTTTTTGCCGCTTCTAAAATGTAAAATGAGTTGAAATAGCATTCTCTGTTTTTTCTATCATTTTCCCTGTTTAATTACAAAGATAAGCTATTAATTTTCTGTAAAATAACCTTAAAAATTGAGATAGGCATTCCTGTCGCTAATATGAATTGGTTTATGAGAAAATGATGACGGATGAAACAGAGTTTAACGGTTATCTATTTCCTTTGAATACCGATTAGAGGTCTTTTTATAACCCATTTTCATATTTAAACAGCAATTGAAGAATGAGTGTGACTTTCCATTAAGAATCTGTGATTGTCGTAAAACATGCGACAAAATTTATTTGTATTGATTTTGGGCACCTTGTTGTTAATTTATCGACTAAGGGTAATATAATTGATATAAACTTAAAACTGGATTGTTACACTAGGGTTTTGTGCACTCTGTAAAATTCTAGGTCATTAACTGAAATTATAACGCATCGCAATGTGTATTACACAAAAAACACTAAGCATTATATACCTAACTAAGAAACTCAATAAATATATTTTAGATAATGTACCTTAAATAGTGAATCTTATATATATATATATATATATATATATATATATATATATATATATATATATATATATATATATATATATATATTGTAGTTTTTCAATCGGATTTTACTGCATATTGAAAACATGTCGAAATACATGAAACGTCCGGATGAATTTATTTTTATGTGCAAGAGTAAACTCGCTGAATCACTGCCTATACATGAAAACGACATATTCTATTCTTTTCTTTATTAAACCAAATACCTATATTTACGGTATATTAGTACAGATTTCAAAATATAAACATTAACATTAAGGTGCACAAACAATGTAATATTATAATATTAAAATAAATACATTCGTGAAAGTTTGAGTAAAACATGATTACAAAATAAAACTGCTAACACGACATTGTTTGGAGAAATTACGAATGTACAAGCTATTCTGAATTAAGAAAAACAATAGTCAGCATCGTCTTTAGAATAAAATAGAGTGTAGATTCTCATGTAAAATGTTGCGAATTCGCTATTCACTATTAAGTATTGGTCTGATACCATGTAAACACAATGATTTCAAATTGTACACATGATATTTTTCTCGAAAACTCTTTTTCAAGGAATACCGCAATACATTTTTAAAATGCCCATTTTCATTGCCTTGTGTTTTCTAAAGCGAGTTAAATCAATAAACTTTATATGTGTTAAGACAAATGGAAATTATGTTTCTGTTTTAAACCATAATTTTAATTAATCTTTATATCACAAGTTTAAAAATATATTAAGATACGGCGGAAGCAGATGAAGTTTTTTCTTAAACTTGCTAGTATAATTTTAGTGTTACATTTATCTTGAAATCTAAAATAAACCAGCATGAGAGCTAAAAGTTATGAAAATCCATATTTAGACATCTTCAAAACTTCTCAAGACTCGATAAATCTACATTATCCATAAACATAGATTCCAGTTAAGATTTTACATTAAATTTCACATCAACGAAAAAAAAAAAAAAAAAAAAAAAAAAAACCTATCAATTTTACACAAAAGACGGTAATAGCTTTGAACTAATGACATTTTAGTATTATAGTTGTCACTTTCTTTAATACACTTTAAGTTTTCTATGGATACAGAAGCTATTAGGCTTTAATCCATCATGACAAACTTCATTGATTTTTTGCTAATATTTATAATGGAAAGCATATCTCGTATCAACTTCCTATGGTTATCGGTACTAAAGTGCTTCCTGACCTGCGGTTTATGTCAATTAAAAATGAAGTGTTGAACAAAACATAGATCAAATAGAAGAAAGAGTCACAAATACCACATTAAAAAGGGAATATAATATAGTATAATAATATCTGTAAGGGACTGGTTTTGTTGCGCCATTTTTTTATGTCAAGTCAGCAAGTTTTTCAGCTATTCGTGAAATAACAAATTTTATTAATCTTAGGGATTTATCTTTAATACAATTAAGTAAAGTGGTTGAGTGTTCAAGTGTTTCTGATCTGCAATGTACTAGTGCGTAATTGAACAGTCCTTTTAAGAGCTAGTACACTCACCTGCAATGTCACAGATAAATATATTGCAAACCAGTCTGTGATGATTATACTTGTACAAAGTCAACAAGTAACGGCTTGCTACAAAGTTTGTTGTGGTGGTTGCAATGATGTTTAACGTCACGTCAACAATTTTTCTGCTATTCGCATTGAGAGTAAGGTTAAAAATTTCTAAGGATTGGACCTTAGCTAACTGTTCTAACATTGGACGAAGCAGTCGATACTCTGCCCCCCTAATGCCGAGCGACATGAGAAGAAGCAGTATCTCAAATTTATTTTAACTTACAAAAAAGTTTTTTTTATGTATGAACCGGCCGGGGTACGAATTCTAGACTTCCCGCTTTTAAGGCGGAATGTTCTACCATTGAGTCTACGAGGTTTCCCTACGACAATGAAAACCTTTCTTATATCAGGTAGACAAGGATCGAACCCGCAAGCACTTGAAATGTCAAAAAAATGTCAGTCATACAGGGGCACATTTCGGAAAATTACAAAACCCCAGCTCTAGATGAGCACCCTGAGGACAAGAGTCATAAAAATCCTAGAATTTTAAAATTCAAGCTCTAGATCAAAGCAACGAGTTATTAAATCAAAGCTACAGACTTACAGATTGGACAGAAGATTATAACATCAAACTTTTTACGTGCAGATAAGACAACGAATTATAACATCTTAGATAAAACAGAGCATATCTTACGGAGCCTCGTAAGTACCACTTTTTTAATTTAATCATAAAAATACATTCAGAAAGTGGTATATGATAGTACTACGGAAATATAAATATAATGAAATCGAGTGCTCGATTTCATTATATTTATATGTCTGTGGTACTAACGGGGCTCCGTAATATCTTGACAATGTGTTCACGAACTGAAATAATTTATCTGAAGATTGGCTAAATGAGACCACGAATTGTAAAAATCTCATCTGTAGTCGGACAGATTAAGACTGCAAATTTAAAAATTTCGGATTAAGATGGATAGATTAATACAATGATTTTTTAAACTTTCGGCTGTAGACGATGACTGAATACATATCCAGCAATCGGTATCAGTTAAGTGATGTTGAGAACAAGTTGTTTGGCAACAATCGCTCGCCTACCTCACAACCAGTGGTTCCCATAGCAACCCTTTTTTTACAGCAATTAAACATGTTTCAATGTAATGTTAGAACGTTTCTTGCATAGCGTAGGTACCGATATAGTAAATATTTGCTTTCAATGTGATGTGACAGATTGTGCAAAAATCTAAGCCGGTCACCAAACTAACGTAGAATTCCGATATGGGCGATTTTGTAAAATTACATGTAGTATTTATTTACGAATGAATTATCGTGAATTAAATTCTAAGTTCATGAAATGGATTAATGTATGTCTAAAATGTATAAAATTTACCGGAAGTTTTTTTTTTGTCTTTATGCTTGCAAATAAGATAAGTGTCATGTGCAGAATTTTGAATATTTCTTTTTGTATACATTCAAAATTTTGCACATGACATCAGGATAAAAACCATTGTTCAATAAATTTGAGAAAACTTACCGGTTTCCTTTTCAATACGAGATATGTTTGCTCTAGTTAATGCCGCGTTGACCAGGAATATTTCTTGTTGGAACTTTGAATTCATTGCTAGGGAACTTCTTACAGTTTTCTGAGTGGCTGTTATAAGTGTCGTCATTGTTGAAATCAACTGCGACATTTCTTCGTTTTGATTCAACATGGCGACTTTCAGGAAGTTGTATTGGTTCTGTAAGGCGGCTATGGTTGCTTCACGTGCCAGATGCGACGATGGAATTGGTTGTCGCAAATTCTCAATATCCTGATTTAGTTGTTCTGCTCCTTCATTTAAATTTTGTGTAATATTATTCAAAGTCTTTAACTGAAATGATAACTTTTTCTTAATCCGTTTCAATAATGTAGTCGCATCTTTAAGTTTCCCCAAGGATTTGGGATTGAATCCGCTTGATATTGAAGGGCTGATTCGAGCCCTTAAAAGTGTATCACCTTCAAACCATAAATTTGATAAAGTATTCCCAGTTAGAAGTATGGCGCCATCTTTGTCCTGAACTGTAAGAGTAACATTCCTCGGACAGGCGACTTGAATTTTGTTTTTCACAATGTCCAATTCAAATTTACAAACATCTGCATTTACGGGGACTGAACCCGTCGCATATCTTGTAAATAACAAAATCACAAATGAAAAACAAAACATGTTTTGTTCTTCTAACAACAATTGTGTTTCATCTAGACAAGTACACTATACGTTACAACATGATCTGTAAAAGAATGACAGGAAGGGAACAATCGAAGATTTGAAATGAGTCTAAGATATAATTAACTCTTTAGAGACGTTTCCTTTTTCACTTAACACGATTTATTAATTAGTTGTTTATTGGTTTCTAAAGATACTACGTTTTTCCTGTTTGCTACGTATCATCTCTTTGCTATGCCAGTGAGGACTTACTTAATTGTTTTATGGCGGTAATTATAGCCAGTGATTTATTAGAGATAAGGCGAATCTTGGAGTTAATCTTTAACACTAAACGGCTTTAAATACATTATCAACATGCCGACAACACATAGTGTTACTTTGCTAAAAGGCAATTGCTGTTTCTATGGTTCCCATTCCTGTTTTTCAAAACTATTGATTAACACGTGTTGGCAGTTTTTGTTTTGTTTATCGAAAGAAAATGTGTTTGACTATGTCCGTAAAAACAACACAAGTATCATCAAATAAAAAACACAACAAAGTCAAAATAACATAACATTGATTAATTTGTTTGTTGTTTAATCGAGTTCGTCATTGATTGTTCTCATGCCCAAAATTTTAAGACCATATTTAGAATTCCAATGTACCTTTTAAATTTTATACCTAATTTTTTATTCACTTTAAAAAAATTAATTTTTTTGTTTGTAAACTTTTCTTTCTTCTTTTGCTTCATATGTTTTATAGAGTATATTGTGATGACTTTTGCCGTGTTCATGTTATTAAGAGACAAAATGCTTGCTCTTTTTTTCTGTATGTACTTTTTGTGTCTTGCTTTTGCCAGTTGAGTTTATGAAGGTTTTTGATTAAAACCACTACTGTAGCTCAGTTTGTAGATCTCCGTATGTGGGAGATCAAATCCCAGCCAAGTCTGACTAAGACTTGAAAAAGGTAAAGGAAGTAACTATTTATTTTTCGCAAAGCACTTGGAAAGCATTAAGAAGGGAAGTAGGACATCTTAAATACCGATGCCCCGTGTCATGGTAGGTTTGATCTATTTAATAAATTGGAGTTCTACGTCCCAGTCATAAAGACGTCACCAGATATAGGTGAAGTGGCAGAAATTTTGACCTTTGCAGTGCGCTCAGGGCAATGCGCAGGGGGGGGGGGGTTCTTTAGCGTGACACGTCTGCCGTGACACGGAGCATCGGTTTTCAAGCTCTATTCCGAAGGACCCTGTTCGTTTGATTTTTAAATGCAGAGTGATTGACGAAAGAACAGTTACTTCAAATGTTCAAGTCTTGATTAGACTCGGTCGGGGATTGAATGCTGACCTCCCACATACGAAGCGAGCATTCTGTCAACTGAGCCACCGTAGTTGTTGTCATGATAGGCATGGGACTCTAAAGAATCCTTCCTTCCTGCACATTGCTGTTCGGTTCGCTGCAATGGTTATCATTTCTGCCACTTAATCCATGGCTTGTGACGCCCCGATATAAGTGAAATATTCTTGATTGGGATGTAAAACTCACTTCAATCAATCATTTAATAGGTCAAAATGATCTTTTCTTTCTTCTTTCTTTCTTTCTTTTTTTTCTTTTTTTTTCTTTTTTTTTTTTTTTTCTTTTTTTTTTGTCATTTAAATTTTTACGAGTTTTTTTGTAGCTAACTGTGGAATAGGTTGCTTTGATTCTGTAAATAATGATGTAGTGACTATATCACCAAGAATAAATACAGAAATAACAATAATTTTCCAGCGAGATGTAGCCTGTGGGATCTAGTTTTAGAACATTGTTACTTAATAAAAAAAAAACCGGTTCATTGAAACACAACTAACAAAACGGTGAATTACGATAAATTAAACACAGGATTTCATTAAATTTGTCATTTGTGACTTTGTAAGGGATACATTACACCATTGCGAATACGTTTGGATATTAATGGCGGACAATTAATACAATTTGTCAGGTTTCATCTTCGATTCTTTGAAATTTCCGTACATCCGTGCGCATGCTCCAAACAAATAATAATCATTTTTAAACGTTGACAAACCCGTTACAGGATTCCGTTTATTTACAGCTAATTAGAATGAAATTTTTGAAAATGAATCTCACGGACTGTGATAAGAAGTTATATATTAAAAAAAAAAAAAAAAAATCAGGAAAAATGGAAAACTTAATGCAGCTTTACCACTGGAGTTGTTAGCTATGACTATCTTAAAAATTTTATGACTCATAAAAGGCTATTTTCTGTTTATTGACAATTTAAGATTTGTTAAAATATATGGATGGGTTAAGAAATGCCATTAGTGCCAATTAATGGCATTTCTTAACCCATCCATTATTGAAAGAATATTAAGTGATTCGGATATCATTACAATTTACTTAAACAAATTGGCTGAAATTGGTCCGAATGGACCCTTGGCTATAGGTAAGAAAAAAGTAAAAGGCACAACTATTTTAAGCCCTTTAAGTTACGAAAAATTTACCAAACGTTCTGGGCAACAAAAAAGAAGATATTGAAAAGGAAATGATGATGATGATGGTGGTGGTGGTAGTGGTGGTGGTGATGATGATTGTGATGGTAGTGGTGGTGGTGGTGGTGATGATAATGATGATGATTGCGTGGTGTTGGTGGTGGTGGTGATGATGATGATGATGATGATGAACTATGCCCTTCCTTCTTTACTTGGTTTAGGAAGCATTATTAAGCGACAAGACAGTCTTAATACCAGAAAGCAACATTCAATTCTTCCATTCTGATAACTTGGTTACATTTGACATCCTACAAGGTAATGAACAATGTACAAATGTACAATTTCAGTTTTTTCTCGATTAAAAAAATCTCTTGAACAAATTATGGCGCATTTATTAACACTTGCGTAACTGTTACCCTTCAAAAGCACTACAACTTTGTTTGGTATGAATGAACTTGCAATTTACTACACATTTTCTCATTAAACTGCCCGTACCCTCATCATCTGGCACCAATTTTGCCACATTTTAAGATTCCCGCTCAAAGCCGGAGTTGTCTTAATATATGTTTGTCATGTATATGACTATAAATGATTTATTTATTGAAATATTTTTGTGATTGTTCCTATAATTGATAATTGCAAGTTATCTAGAAGTATCACATTCTCTGATTTAGTTATTTTTGTCGTTTTAATTCCTTGGTTTTCCTCTGACATTTGAAGATAAAACACCAACATATATTTTTACACCTGACATAAACAGTTTGCGCATTAGGGATAAGAGAGACTAATGACATTCTAAAGCATCTCTCTTAACATGCTCATAAAATCAATATCATACAATCGATAAATTAGGACAATTCGCCATCACTGGAGGAATGTACACGTAATTATTATCAATCTCAAATCATATTGTATTGAAAACGAATGAAGTGAAGGTCTCAATTGACCTTTTATGAACTTTGACCCGATAGAGTTGTTGATGTTGGGGTCGTTGTACAGCAGATGAAATGATTCCGTAACATCTCAGTTAATATTCAGTTATTCATGGTATATAACGACGAAATGGCAGATTCAACAGCGGCTGCACAGAGAACTGTGATTATAGCAATTGATGACAGTGAATTTTCTATGTATGCATTTGACTGTAAGTATAAACATATCTACTTAATCGAGTCACCGGATAGAGTATCCTACATAAAAACGAGTAATTAGATCAGCTGTTTTTTTGTTTGATAGACACAGATAAATAACTTAAGTTACATGTAGATTTTATTACATGTACGTGCGCGCACGCGAAGCTTGTTACAATGTTTGTTAACACGAGTTTACAAACATACTATGACTTATAACATATTTATACTCCTGCCTACTACAACATCATTAGTGTGGTTTATTATCATCTATCATATTTTCTACTTTGCTTTCATATTATTTTATTAAATTTAAACGTCCAAAATGAAAACTATTTGATAAATGATTTTATTTGATAACGATATTGTTTTGTTTGTTCATTATAAAGCAGATCTATACAAAAATCTATTTATGCCAAACCTGTAATTAAATTTACCATGTAAACATTGAAATAATACATGTAATGTAATTATACCTAACATAAAAATGTTATTGGTCAAATCAGACATATTCTTTTCTATAAAATTCACAGATATGTGTTGCAAACCATAACTTAGAACTAAAAAATTTATTGAATTAGTTGCTACATCTTTACGTGGATTATTAGATTACGCTAAGTAAAAACCGCTAGTATTTCATATAAACAGTTATGTTTTTCTAGTCAATAAAACAGTTTTCAGAACCTTTTTATTTCTGTAAAACAATTTTTATCCTAGACATACATCATATTTGTTTTATAGAATAACCAGTCGAGAGAATTGGTCTGAAGACGTAACCCAAAAAATCATTACTAAGCTAGGGAATTGTACCGATGAAATGACGTTTGTTATGCTATGTCGAGAA
Organism: Tegillarca granosa; assembly: GCA_029721355.1. Taxonomy (NCBI): domain Eukaryota; kingdom Metazoa; phylum Mollusca; class Bivalvia; order Arcoida; family Arcidae; genus Tegillarca; species Tegillarca granosa. The sequence continues at coordinate 13,290,551 of CM056607.1, forward strand.
ATAAAAACATAATTTTCGGATAAAAAAGAATAATTAAATACCCATTCTGCCGTAAGGATTATTTCCATGTTTTCAATTTTTTGTACAAAAAAATATACATTACGCAAATTTCAACATCTTTACTAATTTCATACTAAAATCAATACATTATATAATGATCACGATGACATGTAGGGGGTTTGAAGTTTATTGTGATTTTAAAACATGGTTATTGTTTTCATTATGTTTTCATCATTTATGCTTCTCGTGTTTTGGAAAATTGATAAATGTATTCTGGGTTTGCCATATTAATAGAACATTAGCAGTTTTACTGCGCATATATATATAAAGAGTAACAGACATGTGTATCTTCATATAATTAATGGTAAAATGTCTGGCAGTCTGCCTTATTCACAATCATCGGACATATTTTTCTGTTGATAAATAGTTATTGTGGTAAACAATAGTTTTTGAAGCTGCATTGTCTGTTCACCTGTTTGACATATTGTTTTACATATGCTAGTAAACTATGAAATGCCAAAAACAGTTCCTAAATTTGTATATGCACGCTCCGCGAAAAAAAATAAACCAAATAAACTTTCTTAAGTTTGACACATTGAGGGTGTTTGTGGTATAATGGACCATGTGTGGAATTCTAAGTTTCCGTGGAGTCTTAAATCTAAGTGCGTCTATTACCACAGAATTGTATACTCTTTTGTGTAATGATGACTTTACTGACTAGATGAACATCTCCAATCAAACAGGTAATGCACGTAGTAAGCTAATATGTTATTATTTTATAGATATGGTTGCGTTTCATCAAAAATTGTTTTCAGAATATTTTTGCCTAAAATTTATTTCTAAATTCTGATTATTGACAAGAATATGTCAGTAAAATGTATCTTCTTTATATTCCTTCGCAATATGTGATACTGTCTCCGCATTAGATATCTGTCTCTCAATTTGTTATATATTTAGTGTTAGTTTGTAAAAACAATGTTAACATCATCACAATAACAGTTTAGATACACACAAATATAACAATGGTTATTGTGTAGTTAATCATTTTTGACAGAAGTGCTTTGATCATCTTAAGCTTCAAAGTGATTATCACGCCTCTCAGGATTTTGTTAATTCTTTTGTCATAATTGTTTTTTAGAGAGATTGTGTATATACATCAGTTCCTAAGATATAGTAATCAGTTTATCAGAAGTGTTTTCAATCTATCTTCTTCATCAGTTATCACATCGTCTTAGATAAAGAAATAAGATTTTGTATGATATATTTTTTGATATATTTCCGTGTTTGGTAATAAAAACATCTTTTGTGAGCACTTGAGTATAGAAATGAAAGTTGGTACTTGGCATAAAAAAAAACAACCATGAACCCAAAACAAAACAATCAAGCGAAACGACCCAAATTAAAAATAAAAATGAAATAAATAAATAAATAAATAAATTTAAAAAAAATAATCAAACAAATAAATAAATAAATTAATTAATTTTAAAAAAAATTTACAAACGCATATTGGGACCCCTGGCCACGAAATCTCGATTCAGATTTTGATAAAAGTCCAGTAGTGTGATTGGAGTATTATTATATTTCAAAGTTCTCATTTGTTAAACGCCTGTTAAACTTTTGCGTCTTAAAATGGTTCCGTGTTCATTTCTTCGTAAAGCTGAAGAAAATCAATTGATAAATCTCTAAACGGTTAAATTAAGTGGTCACATAAATGATAAATCTGGAAAACATGATAGTTAATATTTATAATCCGCCAAATATTTTCCAAGAAATAAATGGGCAATTTAAAAAAAAAAACATTGCGTCGACAATGTACCTCAGTTTCTATGGTAACGTTTTTAATGTGAACATGAATGAGAATTTGGGTGTGAATTGATTTTGATGTGAACAGCATTTAACTAGAACTTGGTTTAACAATAGGAATGCCATTACAGCTTAGGATAAATCAACCTAATGGATCTTTAATTAAGGCAAAATATCGGCTATTTTATCCTTCAAGACTAATACACGGTTTTGTATTGATCATATAATAAAGTGGTCACAATGCTTCGGGGGATTCCTAATCACCCATCTGATACATGAGGTAAACTCTTAAATGTAGATGTAAATAAGTTTCCTATAGTTTGTAATAGACATTATTATTATGGACTGCCATTAATCATATCAGATGTCATATTCGCTGTGCTGGTTGTTTTATCATAACTTTTGTAATATCATAATTGTTTGTGTTTCATTAAGCTATGTCATTCAAATTAAAGCACCTGATCTGAGGCGTAGCATGAAAAGGGTTTTTTTAATTTGAATGACTAGAAAAGCACAAAGCATGTATGTAATAATCAAATGATGCCTAATATGCCAGGATTTTGGCTTTCTAAATTGTAGAAATATTTGAATCAATGTCACGTTGATGCTTGTTTCACATCTGTAAAACACATACTGCTTAACCCGAATAACAAGCGATATTTAAGTCAAGATAGAACTGATATCTACTTGCAATCAGTGTATTGCTAAAGACCTTACTTCTATCTTATGAAAGAATAACATTTTATCATATTCCAATCTAAAACTATCTTAAAGTTAAGATTTTAATACAATTTATATTTTATCTTGCATCTAGTACAAAGGGCGCATTTTATAAAGACTAATTTTGAATAGTGGTTCGGTTTACATATTTGTAGAAGGCACTACTCCCTTCCTTATTTTTTTAAATATGAAAACGTATATATTTTCAAGAAGTCAAGCCTATTATTAAAAAACAGTTGTAACATAATTAAATCGTCTATATTTATCTCTATACCAAAATAAAACATATAAATAAATTGCAAAGCGTTTAAAATTCCAGAACATTTGAATGATATGCAACAGAAATTTTCAGTAATTAATTATATATTTTATCTTGGCATTTGTACTTATAATTTTCTGTTGATGATTTTATTTGAGTACTTCACTTATGTTCCTTACGCCGATAAGATGTCAAAACCCTCATTTCCAGCATGTAACATTTTCAAATATCAGCGATTAACTATATAAATATAAATCAGTATAATATAATATATCATATTTATGACTGCGAGGATCAGATAACTTTATCTTGAAAACGCTATTGAAACCTTTAACTTAAATGTTTAATCGTCCAACGTTGGAAGTTTATTTTTACCCCATGCTGTTTTTTCAGCTAACATTATGATGTACCAGTTGCCCCAGCCTCTTTTTTCCTTAACCTTTTTCTTCCTTTCCTATCTTCTTCCTTTTGATAAATTGATTGATAAATAGTAAAAGCTTGCTTTTTATTGCGTTGGTTCTCTTACAATACACCTCTGCGGTGGCTCAGTTGGTAGAGTGCTCGCTCCGTAAGTGGGAGGTCGTGGGTTCGAACCCCGGCCGGGTCTGACCCAAGACTTGAAAGTGGGTAGTGACTGTTCTTTCGCCAAGCACTCGGCATTACGAAATGAAAGTCACGATTCTTTCGGATGGGAACTTAAACGAGGTCCCGTGTCATAGCAGGCATGGCACGATAAAGAACCTTGCTGTATAATGTCATCAGCGCAACGCACAGGCAAAATTTCTGCACTTTCGCCTATAGCTGGCGACGTCTCAATATAAGTGAAATATTCTTGACTGGGACGTTAAACACCATTACTCAACTCAACTCAACTCAACTCAACTTTTACAATACTGTTACAATTTGACTTAGCATTGTTCCCCTAACCGTAAAAAATAGTTATAAGAATTCCATACAGGATGATGGTGGATTTAAATATGGCGACATACCTTCACTCTGTCATTCTTGTTATTAACATAAACAAACAATCAAATCAAAAACAAATGGAAACGATTAATAATTGTTACATAACATGTTTAAATTGGCACTGTTATGCGGCAAGACGTTTTATTTCTACTTGCCCCTGATAAATCGTAATGCTGACTTCGTTCATATGATAATCTGCAGGAGGATCCTACATTCCCGTTGGGGTTTAGCAGCAAACTACAACATTAATAGTATGAATTGTTAGTGTTATTAGTCGTCGTACATTTTCATAAGGTTATTTGATTTGATGATGTATTTTCTAACATGCTGATTATTTTAATTACTTTCAGTTTATGTTGAACATATTCATAGAGAAAAAGATAATATAGTTTTAGTACATGTCCCAGAATTCCACAGCATTGTCCAAGCCCGTGAGTATTGTTCTTGTACACTTGCTAGATATTGAAAAAAAAGCCATTGTAACGAAGAAAATGAGATTGCTATGTGTTTTTATCAAAAGCTGTTTGTTATAATCTATGTTGATATTTATAAAAACCACTTTATTGATGACAATTTATTTATTCTCCTATTGGGAGAATATGAAACATTTGGCTTTGTATAGAAAATGTTATTAAATTAATTGGGTTCACGTTCCGTTCAAATAAACAACTAAAATAGAAAATTAAATAAAATTAATCAGTCGTATATCAAACTACCAGTGAAAATTCATTACAGCAGTCCATAAGCTCAATATTAAATAAGACCAAACTCCTAAAGCAGTCATTTCTATATCACCACGTTCAGAGGATTGTGGATAAAAAAGACTGCTTTGACAGTCATTTTAACCTAACAAATTCAGAGGTTTGTTGCTGAAGAAAATCAAGAGGCATGTAACTGAAAGGAGTAAAGAGGCTTGTAGCTGAAAAAAGATGAAACTGCTGTAACAGCCATTCCTATCGCATCAAGTTCAATGGCGTGTGACTGAAAAATATCCAGATAATTGTATCTGCTATAGCACCCTTAAAAAACTGAAAAAAGCATTAAAGTAAGAGGAGAAATAAAAGTGCATAAATAGAGGTCACTGATTATAAAATTCCTGACTTTAGACGGGCACTGAATATATACTAGCGGAAAAAAAGTAACTGTGCATGACTGAAATGTGAGATTATAAAATAATTTGAGAATGCAAAGCAATGAATAATTTCGTATTTGTTTATTAGATATTTCTTTACAAATTCATGTCATTGAAAAGGTTACAGATACTGTTATTTCATACGCAGGGGACTAGAAACATAGCAGATAGTAAAAGTCAGTTCACAAGATCAGTATCGTGTGTGACCACCATTAGCATTGACACAGGACTGACAGCGACGCCTCATAGAGTTAATTAAATGCCTAAAGAATGCTTGAGGGATGTTGTTCCATATCTGGCCTAACGCTTGGGTCAACCCTTGCAATGTAACAGGCTGATTGGGCAGATGATGTAATCGGCGTTCCATTTCATCCCATACGTGTTCAATTGGAGAAAGGACGGGTGAAACGGCTGGCCACGGTAACACATTGACGTTATGCTGTGCCAGAAAATCCATTGCAACCCGTGTGACATGTGGTCTTGCATTATCATGCTGAAAAGTGACGTTACGTTGCTGTCCTTGAATGAATGGGATGACATGGGTCTGTAGGATTTCATCACGGTACCGTACACCGGTCAAATTCCCATCGATGACTACCAGAGGAGTTCTGTCATTCGCTGTGATGCCACCCCAAACCATTACACTGCCCCCACCGAACGAACGTCGTTCCACCACACACGCGTCATGGAAACGTTCTCCAATGCGCCGATACACTCTGGAGCGTCCGTCACTGCTGTCCAAGTGAAATCTGGACCTCTTTGGTGAACATAATTTGTGCCCAGTCTCGTCGATTGAAGCGTAAATGTGTTCTGCACCATGCTAGACGAGCTGCGCGATGACGTCTTTGTAGAATTGGACGGATTGCCGGACGTCTTGGGCGAATATGTCTTTCCCGTAAACGATTCCGTACTGTTCTGGGGCTGATTGGGCGTAGTCCAGGAATGCTCCGGGCAGTAGTACTGGCAGTTTGGAAACGGTTCTGGAGGTGCACAAGCCGGATATGGTTGTCTTGCTGACGTGTCGTTACACGTGGACGTCCTGAACGAGGGCGGTCTCTAGTGGTGCCAAACTGTTGGTATAGTCTCCATAAAGCATAATCAGTGTTTCTGTGGACACCAGAATGTCTAGTGACAAAGCTTTGGGTCATACCAGCCTCAAGCATACCAATTGCGCGGAGGCGATCATTTTCATTTAGCCTAGGCATTACACTATGGAAGCTTTCAACCGAATTGCTTTTCTTGTTTTCTGGTGTCCAAACAAACAAACAACAGTAAATTATTCCTGAAATATTGTCACACTGAAATGCTGGGCGACAATTGCGTGAAAACCGACCCATGCGCATGAAGCGTAAAAATCACGGTGCAATTGATGCAATTACCGAGCGATATGATAGAGGTATATACACTTACCATTTGTGCAAATTTTAAGATTTATAAATTCAGTAATAATGGCGAAATTATAAATTTTATTGATGCACAGTTACTTTTTTCCGCTAGTATATTATTAATGCGAACGATGTCCGATGGAGTTGATAATGTATGTTAATTATTAGAGCTGACACTGATTAATGTTGATAGAAGTCGTTGAGATGTGGTGAAATCTGTATATTGGCGCTTAACGTCATTCGGTCACTGAATTTTTGCAAGGTGATTGATCGATCGATTGATTGGTTTATTGATTGATTGATTAAATGGGGAGTTATATTCAACTCATAAACGTTTCACTTATATCAAGACGTCACCATCTATAGGTGAAGCAACAGAAATTTTTACCTTTGCAGTGCACTTAGGCCAATGTGCGGGGAAAGTTCTTTAACATGCCACACTTGCCGTGACACGTGCATCGGTTTTTAAGGTCTTCTCCAAATAACCCAAATGACTTCATTTCTAAATGCCGAGTACTTGGCGGAAAAAACAAATCACAACCTATTTTAAAGTCTTGGTCTGACCCGGCGGGGATTCGAACCCCGAACTTTCACATACGACGCTAACACTGTGCCAACTGAGGTACCGTAGAGGTTTTTGCAAGGTTAGATATTAGGTTTATGGTTATAGTTGACAATTTAAGTTTTAACAGCTGAAACAAGTGTTGTTGTCAACATATTGATTTATTGATTTTATTTTAATCAATGCATTTTAGCGGCTTTACTTACTGACCCAAATGTTGTATCGGAACTTATAAAAGAAGAAGAGGCAGGAATCAAAAAACTAATAAATAAATTTTCAGATAAAATGAAAGCAGCTAAGGTAAGTAGGTACACTCAATATCTCTTAATTAAAATCAAAACATTTGTAGATATGCCGTCTAACTAGTGGTAATCTTAAAATAAAACGATTGTTTAATAACTAAGTAGTATATGTCAGTTCAAAGCGGAATATATATATATATATATATATATATATATATATATATATATATATATATATATATATATATATATATGCACCCGTAAAACAAGTTATTTGAAAAAGAACAAGCAATATTTACGTGAAAAATAACTAGGAACGATAAACGCATATAGAAAAATTATACCAGAGGAACATGGTATATGTCTACAAATTGGTTTTTAGCAGTGTAATTTCTTGTAAAAAAACGCAACAAAATATTAGTAAAACCTATTAAATAAAAAATCTAGCGATAGAAATGGTATTAACTGCCTTGTTGTCTATATCTATTTTTAGAAGCGTCACTTTTCACGTCTTGGAACCGTGTTCTATGTTAAAATGAATTACAATGCAGTCAGAAACACGACCTGATACAAGTTATAAATAAAAACACTTAAATCGGACAAGACAAGAAAAACACACATATATAAGAGATATTATGATAAAAATCATCAAGAAGGGGGTTTTGAAATGATTCATCTGAATTCATATGTCCTAGCTCTCAAGACAACTTGGATCCGTAGACTGATTCACACTACAGGCAAATGGACCAACATAATAAATTCTCAAGTTAATCTTGATAATATGTTTAAGGTTGGGGAAACGTTTCTTACTCAGGTTGCAAACAAGTTAAAAAACAAATTTTGGAGTGATGTTTTTATTGCATGGAAAACACTAATCGAGAAAGACACTGAAATTAATAAATGGATCAAACCGGCGAAATTTTGTCTATGGTATAACTCAAATATCAAAGTTGGGAAAAATTGCAAAATATATAAATGATATAATTAATAATAACAATAATTTTCTTTCTTGTGGCGAACTTAATACTAATTTCCAGTGTGATTTAAACTTCATTAACTATTTATCCCTAATAAATGCCACAAAACAAATGCTAAAGCAAATTAATTGCCAAAAACTGAAAAAAGTTCATTATCCATTTATTCCAAATAACATCCAAAAACTGTTAAAAATAAATGTGGATCGAAAGATATGTATAACATACTAAAATACAACTCATGTAAACCAACTTCAAGATTTAAATGGGACAACTATTTAACGATTTAACAGATGAAAACTGGAACAGAATATACAAAAACATATTTAATCCTCTAGCTGGAACCAAGTTACATTGGTCCCAGTATAGAATCGTACATAATATTCTTGGTACTAATGATCTTTTATTTAAAATAAAACAAAGAAATGATTCCTTTTGTACGTTTTGTAAACAGCACGAAGAAACTATTATCCATTTATTTTGGGTATGTGAAGTTGTCCAGAACTTTTTATATCTAATAGATGAATAGTTCCTAAATAACAATATATTCATATCTTTTAATAAAAAAATATTAATTTTTGGAGACTTTGTCATGAGAAAAAATGTTAAAAATTTAATTATTACACAAACCAAATATTTCATTTTTAAATCAAGATGCTTAAATAAAATATTGTCTCTTAGTGCCTATCAAAATACTATTAAAGATATGATAAATGTTCAAAAATCTATAGAAACAAAAAAGGGGACTACGAACATTTTTAATGATATGGGACCAATTTCTGGCGTTGTAAACTAGAAATAAAAGATAAGAGTGTATTCTCTCTCTCTCTCTCTCTCTCTCTCTCTCTCTCTCTCTCTCTCTCTCTCTCTCTCTCTCTCATTAAACATTCAACATAACCTTGCTGTAGATAATTTATTGAAAAAATGTTATTATTAACTATGTTTTGGTTTATGATCTTAGTGATCATTTATATCTGTATGTTATTATATATTGTATGGATATTATGTTGATAATAAGTATAAATGTATATATGTTATGTTGAATGCCAAAATAACAATAAAAAAAAAAAATAAATAAAAAGAAAAAGAAAAAGAAAAACACATATTTAGAACACTGATTGTAAAACTTCCGGCTTTGAAAAAACACTTGAATAAAAAAACCTATTGCCAGGGTTAAAATACGATTAAGGGCATCGATCATCCAACAAGAAGACGACAACAAAACTCTCTTTTAAAACTACTCACACGTATTTTTGTCACATTTTATCGCTTTTTCGATTAATTTTAACAATATTTTATTTTTAGCTTGGTGGTAAGGTAAAACAAATGGTAGGGAAAGTAGGAGAGGCAATTATTGAAGCGTCAAAAGAAGAACATGCCGACTTTATTGTGGTAGGTACACGTGGTATGGGAACAATACGACGTACTTTTCTAGGAAGTATCAGTGATTACTGTTTACATCATTCAAATGTTCCTGTTTTCGTGTGTTGTCATAGAGACCATCATCAAAAACATCACCATCATTAACAACTCAGCAGATGAACGGAAGTTATTATTTTATGTGTCACTCCAACGGATTCGGGGAAATAACCGTGTCTCTATTTAATTATAATGGAGTTTTGTATTAACGACGTGATTATTTTATTTTACAAAACTCAAACAGCATTTTCCATGGCTTAAACGTGAGAACTGCATTGCATTTGCCAATTGTTTGATTTTCTTCTCGAGAGCCATATAAAAAATATAAAAAAAGGAAAGTAGCTACATGTAGTAAGTTTGTCCAAACTGTGACAAATTTTAAGTATTATTTGACGTACGCGGATTTTTTCCCGCGGGCATTTTGGATTTTTTTCATTTTTGCAATTATCAGGATCAAGTTGTTAAAGAGTCCAGTTGGATAGCACATTTTTTACATTTTGGATAATAGTCAATATTTTGAAAGCTTTCTGTTCAAAACTTAATGTATACATACAATCGTTATTACCCAATAGAGTTCAAATCTATATCCATAATGAAAGTAATTATTTTTAAATAATATTTTATTTTTCTTTGACATTTTCGTTAAACTAACGTAGCTTTAAACAACAAGACCCTGATAGCAATCCAATACGGATCCAATTACTGCATATACTGATAGCAATCCAATACGGATCCAATAACTAGTACTGCATATATATCGTCAAACGTTTTTGTGACGTTCAACATTTAACTTTGCAGTTTCTGCATTATAATTTTGTGTTACACACGATTGAACCGCAGATTTTGATAAAAAATTAATCAGAAAACTGACAGTTCTATTCACTGTGATTACTTTGGAGATTTATTGTGGATTATTTTTAGATTACTCGTGAAAGGTGCCGGCATTTTTTACAATAGATATAAGAACAACGCATATTTATTTATTTATTTATTTTTGTTTGTTTACAAACGTTAGTTGTGATATCTCTAATTTAGGTTTTGCTTGCAAGTACACACGAACCAGTAAACTGCTGCTATCTTCATGAGAAGATATTTATTTTTCAAATACAGCATATTTCCTTGTATATTAATTTAAAATCATTTCTAACAAAATTACAGGCATTGATGTGGAAATTTGCTAAGCCTAGAGACGTGCTATGTTTTATTTTGATGAAGCTGTCGCATATATGAACATTTCATTGTTAATAGCATGAAGGGATATTGATTCAATTTTGTAATCATATTGCAAGGTACCCTGTGGTTAATCAAATGACCCTAAAGTTAATAATAACTTAAATCACCCAGACAGATTCTTAATTAAAACAAGTCACGTGATTTTTCTTTTTGAATTATATTATTGTATACAAGCAAAGAAAACAATCTTATTTGGATGAAACGGTTGAAAGAAAGAAATCGAAAATACAGTGGTGTGAAAAGTCATGACTTGTAGAAAATAAATTCTGTCTTTTAAATGCAATACTAGAAATGTTATTGATACAGAAAATATAAAGGCGCCATCATTTCATTTGCCAGACCTATTGTATTTTTGATGGAACAATAGAAAGTTATAAAGCTGTTGAAGTTGCTACAAGGTTGTGTCCCTTGTTTGTGTACATTATATCTCTGAAAAAGCATATACAGTCTGAGTGTCAGTAACAAGGAAATTTATGCTGGATAATTTCAAAAAGACAATTGATGGCTTATATGATCTCTTAGCATGTATGATCACAGTTATCTTTCTTTTAGCAATATATATTATTTTAACTTTTAGTTTTAAGTTTCAAGCAACAAACATGTACAAGTTAAAAAATAGCTATTTATTTATTTATTTATCTATCTATTTATTTAATTATTTATTTATTACAAAAATATTGAAATAAATACATGTACATGCAAAAAATATGTTAAAGCCAAACAACTATATGCTAACTTTATTCATGCTAACATTGAAGTTGTTTTAGTTAATCCCTTTGTAATAAATAATTCTCATGTTTTAGAATCCCGTGTTATTGTGATGTTAAATAATTACATGTTATTGTGAGAGAAAAAAAAACATTGTTTAAGCTAAACTAAATACACTATGCATCAAATGCATATTTAATATCGAGCAAATAGGTTCGACTTAATGACATTGACCTTTGGCCTACATTCTAGTTTTTGTACGCAACAATGATTTGATTAAAATCAATCTACTAGTGTTAAAGTTATGAAGCGGACCGATATTGAAAAGGACGGACAGGCGAACGGATGGTTAGACGTACGAACAATTTAACTGGGTAATTTAGAGCAGCCTTTAACGGGCACCCTTTAACGCCGTTCATATAGTATAATGATATATGCCTGTATAATTGTTAAACATATACATGCAAAAGGGATTGGGCTGGATTTATGGTGTTTTATTCCCCATTCAATATCCTTTCCCTTTTTAGAGGCGGATAGTTTAAGAAAACCGGAGCCCCGGAGAAAACCTACTTTCGTCATCGAACTGACAAATTCCTCATACTAGGATCTGCCAGAATGGGATTCAAACCTAACCGTTGAGAGGCACTATGATCCGTAAGCGTGTACTTAAGTCCACTCTGCTCTCGAGACCCTACATGAAAGGGGTCAAAAAGGGCAGCTTCCAGTTATTACACTCAAATAAAATTTCGGTTTACTAAATAACATGTGATCACTTGGTGGCAATCTTGACTGTATGGTGGGTAAATAAGTTGTTCTTACTTAAACTTACTAGTTTGTAATCCTTAACATGTGCCTAGAATCATTAAAGTGAAGAATTTTAAAATAAATCTTGACACAATTTCTCTCCTTTTCCTTGTAAATCAGCTCTCGTCGGCCTCATCTACCTATTTAGACCTGCATAGTAAGTAATAACAAAAGAGAATTCGCTTTGTTTATAATTGATCAACAAACCACTTAGAATCTCGAAACACAGTGATAATGACCGAGTTTTGAAGTTCCTTTGCGGTACCGGGGTAAGGCTTCGTCCATTGCTTAGACAATGATGAAGCCGTGTTTTAACAAAATCTTAAAATGTACATGAGAGCTATGTAAATTCACATTAAAAATACCAAAGAAGCCTCCGACCTGGCTGATGTCTTTGGAAGAGAAACAGCTCCCATACCTTTAACATCCAAAAATGTCCAAGAATAATCGTTTAATTAAATGAATTCAATGTGAAATATTACATTCCCTTACTTATGCCATTTATTCGGCGATAATAAGTGATTACATAAGTGTGTGTGTGTGTGTGTGTGTGTGTGTGTGTGTGTGTGTGTGCGTGCGTGCGTGTGTGTGTGTGATGAGGTTCCTTGCTGATCTGACCATAGGATGTTCTATTGAACTAAGAACTAAGTTCCAGATTAGCTGACCATTCTCCACTGTTAAATAGGTAGTAATTACACTGTATTGTCGGTTATTTTGCTGATGAATTTCTGTTACATTTATCTTCTTTTGTGTCATCAAACGCGGTTTCTAATAATGTGGATTCATGTCTTCAGTGGATTGCGTCAAATTATGCGCATCTCAATGTCGCTAATATACTTTACAAAAAGCGAGACAACTTCTGTAGCGATATTTGGTTGCAGGAATACGTCACACTTTTTTCCGAAGACAAAAGGGAACATTGCATTTTCTTTTACAATGTTCTTAAGAGACTACATTACCTTACCTATTCTTTCAAGAAAATACCGTACTTTACCTTTTCTTGCTTCCCAAAACAACCGTTCTTTTTGTGAAAATACAATAAGGGTTGTTCCCCTTTAGTCGTTGTTGTCAAACAACTACTATTAGTCACATGTTTTTTCTAAAAAAAAAAAAAAAAAAAAAAAAAAAAAAAAAACAAACTTTTATTAAAATTTTTCATCATAAAGATAACAGTAAGATTAAATTTAAAAAACATTGACCAAACCAAAATATTTTAAATGAAAAGATTTCTCTGAATTCTTCTGTACATAGAAAAGATTTTGGAAAAAAAGAGTTGAGATTTAATAACTTCAATGATCCAATTGGGCCTGATCTCGGGTCATTTTAAGGTTGAATGTGGCAAACAATTGTGGACTGATAGTAGTCTCTTTCTCAATTAAAAAAAAATTAAAAAAAAAAAAAAAAAAAAAAAAAAAAAAAAAAAAACAAACAAACAAACAAACTTTATATCCATGACCTATGACTAGGTTTATCATATAAAACACACACCTAGTCGAAATCTTTAACCCAAAATTGTCATATAAGTAGTAGATTGGTGACTAAGTACGACATTGGTTTCAAATACAAATCATATATAGCAATTCTAGAAGCACACACAAAGAGAGAGAGAGAGAGAGAGAGAGAGAGAGAGAGAGAGAGAGAGAGAGAGAGATGCGGATCTTATACAATGTACATATTCTAACGGAGATATGAAACCATGAAACGAAAGTTTAATAACAATTTAAGCGAATATTTCTAAAAAAAAAAAAGAGAATATTTTAACATAAATTTTGAAATTAAAGTAGAATTTTATGTTAAGTTTCAGATTATTTATTAATTATTCAATTGCGTATCATAATGACACCTTCTGAATAAACATACAATATTGTTTTTACTGCCATGTGCTGATTTTGAATGCATTATTTTAATAGAAATATAAAATCAACACATGACACTACTATAGGACTACTTATGTTTCTCTTATTAAATTAGCATGTCTCATTGTCGTACAATAATAAAGACACGCGACTGAAATTTAATATTGTTTTTAAAAAGAAATTAATTGCAATTCACGGTTTTTGATAAATAATAAAAATTCATTTAAGAAGCAAAACAATGTTGAAGCTGTCAAATCATACATGCGCTCGTCAATTTTGATAGCAACACAGTCTCGCATTTGAACACTATTAAAGTTTGAGTATCAAATTTTGGATAAGTTGTTGACTTTATCCTCATTTTAGATCTGTATTTGTGCATATCTCAATAATTAATCGGTGATAAATCAAGAACATCAATTTAATTTTTGACAGAATATAGAAAAAGGCCCGTATTTCCTCATCTTTTATTTAAAAATAAAGATGTTTAATAAATCTGATTAAAAATTTACGATTGATACTTAAAAAGCAGACAAAATATCTTTTGATTGCAATCCCGATAACTGTTGAAATAAACAAAGCTAACATGTGGCAATGTCATTGGGTGTCGCCATGCCGGTAGATCTCGAGGTTTTCATGTGCCATAGAGAAAAAAATTCAGATCCTCTTTCACACGCACTGTCATACAATTAAAACGGATCATTTAAAAATATTTAATTAATTTTTGGTTTTAATTAAAACTTTAAAATACTTGAAAAGACAATAAGACAATTAAACAATAATATTGACATATGTTACCTGAATTACATTTTATCCTGGCTTCAGGTCTTAATGTCATTATACAATTATGAAGTTTTAGTGGGTGTTTATGCTGTAATATTAACTGGAAAATTGAGTTTGACCAAGGTTGTAGCTTTCTTTGCCTCGGTTAACATTAAATTTCCAAAGTTATACATTTTAAAATTTACGTCCACTTAAGCATGTTATATTCATGAAATTTACCCGTTTCACTTCATTGCTCGTTTTGTTTTGTTTTTGTGATTTCTGTACTTGAGATTGTTGTGATGTTACTTTTTTAAACTTTGTTACTCATCTTGTTTTCGTGACGCCGGAACCTGATGATATGTTATTTGTGTTACTTTGCTAATTTAAGACGTATATGATGAGCCTGTTTAACTTTGTTTCTTGTTTTGTTTTCGTGACTCTGATACCCGATGTTATTGTTATATGTTACCCGTACTACTTTATTACTCGCCTTCGTATTGTGGCGCCAGTACCGGTGGGTTTTGTTCATTGTAACTAGTTCATCTTTACTCCAAGCCTTGTTTCCGTGAGGACGGTATCTAATTATATGTTGTCTGTTATTTTTGTTTATTTATTTATTTTATTTTATTTTATTTCATTTTATTTCATTTTATTTTATTTTATTTTATTTTGCATAATTTAT
Source organism: Tegillarca granosa (assembly GCA_029721355.1). Classification (NCBI taxonomy): domain Eukaryota; kingdom Metazoa; phylum Mollusca; class Bivalvia; order Arcoida; family Arcidae; genus Tegillarca; species Tegillarca granosa. The sequence continues at coordinate 13,306,058 of CM056607.1, forward strand.
CTCAGCACTGCTCTTAAGGTTTGTATCGATAAAAAAATGCTGGAAGGAGGCAGATGTTTCTTCAAATCCAGAAAATGGTGTTTTTACAGCCATGTGACCTTCAAGTTTTATTTTATTTTTTGTGACGCCAATACCTGATTTTATTATGGTATGTTTTGTGAAGCCGACACCTGATTTTAGTATGGTATGTTTTTTGTGACGCCTACATTTGATTTAATTATGGTATGTTTTTGGGACGCCAACACCTGATTTTAGTAAGGTATGTTTTTGTGACGCCAATACCTGATTTTAGTAAGATATTTTTTGTGACGACACCGACACCTGATTTATTATGGTATGTTTTGTGACGCCGACACCTGATTTCATTATGGTGTGTTTTTGGAACGCCAACACCTGATTTAAGTAAGGTTTGTTTTTGTGACGCCAATTCCTGATTTTAGTAGGTATGTTTTTGTGACGCCAATACCTAATTTAGCTGAGGTATGTGTTTGTGACGCCGACATCTGATTTAATTATGGTATGTTTTGTGACGCCGACACATGATTTTAGTATGGTATGTTTTTTGTGACGCCAATACCTGATTTAATTATGGTATGTTTTGTGACGCCGACACCTGATTTTAGTATGGTATGTTTTTTGTGACGCCAATACCTGATTTTATTATGGTATGTTTTTGTGACGCCAATACCTGATTTTAGTAAGGTATGTTTTTGTGACGCTGACACCTGATTTAATTATGGTATGTTTTGTGACGCCGACACATGATTTTAGTATGGTATGTTTTTTGTGACGCCGACACATGGTTTTATTATGGTATGTTTTTAGACGACGACACCTTGTTTTATTAGGGTATGTTTTGTGACGCCGACACCTGATTTCATTATGGTATGTTTTTGGGACGCCAACACCTGATTTTAGTATGGTATGTTTTTTGTTAGGCCGACACTTGATTTCATTATGGTATGTTTTTGTAACGCCGACACCTGATTTTAGTATGGTATGTTTTTGTGACGCCAATACTTGATTTTAGTAAGGTATGTTTTTTGACGCCGACACCTGACTTTAGTATGGTATGTTTTGTGACGCCGACACCTGATTTAATTATGGTATGTTTTGTGACGCCGACACCTGATTTTAGTAAGGTATGTTTTTTGACGCCGACACCTGACTTTAGTATGGTATGTTTTGTGACGCCGACACCTGATTTAATTATGGTATGTTTTGTGACGCCGACACCTGATTTTAGTATGGTATGTTTTTTGACGCCGACACCTGACTTTAGTATGGTATGTTTTGTGACGCCGACACATGATTTAATTATTGTATGTTTTGTGACGACGACACCTGATTTTAGTATGGTATGTTTTTTGTGACGCCGACACCTGATTTCATTATGGTATGTTTTGTGACGCCGACACCTGATTTTAGTATGGTATGTTTTTTTGACGCCGACACCTGACTTTAGTATGGTATGTTTTGTGACGCCGACACCTGATTTAATTATGGTATGTTTTGTGACGACGACACCTGATTTTAGTATGGTATGTTTTTGTGACGCCGACACCTGATTTTAGTATGGTATGTTTTTGTGACGCCAATACCTGATTTTAGTAAGGTATGTTTTTTTGAAGCAGACACCTGACTTTAGTATGGTATGTTTTGTGACGCCGACACCTGATTTTATTATTGAATGTTACCTGATTTACATTTCTATAAGTCTAGTTTTTATGACGCAAGTACTTGGGTTTTTTGCATTATGTACTATGTTATTTGTTTTGGGTTATTGCTCGACTTTTTTTCGTGTCGAGGATACTTGATGTTAATGTTATTTATTAATTTTGCTGTAACTTCTATGATCCTAGCTAGTTCATTCGTGAGGGAAAAGCTACAAAAAAGTAAATAAATAAAAAAAAATAATAGTAAAATTTAAAAAATATATAAATAAAAAAATAAAACAATGTAAAAATGTTATAGAAGATCATGTATACAATTGTTTGTATTTAAAAAAGCTGTTGAAATTTAAAATTTATATTTATGAAAACTATTTTTTTATTTTAACAATTTCCAATTAACTGAATTAGCCAGTTTTTTTAAAGTTTTTACTTTGCTTTTGGGGTTGTGATTCGGACATGGAGCAATATCATTGCGCCTAGTATATTCATTGACGATTTAGTTAAGCTAACAGAGCTTCAAACAACTTGATGCTGATGTTGACAAACTATGTTTCCTGCTCTACAAATCTTGTCTTCTTCGCCCCTGTTCGAGTTCTGGGTAAAATTTCTTTATTTAAGATTTAGTTTTTATAAATTAATCATCATCATTGAGTAAAGTATGATCTAGGGAACCAGATTATAGTCTATCTTTCATAAACGATAGGAATGAAGCATCTACATGTATGTCCTAAAGGTTAATGATTGGAGGTTAGATAAGTTGAGGGTTATTAATTAGAAATTTTACCAATAAACTAATTGTTTAATAGCCGATTCGTTACAAAGTCATAGAGCCGTATTGATTTATCAAAGTTCTGTATGTTTAATGTAGCAAAAGCACAAGTAACGTATATCAAAAACCGATAACTTATCCAGTTATGTCGAGATTTCACTTTAGAAATTGCAATATAATGGTTGATCTTTTTCTGTCTATCTTTTTATAATATTTATTTTTCCCTTCAAACTGTTTTTCTAAAATCTATACTAAGCTGTAACAAATCACAAAAGAGCGACAAGAAGCGCGTAAGAGTTACCTAATATTTATAGTCACAATAGTCATGTACATTTTAAATGCATCGTTTCTGTCATGTGCTTTATTATGTCATATACCACTTTTTGAATTAAATCATAAAAATATATTCAAAAAGTGGTATATGACAATTACATAAAGAAGTAGCACATAACACAATTACTATGTTCTTTTAAAGCTTTTAATGCTTATAGAATGTAAAAGAAAAAAGCTAAAAAAAACATGTAATTTGCAATAACCAACGTAACCAAGCAACACACAACAAACGATTTAAACAAGTTAAAACAGAAGCCGATAGTGATCAATAATACTGGTGATAAAATATCAAAGTTTTGGATAGGTGTCGCTTGATGAATGAGTAAAAGATACCCCGGTATAGCATATGGAATGGTTTGAATATAAGAAAATAAATTAAAGCTGATAAACATGGGTTTTACCAATGTCAATCAACCAAAAAGGAGCCTTACAAAAAAAATCAAGTATGAAGTATAAAAAAGAAAGAAAAAACAACAGTGTTCCATATTTGGTGCAGATGCACAATTTTAGGTCTGTGAGCATATGTTTTTTTTTACAGTAGCTGTACTGAACAGACTTGAGTATATTAATATTACACACTTTGTTTATTCGCTTTCGAAATTCTGTAATCCCTGTAGGCTCTCTATATCATTGACGCTTTTAATCGCAAGAAAGGTCAGATCAATAAGCGTACTTTGAAACCCGCGGTTGTATGCTATCAAACTTCGGATCACACACTGCCTACACACTAATTATATTTAGTAAAGGGTTTTTATCTGGCGTAGGTATGACGTGTAAATGCTTAAGACCGATATCTCGCCAATAAATATCTACTGTCGACTTTACCTGAAGCCGCATTTTCCCATTAACAGTTTATCTATTGCTTCCTGCTCGTTTCTACCTGTCCAAATCAAGATATTATCATACTTTCTCTAATTAAAATATTAAGGATTAGATGTTTTATGTTCGCATAAAACCATGTATATTCATTACTACAGTGCACAGGCTGTCTCTCTAAATTGTATTAGTTCTCATAAGGACCATACCGATGCAACATTTAACAAATTAAGAAAAAATCCAAAGTATGTCTTAAAAATGGTAGCAAAATCCGCTCAAGCACATTCTGTTGCAAAAAAAGTCAATTTCAGAATCTTTAACCAAAACCCTTGCTGTTTGTCTTCATTATGTTTGTTGTTATTTTAATGTTGCCTCTAGTAATGTTATATTATTTTGTCTTTTACTTGTTATTTTGTTCTTGCTTTGTTTCGTTATTTTGTATATGCTGTTGTTGGTTCTTTATTTAGCAAAGAAAATGTTATGTAGTTGGTTGATGCATTGATTTATTTAAAATGATATTCAGCAACGTTTGTTCGATTTCTATATATTTAATGCAATTACCTGTTTGTTATATAAAATTTTTATATAAATTATTTATTGTGGGGGGATAGTTTCAGAGTTCTACCTAAAAAAAGAAAATTACATCTAAGGCAATAAAAATTACCCCTAATGTTTAAAGCAAATTATTTTATTATTTTTTACACAAATCATAATTAAAGTCATTCTTTTTAATGATGCATCTTAGGACTATTGTTTATAATATAAATTGTTAAAGTGTTTTGTTGATGAAAATCTATAACTGAATTTTCATTATTGCCATCCTTTTTCTATTTGTTGCTGTGGTCCTCATTGTTCCGACTTTTATCACTACATTTCCGTTCTTCTCTTAATATAGTTGTTTATGTTGGGACTCGCGTAGAATAAAATTCTAATGCGATTAATCCCCCGTCCTTAAACACGATCAATGATATAACACTGCGTTTTTATGTTTTTATTTCATTTGGTGCAACAAATGACGTTAACTCGAATTCAATATGCCAAAATTGGATTTATTCAAAGGCATAAATATTAAGTTTGTGAAACAGATTTTAAAAAATATATAGGGAATACAAGTGTACATAATTGCTGGGAGAAAAACTAACATCGGTAGTAATATGATAAAATAACACGTCAAGATAATCATAAATAGAATGGGAAAACATTGTAGCTTAAACATGTACTTGGCAATAGCCAACACAAATAAAATCACGTGACATATTGCTATGATAAACATCAGTATAATAGAAAGCAAAATGGAAAAATATGGATAATACAATAAACACAAACATACCAGCCCATGTCCAAATCACAATTTAAAATAAAGCAAAAAATAAATAAATAAATAAATAAATTAAAAAAAAAAAAAAAAAAAAAAAAAAAAAAAGAAAAAAAAAAAAAAAAAAAAAAACAAAGGAAGAAATAAAATAACAAAACAAAACAAAGTAGAATACAAATGTACTTTGAAAACTGGTCAGATTATGTACAATCCAATTACCAAATCTTTGCGGATAAAAATCAAATTTAATGAAAAAGGGATCGATTTATCATACAGAAAGTTAAAAGAAGTAGGATAATAAAAACAGTTTTATATACAAGAACAGGAAAAATTACTGATACAAAAACCAAAACCAGTAGATATCTGTGTCATATATCAAGTTTCAAATGTATAATTTATAAAAGGTTAAAAAGTGATCTATGATATCTGTAATAGTACAATAATTATTAAGAAAGAGGACTCTAAATGGTTTTAATAACCAGAACCATTTCGTCGGTCATAATGAAAAAATAAATTTGGTAAAACAAGGATTCACTAGAAACATACATTATAATTTTAAACAAATATCTTATCATCTCTAGTTTGATTGGAGAAGTTCATCATGTAGTTCTTTATGGAAAACAAATACGGTGAGACGAGAATTCACAAGATCAGATTAATGCATAAAATAAAACAAATATATCATGGTCGCTGTTCATCGAATCAATCGTTTTGAAAAAAAACCTACTCCATAAAATTATGATAATTTTCATGTCAAACTTGTTGCAAATGTTATGATAATGTCAAATATTGATAAAAGCAGTAACAAAAACTAAGAAAATTTTTTTTTTAATAAAAAATCATAACAGATTAACAAAGTTAAAAAGAAAAATAAAATCACAAAAATCTTGGTAGCAATGAATACACAAAACTGTATAAAAATAAATACTAGTAAATAAATAAATATTCACATAATACAGGAAAACTTAAATATTGTTTACATAAAAATAAAAATTTTAAATAGTTTACTTAACAAGGAAATTAACGTTGGAAGAAAATAAAATGATGATGTTTTAAAGGAACAATAACAAATGCTACTGTCCAGATATCATTGTTTTTAGGAATAAAATACTTAATGCCTAGTGCAAGAATGTAAATAAGCAATCATTCGTAAGAACGTAAGCAGGTTAGTAAGCAAGCAGTACCTTCAGTGTTTTTATAATAAAAAACATTTAAAAACTCTTAACATTCGGGTATTAATTATTTACAATACAAAATCTGTCTAGGTAACATCATATAGAAAACATAGCAAATTTAAACATTTCATTTGTTTAAATAAATAATCCGCGGTACTGAATAATTTCACAAATAATACTGTAATTACAAAAAAATTTTTAGTCAGCTTCAGCCCAAAGATGTTAAAATACGAATTTTCTTATAATTAATTTAAAAATAAGATATAAAATTACTCAACTTTTTTTAAATGATTATTTAGATGATGTTTTAGTATGAATCGCACAATTGAAGATGAGTCTTGTGTAAATTTTGTCAATGAAAAACTTAAACAAAGTATTAAATGAAAAGAATGTTCAAATGCATAAGCAAAATGCAAGGATGGACCAAAAAAAAAAAAAGGATTGGCGGAATTAAAATCAATAACAAATTTTACAAGATTATTTATATATATTATAGTGTGTGTGTGTGTGTGTGTGTGTGTTTGTGTGTGTGTGTGTTTCCTTCCTGAAACAAATAAATATATATAAAGTAACGAAAAATATACAATAATTTAGCACTTAACAAAAAAAGCGAAAAAATCTCTTTCATTTTTTACAAATTCAACAATTGTTTTGTTATCTCAAGTTTTTCCCTTTATATTGTAAATTTCTATAGAGTCTACAGACAACAACAACACAGAATCAGGAGGAATTGAGATGTAATGAACACACCATAACATATGGCATGAGCTATTATTAATTTTGACAAGTAGAGACTTTCCATCAAGTCTATACTATACCAAATTTAAAGTAGAGAATACTTGTGTCAATTCTCCAAAAAAGCACTAAATATAGTTTTATTTAATGTAAGTATTGACATAAATAATGGTAAATTTAAAAATTATTCACATTTCTTCAAAACATTTTGAATAAGTTGAAAGCCACAATGTCGTAAATCAGTCATTAAGACTCCCAATTCACTTGATGCACATTTCTTTCTTGGTTTTTCCTTCCTTTGTTAATTTGTCCCAATTAAGTATGTTGCATTGATACCCAAGTTAGTTTATATGATTATCTGTATTCGTGTAGATGCATTCGCGGTACAACCGTCATTCTTTATTACTTCAATGCAACTGTAGACTGTATTATTTTCAAAACTGAAACTTTCAATTAGGAGTATGTCTGGCTCAACTAATGTTTTGTTCTTTATATTTTACATAATTATTTCATGCCTTATCCTGCTATTTTTGATTGCAATATTGATGTATGTGGTTCTCTGTTATTCCAAGAAGTCATCACATTCTCTGCTAAAATAGAAAAAATACATTTTGAACGTAATTGGCCAGTTTTCAAAGCTTTTACTTTGTTTTTTCTAAATTATTTTCAGTGTTTAAACTTATGTTTTGAATCGAACCAAAAACATAATATTAAAAACAATATTATTAAAAATTCTTACCATTTGTGTATTGTTTAGAATTGTTCAATAAAAAAAATGTAAAATAGGCGCATTTTAACAGAAAACAAATCTTCACTCTAAGTCTCGCAAAATACGAAACACTTCCACGTAAGAATTGTAAAGTGATAGTAGTTGTTTTAAAGCTTTTTTAAAAAAGTATAAATGCTTATAACTTTTTTCAAAACAAAGAAGCTTTGAATAGTATTATTGTTTTTATATTTCCGATAGCCGCACAGATGCATGTAATTGTGCTGATGTGGCGTAAAACTACAGCTAACTCCAAAAAGATCCCGAGTTGTACATAATTTATACAAGTAGTCGTTGAATGAAATACTGGATTGGCTCAAAGATTCGTGTAAATAGATTTGTGAAACAATTCTCATGTTCATTAGTACAGTATAACCTCGATATTTAACTTACCATGATGGGTTCGCAAATGTAATTTAAGGTCATAAGGATGTGTGAATTCCTGGCCGCAAAGTTTACACAAACTTGACTTGTCACGTGCATGAGTACGTCTCACATGGCTGTCATGTGCTGCATGGGAAGCAAATGCTTTTCCACAAAACTTACACTAAAAGAATGAAACAAATTATATTGAAAAAAATTTTAAATAAATAGTTGCCTATAAATATTAATTAGATTTTATAAACGCCATATCCCTTTCAACAACGTATATTTGTAACATACATTTGACTTAGTATTGACAACCGAAAAAATTATACTGAAAAAATTATTTTGTTAGAGATTCAAAATATCTTTGCATATTGAAGCCAAATAACTAACTGAATAAACATAATTAGCAACAAAGCCTATTTTGTGCTTTCCATACAAAAGTAAATTCTCAATTCATTTTTATCATTTATGTAGACAGATTGTGGCAATTTGAAATGGTTTGTCGGCAAATCGAGGGAAACTGAAATAATGTAATAACATTGCTTAAAGGGTTTTAAACGTATCAATGTGCATTGTTTCATATGCTGATTTTAAATTACTATTAAAATAATGTATTCAAAATCAGCACGTGGCAACTAGTTGTCAACATGACAACTCTTTTACAATTATAAAGGAGTTAAACTGTATTTACCTTGAATGGTCTCTCTCCTGAATGTTGACGAATGTGTGTTCTAAGTATACTAGACGCCGTAAATGATTTGCTACAATAAACACATTTATATGGTCTCTCGCCGCTATGTACCTATAAAATATCATTATTTGAAATCAATATTTAAAACACACACTAACCAATCTTATTATAATATAGTCAAAAGATATAGATATCAAAATTTTTATTTAAAAAATTAAAACTGTAATTTTGGTTGTTGACCTTAAGATGAGTTGAGGTAAGGAACAAGACAATAAAGAAACGTACTAAATTAAATATTTAGTGCAATATACAGAAACCTCTCGACTTAAAACAGACAAGGGTTAAAATGATAAATGTACATACCATGAGGATTTTATTAAAATGTTTTATCATTTCAACAATCAGTGACCACTCAAACGTTTTTGAGCAAAGAATTATCTTGACCTTACCGGAATAGATATTTGTATACTAGAATTTAAAGATTTAACAAATAAACTATTAAACAACATTGCAAATGTACTTTAAAAAGTTTAGCAATGTTTTACTGTAATTTATTGATAAGACGTACCCGCATGTGCTTGTTAAGACTCGAACTCTGGCTGAAACTTTTACCACAGACTGAACATTTATGTGGACGATGTTTCTCATGTACGTGAAGAATGTGAATCCGTAATCTGTCTCGTTTTTCAAATGACCTGTGCACAAATAAACAGAATCTTTTACTTAACCGTGTATTTTCATTTATTGTCAAATGCACATAAAGATTCTCGAAACGACGATAAATCTAAAAAGTGTTTCACAGAATACGTTATGGTAAGAGCATGTTCTCACTTTCTACAACGAAGCAAGCTACTTACAATTAAATTGTTTACACAAGGATATTGCAAACCTTTTCTAATCAAGGCCCTTTAAAACGTTTTATAGCCGCCATCACAATGTTTTTTATAAGTATGAAGTCACTGTATACAAACTTACACTGGATATATTTGACTTCCCATAGTTTTATGTTCCTTTTTTCACAAATTTGATTATGCACGTCACGGGTGTAGCTAGCTAGACAGGAGGTGATTACCCTTCCGAAGAACCCGGCCTCACTTCCTTGATGGAAATTCACGTGTATAACCGAATTGGCACTTTCAAAGTTTTTTCTATTTTTTCATTTCTTATGGGGGAGAGGTTTTGATTTGAACCTTGACTGCTATGTTTATGTTTTATTTGCTTAGGTTAAAAAACTGTTACATTGGACACAATTGTAATGACTAGGTGATTCAAAGATGTATTTAATATTTCAAAGTTATTCAATAAAAAAATTCTTTAAAAAATACAATGTCTTCCGTTATTTTTTTTTTGAAAAATAATACCTTGAACAAAGGTGACATGGATACTTCCGGTCCCCCTGATCCACACATTTTGTATATTTCAAATGTTTATCTCTGTAATATCTGTAAGCAAAAACCTTGCCACATCTCTCACACTGATACCCCTCAGCACCTACAGAAATAATGAAAGTGAACAAAGGTGAACAAAAACTACAAAACCAAATAAATAAATAAATAAATAAATAAATAAATAAAAAAATGTCTAAAGTAATTAAATCTTATCAAACGAATATCATATCTTGTGTCTTCCATTTTATTCATTTCGAAATATTTTTACTAAATTTCAATATATGTTTACGCACAAACATTTAACTCCAACCAAAAAATGTGAAATTTTAAACAATTATAACATAATATTTAACAATGGAAAATATGAAATAAACAATAAACATAAAAATGAAAATGCACTGATAATTTACACAGAAAATAAGCTAAACACTGATTAATTTCACATGGGATATTTACAAGTTATTTACATAAGCAAACTGAATATTTACTTGTAAATTTCAAAACATAATTGGATGTGTACCAGTGAATATTAATTACATATACATGTATTCAATCAGTACTTTTCATAAACAATGGGATATTTGCCGAGTAATTAAAATAAACAATATATATTTACTAGTGATCTACGGAACTTTTTTGTTTCTACATAAAATACACCAGAATTCAATGAGTAGTACGCCTTTGTTCGTGAAATAAACTAAAGTACTTCTTAACTAGAGTATCTTAATGCAACATGATTCGCAAACTAGCTGTCTGTTGTAATGTTTTAAATAACAAGTTTATTTCCGAGTATTAAATCGAATAATGAACGTAACTCAGCCTGTAAACACATTCCTGTCAGTTTTAAGATAAAGTATCTTATTTTCTGAATTTTATTACTTTTGTGTCTTTTATCCACGTTTAAATCTGCGAATCCAGAGCTTTAATTCCATTTTATGCAGAGATAAGCCTTTGGTAAGACCACTTACGTCCGTGATCATAAACGCGTGCCGCAAACAAATCTTTTCATTAAGTATGAGGACTAGTCTCTAATGGGACTACAATTGAGTGTAGGGGATACTATATTGAAAGCTAGAATTTATTAAGCCGCAGATAACAATAAAATAAACGCTATCTTAGGCGATTGTGTATTGCAGGAAGCTTCAAGGCCCCTTGCGTCCTCTCTGAATGTCTAATGGGGGCATTAAATGGCGGATTACATGCCTAATAGCAAAATAGTTTTTCTGGCACAGAAATTTTATTCGTGGTAATTGTGCTAACAATTGACATTATAGATGGAGATTTATATGTTATCAGAGAAGAATTAAATATTAAAGATTGTTAAATGACAACATAAAATCGTCAGAAAGGTTTAAAACAGATCAGAATCTGTAACGATGAAGAATCAGGAATCTAATAAAATGTTTTATTTTTGGTAATAAGGCATGTGATAAAGAGGAAAGTAAACCAGAAAAAAACTGAACTGGTTTTAAGAATTTTTAAAGAAAATGCTTGAGTAATAACTTCAGTAAACAAACTGTGTATTACTTCAGTAAACAAACTGTGTATTCGCTTTACCGCTTGATACATTAATGACTTAAAGCAACAATGAAACAAATAATTTAGAACTTTGCTGTTCAACATTTCTTTTTGTTTATTCTCGGAACAGTTCATAACGTCAGTTGCTAGTTAAAAATACAAAAAATAAAATAAAAAAAGATAAAATAGATGAACAACCAACAATATAACATAGAAGCGGTTAAAACAAGCTTATACAGTTGCCCCCCCCCCCCAAAAAAAAAAAAAAATAGATAAAAATAATAATAATTGAAAAAAATCTTACTTACATAGCATTTCCTCTATTATTTGGTTTATTCCCGTTTTTTTTAAATGTTTGATTGAAGAACATTTTTAAAAAATAATGAATATGTAAAATAAAATCTTAAAAATTTCTTACGTTCTTGGTCGACTTTGACTTCCAGTTTTGATGGGATTTTACCGGAATCTTTTGTTGTGACTGGAATGCCCATAAACTGTAAATATGCTTCACCATACCAGACTAAGAGCTCAACACCCAGCGGAATATCTCGGCAAACTTCGTAATAGATGTTCTCTTCATCTTGTATTACGATTACATTCTGCTCTGCAAGATGTCTTGCGCAGTTAACGTAAGACATCCAGTTTCCGGTTGCTTCTCTTCCATCTATAAAATGACTGAGTTTTCCGTTTTTAAAAATCTGTAAATAGTATTGATATATAGATAACTTTTAAAAAAGTGATTGTAATTTTCTTGTGATTTTGTCCTTTTATTAAATGAACTAGAGCTCCATTTTACATACATACATGTTACAAATAAAATAGCGTGAAGGTGAGGCATTGATTTTGAATGTAAATTTGGTCAAATGATGATTTCACTTAAAGGTTGGATTAAAAGCTTTATTCAATTTTAAAATGTTTTTTTAGATAAGTCCATCATTGAAACGTACCTCCCACATGTAGCTGTTGTCATCGAATGACTTTATTTCACTGGTGTTTACAACTTTTCCTTTGTATGGTCCAAACCGGGTTCCTTTCGTTATGACTCCATGACGTGAGAAAACACCATAGTGGATTATACCAGCAAAAGTAGTGGGGCATATGCATAATTCTAAAAAATATATATATGTGAAAGTAACAAATTACTTGACTGTTAAAAATGTATTGACTTAACATCTGGCGGACTTGAGAGATTTACCATAAAATAAAATAATAATAACTAAAGGTACTTAAACTTAATTTTAAAAAATTAAAAAATAATAAATAAATAAATAAATAAATAAATAAATAAATAAATAAATTTTTAAAAAAATAAATAAATAAAAAATCACCTTATTCATACAGATGATGAGATATTACAACCAATTTAAATCGGCAAATTTTCCTATTTTCATTCCTTTGCTCAATTTTTCATTTGACATTGGACAAGTAATTCCGTCGAATATCTTGTATTTACATGTTAAGAATTGATTTTGGTTATATGCTTATTTTTATTCGTTTTTTTTCATGATCTTATTTCTCCTTTAATAGCGTGCTATTTGTTTTATTTCAATGACAAGACACAAGTCATCACCACAATTTATGTTTTAAGTACACACTAAATAATGTTTGGCATAAAATATTTATTTGCTACTCTTTCATTAAAAAAATTACTAACCGAAGAAAATTCTAAATGTAAAAACCAACGTTTTTCTATACCAAAAAATTAATCTTTTTCGGTATTTTTTACATTAATTTTCACGGTATTTGATAAAATATATCGTTTTTTATTAAAAGCTTTTTAGCTGATAACATCGCCCCCGTTATTTGAAATAAAGGTTTCGTTAAGACCATATGGAAAATAAGGAAGTGAAAGATTTTTATAAATACATTTATTTTGTTGCTCGATTAATCTTACGTTGAGTATTTTTTCTAAATATTTATTTTTTTAGTTTTAATGTTACATACAGCAATACTAACACGTGCAATACAGTTAAATCGGCGTATGCAGTGCATGCCTCACAAATTTTATTCATACGTTTAACATATTTATCAGTGCATGGTAATGAGAAATGTCACGTCTAGGTCCGTTAATAGAATAACGACCACCAACAACCAAATCAAGCAATAGTAATTATTTTTATTACTCTTTAACTATTTCTAATTGTGTTGTTTTAATTTAAATTCTTGTCCTAAAGCAAAAAAGATTTTGTTGAAATTTATAGAAGCCTGTTGCTGACATAAACATGATGATATAATGTGTTTAACATCTAAATCAAGATTCTCTCACTTATATCGAGGAGGGTTGGTGTCCTTGTAGATAGCCAGAATCCTTACTAGAAGACATTACAATAAAAGAATTACAGTAAGAAACATAATCGGGATCAACAATATTGAAATTATCGATAATATACTTTTTTGTAAAAACTTTCGCTTATGTTTTGACTATCGATTTATTCTGACTTGCCATATCAGGTTCTAAGCCAATCAAAAAAGGATAAAATTATAAGTCGTATAATTATAACAGATTTTAAACTCAATGACTATGACTTTAATTTTTTGCTGAGTTTTGTTTATCCTAATAAATGGTGATTGTTTGTGTTCACTTCAAAGAGCAAGGTGTCATGTTCTGTGTCACAGCATTCTCTTACGTCTTTACATAATATTTGGATAGAAAATCGCCTGATATAACTTTTTAAATTTTCAAAGATAATAATAATAATAAATTATATATACATTGTATTATATATTATATATAAGAAATAAGGGCATCTAAGATTACCTTCAGGAAGGTCATGTGGTGGGGGATCAGTTCGAGACAGTTTCCAGGAACTGACCGGAAATGGTGGCGCCATCCCATTTGACTGTGATAAAATTCTCTCTATACCTAAAATAGATCAAATCAAAAGATATATCACTATTATAACAAATTAGGAAATAACAACTGATTAAACTAACCTAAAAGTACAAACTTAATAAGATTATTAACGGGCATCACCATTATCTCTCGATATGTGAAATGTTAACTGTGACTTTTTCCGAGTAAGCTGTTACAAAAACGCGCGTTTCTAGAAAACAAGTGACAACTATCCCAAAACGTATCTTGCCACCACTGGTTGATATACGAAAGTTTCACATTCTTTGGGCTAACTGATAATTTTACATATACTGAGGCAAATGCTCTTGTAGTTGCATGCCCCTGCTTCTTATACAGGTTGACATAAGCCATATTTAAAGTGTTCTTCTACATGGTAAATGAAACAAATTAATCAAATAACATACCATGGCTTATCTCTCCAACTTTCAGTCCACTTAGAGCATGCGCTGGAGAACTAGTACATCCGGAATTAGGAGAGTATCCAAAAAGTACAAAGTCCAGATCTTCTTGTGTAAAGTAGAATGGCGTCGGCTTTGGTGGTTGGCACGCAACAGGGTACATACGGTTTGAAATATCTGTCAACGCTTTACATTGCATCATTGGAGGATGGTACTGTGGCATATATTCTGTCATTGTTTGTCCGGTATTTCCTTGCATGAAAAATCTAAATCAAATTTCAAATAGATACATATTTAAAAAATCATTGAATTTCTAAACGTCAACCAAATCCAAATTCAAAGACGAGAGGTATTCATTTATTTCTAGTTGATGTCTTTCTTTTGGTTGAAAATAAGTGTCAACTCCTTTTATGAGTTTTCTAGTCGATTTGATTTTTAAGGATTTGAACATTTCAGGAAATAATTTTTTATTCTTTATAAAGTTCAAAACAAATTTTACAGAGGCGTCTTTTTTAATATGGTCATGGAATGCAATATATTTTAAATAATATTAAATGGTTGGCGGTCTTTATATTCGAATTGATCCACATTTGTGTCACACTGTCATGTAAAGTGTAAAGTTCATCGACTAGCCAAACTGAATTTGGTAGCATAGCAGTTTAGCAGTTTTTTAAGCACAGTTAAATGAACACCTACAAGTCAATATTTGATATAATACAAAACAATGTCATATTTTTTTTTAAACCTTTCAGTTTTTCTGACTGGCATTTGTTAGGTTGAAGAATAAATCGCATTTTAAAACATGCATCAATAATAATAATAATAATAATAATAATAATAATAATAATAATAATAATAATAATAATAATATGATAATAATAATAATAATAAGAAATAATACACAAAGAACTGATTATAATTATAAAACATAGAACGACATGGAGAAAAAGACATAGATTACATCTTAATAAATATAAAATAAAATAATAAAAAATAAAATGAAATAAAATAAGAAATAAAATAAAATAAAAAACGATAAAATAAAATAAAATAAAAAAAAGATAAAAGAAAATAAAAAGAAAACAAAAATACAAAATACTGTGAAATATGTGATAAAAAGAGTAAACTCGTGGTTAAAATATAAACTTAAACAAAAGAGAAAAAAAAAAAAAAAACAAATACCTGAAGTTGCTTTATCGCAACATGTAAATATATAAGCAATTTACCACCAACGCTTTAAATCTTTTTTTTTTTTATTGTTAATGTTCATTTCAACTTTATTCGTCACAGTGGTTGTTTTTTTTTCCATTTCAAGATGTTTTTTATTATTAAAAAAATTAAAGATAACAGCTGACTGTTGACGGACTTAGATTTGCCTTAAGTAGTAAATGATTCCTATATGATTTTTCCTCTTTAAGGTGACTTGGTGGTCACAGATGGAAGGGATGCGTCCTTTTGCGCCAATCACACTTTTTCAGAGATATCATTTCTGCCACAAATTTAAAATTCTGGTGTTTTAATTCCACAAGAAACTGGAGGTCTTTTGCGCCATTTTTACCTGTACAGGTAATTCATGTTATAAATGTTAATAGGTAAGTGTTTCAACTAATATGATGAGTTGTAACCTGGTGATATGTTCTCTGTTCAAAATAAATAGTTACAAAACAAATGGAAATACGTAATCAATAATGCAATCAAACGTAAGTAGCACGTTATTATTTCATAAAAATTCAACAGTACTAGTAGCAGATGAGAGTATAGATACTGCCAGTTCCAAGCCTGGATAAAAGAGGGAATTTAAAATTATGTTGGCGCAAAAGCAATTAGGGGTTTTTAAAAGTTAGTGGCGGAAATGATATACTGGCGTAAATGAGTTGTGGCGGAAAAGGACGGTAAAATTGCGCAATCGGATTTCACCCAGATGGAACGTCTATCACAAAATTTATTAAATTAAAACTTTACGGCTAGAATTACCCGCAATATTGATATATTAGACCATGTACATTTCACTGTTTATTCTAAAAATAAACTTTAATCTATAACAAATGTATTTCTAGTATCGTAGTTTTATAAAATTTACACAATTAAATACATTTTAAAAATACTTATTATCTTTTTTCTATCATTTACATCCGTGTTAAAAAATTTATTTATTTATTTATCTATTTATTTATTTATTTATTTGTTTGTTTATTCATTCATTCATTTATCTATTTATTTATTTATTTATTTATTTATTTATTTATTTATTTATTTATTTATTTATTTTTTGTTGTCTATTTTGTAATCATTTTATAACATATAATTACTGTTTTCTTACTAGCTAAATAAAAAAAAATAACATAAAATTATTTTTTAAAAAAAACCAAAGTTCCTTTTTATTCTTTTGCTTTGTCAAGTAAAAGACAGTTTTTTATTTTTTTCTTTTAATTTTTGATATTCTGATTGATATTTAGCTCACTTCGTTGTATTGTTGTTTGTTCTTTTAATTTCTTAAAAATAATTTTGGAATAAATTCAAAGTTAAAATATATGGATAACATATGAAACTATTTTTAAAAACCTATTATTAACCGTTTAATATTAGATCTGCTTAGCATGTACATCCTCAAACAAACATAAAATAATTAAACTGTCTGACAACCCAAAAAAATTAAATGGTCGCTTACAGCTTACCATCTTCGGTTTGATTGGAGATGTTTATCTAGTAAGTCACCATTAATCTTCCGGTTTAAGTTAATTGTTTATTTCAAAACCCACTAGTATAAGATAATAGTTTAAATTTAATGCATATCAAAGCGATTGTTACAATGTCATCACATCATCATAACGTTACAACAACAACAACAACAACAACAAGAATAATAATAATAACAATAATAATAATAATAATATAATGATGATGATGATAATAATAATAATAATAACAACAAAAACAACAACAGTAATAATAATAATAATAATAATAATAATAATAATAATAATAATAATAATAATATAATGATGATGATGATGATGATGATAATGATGATGATGATGATAATAATAATAATAATAATAATAATAATAAATAATGACATGTATTAATAACAAAATATGCTCTTATGTGGGCTAAAATGAAATAAATTCATCATTATCTAGAAAAGTATTGTGTCAAATTGATTAATATCTCATAAAGTTTGAACCTTTAATATATCAAAAGCAACCGTTAAGCTAGATAACCAATAATACGAAACTGTCATAAGTGCCGCTGACTTTGAGGACCTCCGAAAGTGGACATTAAAATCATAAAATTTCACAATAAAATAACTGACCAAACGAATAGCCATTATCAACGAGAGCTATTCTTACATATTAATTTCAGATTTTAACGGTTCTTTGATAAAAGCGCAGATCCACGTGATCAAATGGCTGTAAATGCTTTAACTCTACCGTTACAATAAAACTTAAAGAAACAAATATTGTTATCAAATCTAATATTCATACTAATGGTGAGCTTTAGGCGTAACGAAAGTTTCGCTGCTTCCGACGTCTTTAGTTTTAAAGATGAAAAGCAATAAGCGAGTAATCTCACGGGAGCTGATCGTTACAAATAGATTGTTGTATGTGTTAATATTTCATGACTGGCACACGCAGAACTGACTGTAATGTGAGGTCTATCCTGAGAGCACATATTATATATATACTATATTGCGTGAGAGCTCAAAAATAACGTTGATTTTTATAACTTCTGGCTTGGTAACAGAAAAAGAACTTTCATAAAATTGTCATGTGCAAAATTTTGAATATTTCTTTTTGTAAAAATTCAAGATTTTGCACCTGAAAAATAAAGGATATAATTTTAAAATATATAAGTTGTCTTAAATGAAATGGATCATTTAACTTTTTTCGCATCAGTAACATATATAGTGCTTTTCTTAAGCTAAAAATATTTAATTTTAATTTTGTCACTATTCCTACATTCTAAGTGTTATTATTATTATTATTATTATTTCGATGAATATGTAGCCTCTTTTTTATGGCATTTATTTAGCAGGAAACTGGTTGATATAAGAGTTTAACTCTTGTTCCAGATTTATGCACTGAAATGTATTATATATTGTTAATGGTGAATTAAAAAATACTATTTATACTAGCTGTGCTACTTTTGAATTTTTATGAAATAATACATTAAAAAGTAGCACATGACATAACTATTCATTTCGCTTGTTGTTGTTGTCGTCGTAAAAATGACGTTGTTGTTGACGCTGTTGTTTTTACATAACCCCTAATTAAAGACAATAACCATTGATATTCAAAAGAAAATATTATCAGTGCTAGTAAGAGGACCACTGTGACTGCGTGGTCTAAAAGACGCGCTTACAGATCATGTACTTTTTTATGTTTAGGTTCGAATCCTTTTCGGACAGATCCTAATTGTTTTATATATCAGTTCGCTTGCCAAAGGACGATTGTTTTCTCCGGGAATTCCGGTTTCTTTCACCATTCTGAACTGACCGCCAAGAAAGAATCTTGATTGGTGGCGTTAAACACTATCACTCCACTTTCTTCTCCACTCATTGAAGAATAATTATGTTTGGTCCAAAACTACACGAACTACGAAGCGAATTCTGTTTTGATTACGATTAAATATAATTTAAGCTACAATGTAATTCATAAAATAAAAAACATTTTTATAAAATGTATGTACCTTAAAAAGATAGTCGTTTTTGGAGTTTATATTTTTTATTGAATAAAAGAAGAAAGAAAATTGTAACTGAAACCTGTCTTCGGCAACAGTCAACAAAAATTGAATATGTGATTAGTATAATAATAATATTAACGCTGATTAATTATTGCTGCATTAACGGGGGGGGGGGGGGGGCGTGGCGTTTGTATGGTAGATATCCGGACGAACAAAAAAAGATGAGTAAGAAAAAACTCATGCTTTTACTACGGGGAAAAAAACATGTTTTCTTGCTCTTGTTACTAATAGACATTATAACTTTTATAACAAATTTATATTTTTTACTTCAATGATAAAGTTGGTTATTGATTGAATTTATCAAGAACTATCACTCATTGATAGTTATCAAAAGTTTAAGTTCCGATTAACTTTCTAATATTCATTGTACCGAAATGTTAACATACCCGTTTTACACGCTTTAAAGAACGATTTCATTTTTATTACGCATCTTCAAAGATAAATATTTAGATAATTGTTTGGCTCAATCTTATTGTTGACCTGACCATGAAATATGTGTGTGCGGCAAATTTTGACATTTTCTGTTTTTACTCAAATTATTATGTATAAACTGTTGTCATGCATTAATTTTTAACTTTTTTCAAAAAAAAAAAAAAACTCTCAATAAAGTTTATTACAGAAGCTCTGATTATGAGGTATTGGGTCGTGTCATTATTTCCTGTTACAAAGTCTCCAAATGCATTTTCTGTTTTATATCATTCCGATACAGAAAAAATAATTATGTCGGCGCGTATTTGAAGTCAAAGCTTTGTATAAATTTTCATTGACTATAGGAATTGCTCAGAACCATGTCGTAACAGTCAATTTACGTTCTCTAACAATAAAATGATGAACTAAATAAAGCTTATATATAAATGATTAATATCTGTTGACAGGTGTAATATGTGATTTTTAAATCTGTGAAGTTATTACAGCGTCTCTGTTTAATGGTGCATGTACCGTGTACCTTAAATATACCTTATGATAGGAAGACTGCTACCTTGATTTATTATGTAAATTATTTCAATCTTTCAGGATTATTTATGGTATACTGCTAGAGGGTGTCTAGTTTCTTGTTTTAGAATGTGCGCATGCTCATTGCTGATTTTATCGATTAAACTCTGTTCTATCCTTTACCTATACTATTTATAAGCACTTATTAAATACATTTTTGTCACCATACTGGTGTAAAGACTTGACATATGTTTAATGGATAGAAAGGCAATCAGTTTTTAAAAAATCATATTTCTGCCTCTCTCAGATGTGATTTTTTTTCAAATTTTTGTAATTATTTATGTACTCTTTGTTCCATATGGTTTAATATGCTTTGATTTCATATATTTCTCTGTTTTTATATCTATTTTTTATATTTATAAAATTCGACGTTCGAACTATGGCTTTTCAAACAGTAAAACAACGAGTATGTATCCTCATAATCAACCATTGTGGCTATATAGCGCAAATGTATGTGTTTTCCATAGCGAACTAGATAACAATTCTGGTGTTGGTAACGTTTAGATTTAAAAGATAATAATCTTGCCAAATTATATTTTTATATCATTTACTCCGACGGATGACTTCAAAATATTTTCCAATGACGAATACTTTGAAGGAAATACTGGCAAAGAAATTTATAATAGAAAGGAATTATAAATGAAAAACATATATTTTTAACAGCAAGCAAAGCCGATAACATAACACATTACAAGTTACTAAAAAGTAACAAAAGACATACTTTTATAAAATTCCTTACTTTGGACGGACAATAGTAAATATCCCAGTTGTGTGAATATTTTACTACTAGACGACCCCTAACAACCTACATTATTGTATAATCAGAATTCCATAAACCCGCAAAAATAAAAAAATGAGCTTTTTTTCATCAAACCAAAACCAATGGTACCTATATCGCAATAGCCAATCCAACCAAAAATATGATATAACAAACAAAATTAATAATAGACAAAATAGATGCATACTGAGACCACTCTTTATGAAACATAATTAATACATTTTTTTAATTATGGTTTTTTCTTTGTATCATACAGGCAGATCAATGCCCAATTTGATTAAATGAAACATAAAAAACAATAAAAATAATAAATGGTAGTAAGGATAGTGGTAGTTGAAAGCATTGGCTTAGCAAACGCCAATACAACTAAGCACAAATGAAACCGTTGAACACCAGAAGCTACTTCGCGGTTTACTGAGACCATTAATTTTTAAACAGACGCATATTTCAGTAATTAGATTCAGCCTTATTATACTTATGCATTAACTCATTGAAAATTAGCAAATAAAATTGTCTAGTAAATACTGCAATGATATTTTGGCAACTGAATCATATTAGCGAAATTAAATGAAAATCGTTGACATCACCCAAAAAAGTGAAATAAAATATAATAGAACTTTAAAAACATAGAGCAAAAATTCATTCTTCACTTTGGGCGATTTTTTATATATTACTGGGGTTAGCCGTTAACAATAATCATTATAATATTATGTGTTTATTTAATGATATTAAACATTGGTCTGTCACTATGAAACGCAATGGAAACTCGTTAGCCTTCAGCAAAAATGGACATTTTGATGAATTCTTATAATTCTGAAAGCGTGAGTGTATTCGAGTGTTAAACCACCTATCTCTCATAGCTCTACCCGTTGGGTGGTCAAACTTTTGTCCAGAGAAATAATTTATCTGTTATGCCTAATGAATATCAGTTGATAAAAGAGATCTTAAGGTTTCCATTGATTTTGTAAATATTTTGTCAAACGTTTTCATCTGGTTTCGACACTTTAACTGGTAGCTTTGTCACGTGCTTCTTTTGAATTTTTATGAAATAATACATTCAAAAGTGTCATGTGCTACTTTTGAATGTATTATTTCATAAAAATTCAAAAGCAGCACATGATAGCTTTTTAACTCAAAATTTAGGTGTATCTGTGTCTATTACTCTTTGTTGTAAACTGATTTAAAAGTATATTCAAGTTATTTATATATACTTGAAACAACACGTACTTTTAGGGTCCCGTTTGTAGATATCAGCGGTTTTAGGGTTAAATTAAGTTCAATTTCGTTCACAATTTAAAAGACCTAAATTTTTAATTTTGTCATTTTTAATGTCAATTTTTAGTTTTTTACTAAAATAAATACTTTTGATTAATGTGCACGACAATTATATTGCAAAAATTGATTACATAATATGTTATAGATTCCTAGTTCTTGATGGTGTCATGTGCAAAATTTTTGAATTTTTACAAAAAGAAATATTCAAAATTTTAAAAAAGAAATATCAAAATTAAAAAAAAGAAATATTCAAAATTTTGCACATGACAATTGGTTAAATCAACTTAAGAAAGTATCATGTTTATAGAAGATTAAGAAATGCATGTATAATATTTATGTTTGATGCAGATTTCTGAGAAAATGTCGGTTTTAGAAAAAAAGATAATACCTTTATGTTACTGATTCATTATTTTAAGTACTTTGTCCTCTTGAACAAGAAGTGTGTGATACGGTCAAAATATTGAAAGAAAATTTATTATGTTGAAACAAATAAATGTAAAAAGAAATTAAAACAAAACTTATAACATAACTGGAATACTGTAACAATTATACTTGTCAAAAAAAATAAAAAAACCATTGGATATAGAAGACTTCAAAGTAAATTAGAGTGGAGTGGAGTAAAGGTGTTTTAAGCCCAAGTAAATATTCTTTCCCTTATTTCGAGGCGGTCAGTTCTGGAATGGTGGAGGAAACCGGAGTGCCCAGAGAAAACCACCGACCTTCGGCAAGCGAACTGACAAACTTTCTCACACTAGGATCTGTCCCGAGTGGGATTCGAACCCAGGAGGTAAGAGGCACTGTGATCCGTAAGCGCGAGCTTTAGACCACTCGGTCACTGAGGCCCCCTCAAACAAAATTAGAGACGAAAGATCAAAAGTAATATTTTTTATACTTTCATATTTTCCTGAATATGTTCAAATTCAGATTAAGAGCAATTTTAATACAATCAAAGAAATGCCACAGATACTGTTAAGAAACTTTTTTGGTAAAACGTAGGATAACCATGCTCTGAATGGTGCCTAACAATTCGTACACACAACCTGCCTTTTCGAACTCCTGGATATTATTAAGTATATTTCAAAATATCCATGGAAAGTCTGAAGTGCCCATCAAAAGCAACAAATATTGACAAACAATAGCAAAATAAAAAACTTTGAAACTAAAAGCTATCTGACAAAAACAAAAATCACCAAAGACAATTTTCATGTCACGTGCCATTTTTAAATTTTCATGAAATACTGCTATTTTAAAGTAGCACATGGCACAATAAACGAAAACTTCAAGGTGAGTGATTTTATAGCTATTAATTATAAAACTACCGGCTTCGGAAGAAAGTTGTTTCTTGTGGTGTAATATTTTTATTCCATTTATTAACAATTTTCTCATAGTACGAGCACTGTTTTATTTCATCGAACATTTGACAAAAAGTATGCTATCTTAAAACATATAAAACCTTCATATGTATTTTTCATACACCCAAGTTCTAAATAATATGAACTAATGAATAAACACATAATAAAACAAAATAGTATTTTAGAAATGCGCTAAAGTTTTTGTTTTCTTATAATATAGGAATCATTCAAAGATTGTTTAGACAAACAAGTTCTATCCGGTGTCTTCCCATTTAGCCACCATTTTGAAATTTCTTATTCCAATTTAGCCAACGTTGTGAAATCAACAATTAAGATCTCACCTGGAAAGTTTTTGCTATAGTCATTTTCGAGATACTTCTTTGACGATATGGTAAATTATTCTAAAGAATGTGATATATTAATTATAAATTTTTTTCAAAGTTCAAAAAAATTTCAAAGTAATTATTTTCTTCTGTTGAAATAGGCAATTAACCTTCTTTCCGTACTGTGGTGAAGTAAAACACTTCTATGTGTCATAGTGACTAACTAGAAAAAAAACACCTCTATAAACTCGGACATGGAACGCTACATTTGGTTTACATTTATTTATACAATTATTTATTTATTTATTTATTTATTTATTTATTTATTTATTTATTTATTCATTTATATTGACGTATTTACGTTAAAGAATTTTTTTTACTTACTAAGTTAGGTCTCTTTCTTCTACAATGTGACATATTTAATTAGTCTAGCTGTCGTTTTTCATTTAACCTATTTCTAAGTACTAATCCCAGTTTCACAATTAATTTCTTAACTAAGATTTTTCTGAACTTCAATTTTGAAAGTTTTGATAATTTTATCACTTGTAAAGATATACAGGAATTTAATGTGTCATTTTATAAATCATTTCAAGCTTATAACATGTGAGATTAGGATGGTCAATAATGTTTTTTATAGGATCGAAAAAGACATTGCCTAAAATTGTCTAAAGTTAAAGAAAATCGTAGTTAAGGCAACCGATGTCTGTATATGCTAATTTGAAGTAAAGTTTTGTTATGTTGTATTTTTTATCTATTAAAAGTTATCTTAATTATAAAATTATCTTTTATTAATTTATTTATTTACATTTTAACCATTTCTGTAGAAATAAAAACTTAGACTAAATTAGTCTTTGTGACTCCCATTAAAGGAATTTCTTAATTTTTGGAAAAAAAATCTTTTATAGGTAAAAGCTCAGCTGAAACAAATCTAACAGCATATGTCACTAATTTTTAATTTAAAATCAAGCATATGGCTGCTTAAGTTTTTAATATTTTGTAGAGAAATAATTTTAAATAATAACATGGTGGATTTTTAATTAAACAAACAATTCACAATATTTATGTGTATTAAATTATTTTTAAATTGTTCATAGAAATCTGTGCGTATTCCTTATTAAGAATTTTACTTCTTTCCAGGTATGTTATCCAGCTTTTGTTTTTCCTAATATAATTATAATAATAATAATAATTTTCTGGAAAATCGTTTTAATCAATACTCACTGTTGTATGTCAATGCAAGTGCTAATTCCGACTCAACTAAAGAAATTTTTTTTATTCAAAACTGTCTATTACTATAGATTATATATAGTAATATTTGAACTATTTTGCTATTTTATAATTCTACAGCTGCATAATGCAACAATCTGGGCATTAAATAATGTCATTTAAATCACTTTAAAAAAAAGTAGATATTTTAAATTTTATCTAGAAAAATAAGGATAAAAATACAATATTATTTACTGTAATTTGTACGCATAAAAATTACTGTGTTCCAGTGAATAAATCTAATAACAGCAATTGAATGCTAAAATATATTTAACACCTTTCGCTCACATTTTTTTCAAATCACCTGTTTAACGACTATTTGATTTTTAAACGCAAACATATTTATTTTAAAAAGTTACATATTTCATTTTTAAACGGTAACTTATGTTTTTGAATAAAAATTTTAAACCTTTTTTCAAAAAAATCTTCTTAGTTTAAATGTACCAATAAGTATTTATTTATTTATTTATTTATTATTTATTTATTTATTTATTTATTTATTTATTTATTTTATTTGCTTTAATTTTACTTTCCCAATAAGGTACTTTTATGTTTTCTTTTAAGAAATATTAAAATATAGTGTAAATACGAGTATATGAAAATAAATGAAAGACAATTCAACTTACCCAGGAAAGGAAGAAAACTGTTCCGGGGAGGGAAAAAATTCTGAAGGAAAATGTCCCTCCATCTTGTTTACAATTAGAAATGAAACAATTTCTTAAAAGATAACGGAGATTTAAAAGGATATTCAGATAGAAACTGAAATCTCAGATTTTCCTCCAATGAAATCAACTGATGAATCGCGCGCGAGCAGATTTACTAATACGCATGCGTAAAATGTCATCATTATCAATTTGATGCATTTTATGAGGCACACGCTATAGCATAATGCATTGCTAATAATAATATCCCATGTTTGACGAAAAATGATGATAAAATCAACATAAAAATGGAATTGATTACTTTCTAAAAAGGAATTTAGTATGCTACTTTTCAAAGCTTAAACAGACAGACGAAGATGAAAGAAAGAGATACGATGCGTAAAAATTTGTATTCGCGTTTGTAATGGAGTAAATTAATTATTTAAAAGAGTAAAAATCCGTGATTAAAATCAAATAAAAAGCGAATATCTTAAGATGTGGTTTAGATGTGTAAAATTTATATGACAAACAAGAAGTTGGGGTCTTCACATCAAATTTCTCCAAATCAAAAACAATGAAGAAGTCACGGAGAACTTTTTAACAAATTTCGTTTTTATCAAACGAGTTTTTTTTTTTTTTTTTTTTTTTTTTTTTTTTTCTAGAACGCATGCAAGTTGTATGTATACTTCAGAGGTATTGAATGTATCCAGAATGTTCTTATACTGAACAATAAATTATTACGTTATCGTATTTTTTCAATTTTTTCATAAAAAAAAAATGCACATGTAAAAAAAAAAGTTCGTGACTGTTCAATGGTCGAATAAGAGAAAATACAAGCAAATGAACAAATTAGATCTAGGTTAATTTAAGCTATTGTAGTCAAAATGGTCCTTTTCTGAGTAATAAACATAAATAAGAAAATTAACGAAACAGCTCTGATATATGAAAAATATAAAAGAAAATATTTATTGTTTGTTAATAATTTTTGTTAATAAATTTATGGTTATTTTTACTATGATGTTTTTGATATTAGGTTTCTTAGGGGTCTAAAACTCGGGATTGCGGATCATCCTAAATTCGAGCTTATCCAAGTTAGAGACAATCAATTTGCTTGCTCGGAGTTTCGGTGGGGTTTTTTCCCCCGGTTTTTCCCCCCACCATCATTTTAGAACTGACCTTATATATATTATTTAATCATGACAATGTTACTCCGACATATTTCAGCATAGTTTTGTTTATATAAATTTTGAATTTCAAAATTGCTTGAAATTTTTATACAAAAAGAATACATTAAATTACGGTATGCGCCCATAAAGTATAAACCTTTAGGAGTGGATTAATTGATATAATGGGGTTTTACGTCCCAGTCAAAAATATATCGAGACGTCATCAGCTATAGGTGAAGTGGCAGAAATTTTTACCTTTGTGTTGCGCTAAGGACATTGTGCATGGAGGGTTCTTTAGCGTGCCACACCTGCTAAAACGAGGCATTGGTTTTAAGGTTTCCTCCGAAGGATCGAGTGACTTTCATTTCTAAATGCCCAGTGATTGACGAAAAAAAAAAAGACACTACATTGTTTCAAATTTTAGTCAGCACCGACCGGGGTTCAAACCCTGACCTCCCACATACGAAGCGAGAACTCTATCAACTGAGCTATCGTAGTGGTATCTTTGCTGAGTGGAGAAATGGTGTTTAACAGCTATGTCAATATTCTTCAATGACGGCCGGTTGGCTCTGCGATGGCGGAGGAAACCGAAGTACTCCGAGAATTTAACCAACATTTACAAAGCGATGGCAAACTTTTATCTAGGAAATACCAAACATTTATGATAAAACTTTTTTCTGCTCGGGTATACTTTACATTACCCGGTCATAATGACCAATAGTTTACTGACGACATCTGTTAAACAAATGGTCAGTCGCGCGTTAAAATTACTCCGTATACAAGGAATTCGAATAAATGTACTACATACGATTTGTTGTAAGTATGAGAGAGAGAGAGAGAGAGAGAGAGAGAGAGAGAGAGAGAGAGAGAGAGCGAGAGAGAGAGAGAGAGAGAGAGAGAGAGAGAGAGAGAGAGAGAGAGAGAGAGAGAGAGAGAGAGAAGACATGAAATTAAAAGTACCTTTTTTTGTCAAATCGTCCCTTTAACATCAAGTTTACATTATTGACCAACTGACTTCTTATTTTGATAAAGTTTAAAATAAATAAATAAATAAATAAATAAATAAATAAAATGAAGAAAATAAAAGAAGACGAGTATATTGATATCTTTTGCCGTGGATTATGTTTCAGCACAAATTAAACAAAAAAAAGGGGGTCGACAGTTGGACAATTATATTCGTAAAGAAAAACAGGTGATGCATATGTATACAAGTAATAATCTCACAATAAAAAAATAAGAAGAAAAAAAAAACTACAAGAGAATTAAGAGTGAAAAATGACACCATAAGGTCACTGATATATTTATCACAGAACATGTTATTACAATTTATCATATTGACTTTAATTTGTATTTTCTATCCTGTCTAGAACACAAATTCGACTAATAAAGAAAGTATTAATTATAAATTATATGCGCGAGACTTCTATTGCCTTATTAGATGTCAAATTATGAGCACTTTATGCCTGTATAACACATTAATTAAACACGCAAAACTACACGAAAAAGACTTATACGTCAATTTTGACACCGGTGAAAAATTTTGAATTTCTTTTTAAGTGCTTCTGTACCCAAACTGCACTATTTTAGCTTTGAAATATTATTAGTCATTTTATAAATTAATGTTATTGGCATCTTATAATTTTTTTATTATCTGAAAGATTTTTTTTTTAAAAAAAATATGAGTTTAGAGAATTTTTTAAACATGTGATATGACAATTCAATAAAAATATACAAACAATTGTGTGCAGATTTAAAGTAGCTGATTTGATGCATTTTAGACCATATCTATCTTAAGAAACACAACACGTGAATATTTAAACATTAAAAATATTCTTCACAAAGCATTGCTGGTTGTGTTATAGTCTCTAGAAAAAGGCTCGTGTTTGTTCATTGTTAAATATCTGTATTTATCAATTATATATATATATATATATATATATATATATATATATATATATATATATATATATATATATATATGTGTGTGTGTGTGTGTGTGTGTGTGTGTGTGTGTGTGGTAGATTCGCCTGGCGTTTTCAATCGATGGTTTCAAGAAGAAAATGCTGCTAATATTGAAGGTTGTATAAGTTAAATTCCTTCAGCAGGGTAAATCTTACCTTTTCTACACACCATGTACTTACTACTTATATACCAAGAATCACGATACATTACAGTGTATTAAATTTCATAATTATATACTGTACTTTAAAAAATAATGAATTTGAACTTTCGAACCGGATATCAAATTTTTCTTTCAAACATATTGCATTGAACTTGATTTATTAAAGAAATATTTAAGGTACGGGAGAAAATCTATTAACGTTCATTATCGCATAAAAAGTTTTTTATTGTTCTAGATTGAAATCTCTACAATGTATGATAATAAATATTGCATTTTGGTCTTACAGGCACGCGAACCTCTATATGGTTAAAGTCAAATATCAAATTCAAATACCCCTTAGGTTGATATTAGACAAAATGGTGCGTTTGAACACGATTTATAATTGTGATACAGTGATCGCAGTACGTGTTTTTATATATCTGCTTTCAATTATTTTATTTATTATTATTATTATCATTATTAGTTTTGTTGTTATTATTATTATTATCATTATTATTATTATTAAGTGCCTTTATCCTTTTCCAAGTACACATATTTTAATCAGCGGTAATTTTTTATGGTTCATACAGAAGATTCTGGAATGATAATAAAAATATTCAACATTGGGAAATGTACAATTTGACAACAAATACTAGTTATACCTCCTCCTTTACAAGTTAGCAACAATGAAAATACTAAGCACAATCGTCCAAACGTATCTTTTTGTAAGATCTTTTATATTATTTTACAACATGTAGTTCAATATTATCATGAACATAACATAGCATTAAAAAAAACAATCACCACCATCTACAACAACAACAACAACAAACCACAAATAAAGCTGATAATAGAATATGTGTCTGTACTTTCAACATGGTAGGTAAAAGACGGGTGATACAAGATGTTCAATTGTGGATGTTTTACTGGCAATGGTAAGTGATAAGTGGGCTGTATAAAACTATTTAAAACGATTATCAAGATTAATTTTAAGTAAAATGTTTGTCAACAACGGTTACCTTATGGTGTGATTTTGAAGGTGCTGACGGTAAAATAAAGTCAATATTATGGGTACAATAATATATATAAAAACATCAAAGAGATTCTGACACAAATGTATCTATATATGTAGAAAATAATATGTTTGCAGTTTACTGGAGAATGAAATAGACATTTTATAGTTTTCAAATTGATAAGTTTACCGTCTTCAATATGGTCTTTAAAAGAGCATGTTTACAAAGTTTCTGTAACGGGTGTTAAACTTTAAATATTGAGTAAATATTTATAGGATCAATCAAATGTATTGCTGTTGTTTCGATCATCGGTTTGTACTTTCAAAACATTCAAGAGCAATTAAGCGTCAATGCCAATAACAAAAACTTTCAGGATCTAACAAAGCATGTCAAAATTTATAAAGAACGAACAAACATTATTTTAAAATAGACGGTAGGAAATGATACCATCTCAGTATTTACAAAAGCGATAGGAAAAAAGTATGTGCTTTCTTAAAAGTTTTTTTTATATTCTTAATTCCCCCTAAAAATAAAATTAAATCAAATTTGTTTACTTGATAAAATGAGATTCCTTTTGTTTAAATGACATTTATGAAGTTAAGTTGAAGCAACAGTAGGCGTCTAACCTTCGGTTCGTACATGTTATGTGACTTTACGGAGAAAAGGTCTATTTTCACTAGGATAAGTGTATTCAAACAACCATTATACCATTATCCTACAGTTTTTATCAGATAAGTTTATAGAAAACGAAATAAATACTTTGATGTCGATGAAAAGTAAGGAGCAATACAAAAAAAAAAAAAAAAAAAAAAAAAAAAAAAAAAAAATTCATTATACGCATTAGGATAAGTAAATAATTAATAACTTTAAAGCGGGAATAGGTAGAGGGTTGAGAAGTACAATGTAAAGTTTGAACTAATTAACAAAAAGGTAGATGATTTGTGAGTGCATCCCGATTATGTTTCAAGAAGATACATTAACACACACCAAAAACACACCCATGAGATTACAAAATAAAGTTGAAAAATAAATATTCGTGTTCTTAAGATGATATAAAAAGCAAAATGATGCATAGATTTTAATTTCAAGAATCGCGCTATCGGGTACATTAATGAATTGAACCGTGACTGTCATAGTTAATGTGACTGATTATAACACTATTAGCTGACGATAAAAACATCGTTACGACTATAGTCCTACAGCTAAAGCGTGTGCAACTCGTGTCTAGAGAATCAATATAATTGAGAGAAATATCAGAACGGTATGTCGTAGAATGCGACACTCAATTAATAATAGATCAGCTCACTTAAACCATTTATTCCTGAATTGGAACAAATGGTAGTTTTATACATGAACGTGTTAAAGCAGCAGTCTAGGAAGTTACATATTGTTTGTAAAATGAACTTTTTTAAAAAAAAACTTTGAAATTCATGGCGCTTCCCTACGAAGAGAAACAATAACGAGATTAAAATTTTCGATAAATACTGAAATGACACAAAATGTTGAAGAAAATATTACAAAAAATTTCAGGGGATGTAACATTGGGTTAAATCTTCTTATTTGTCGGCTTTACCAATTTAAACTCAAGATATTGGCTTAAAGATCTGTGGGTTTGAATGATAGAAAGTTTTTCTCCTCGTGGAAGGGTGCTGGTTTAAGGACCCTAACCGGGTCCGAAGTTATAACGTTTCTAAAATAAAAACAACCAGCTTATACCTTCATAAAATTTAGGACCAGGAATTTCAAACGCAGGGCAAACTTGTAAGGTGTATCTAAGTCCATACAAAGCAAAAAAATATTTGCGTCTCCATTTGAAAAGGCAACGTTATTTCGTCTGGAGGTATTAATTTGTCAACAACAGGATTAAATGATGTTATAGCGATAGATCATCTGAATGTCTTCATGTAGATAGCCAGATTCACTGTCATATTATAAATTTTTGAATTTTCTGCATGAAACATTAAAATATGTATAATATGACAAGGTTGTAATATTTTAAATTCTTATATATTTCACTCAAAAAATTACAATATCACATCATCAATAAGCGCAAAAAGAGAGATGAAAACTTAAAAAAACGTAGAAGATACATACTTATACATGATTAATGAAGTCAGAAAATTTGAATAAAGAATTTTTACGGTATTGTAAAAACAATATCCGAGTAAAACATTTTTTCGGATTTTTAAAAAAATATGCGGGTATAATAATAATAATAATAATAAAATAATAATAAATAATAACTAATAATAATAATAATAAATAAATAATAATAAATAAATAAATAACATTTTAATAAAAATTAGAATCTTTTTTTGAAAATAAATAAACAAGAAATAAATATAAAAATCATCTGTTTACTCTTTTAGGTCATAATTAGGTATAATTATTTATTTTCAAAAGATGTTAAGTGCTTTGTCCATATTGACAAAACACCAATAATGAAATTTCATTTAAAAATCTTAATAAGAGCTTAAAGAAGGCTTTAAATTCCCATTGACATTACTCTCCTTGACACTTAGCTTAAGGTGGCTTAAAGACAATCTTAAAACAGCAATTAAAATGCAGATTAAAGATGGCATATAGACATATTAAGCTTGGTTAAAGATGATATTTCGTCTTGTATGTATTAATATAATTAAATACATGTGAAAACCAATTCAGAAAATTTTAGTCAGAGTAAAGTGAACACACGAAAGAAAAAAAGACAGGATAAACCACTGATTTGACATTGGGCGTGCATTGATTAAATATCAATCTTTCTTGTACAAAACAACTTAAAAATAGCAACAAAGCGCAATATAAAACCAAACTCGTAACCAACGTATTGTTAATTCTACTCTAACGATGAATCCTCCGAAAAAGCCGATTGTACTTATTATAAACAGTGCACAGGCATTATAAACATTATAATTGTTCTTACTTTTTATTTATTTTAAAGAAGGGTTGCAGAAAGATACTCTAAAATTCCATTAAACTATTCCAGCTATGAAAATCCATTTTTAACAGTAAATTATGTAAAATCCTTATATAATATCTATTTGGTATGAATTGCCAACTACAGCCTGTTTGCAATTTAGTATTGCTTTACGCATCCTCGATTAACATAAACTTTTTTGTAAAAAAGAAAATATTGCTGCTTAATGGATTAAATGTAGAGAAATGGCGGTGTTTCAGTACTATTAAAATAAAATTTTCCCTGCCCGAATATTTAACTTGTAAAATCTCGTTAACGGCCAAGTTTTACACGTGCAGAAAGATCCTTTACGGCAAACGCAGATGAGCATAGAAATTTCCCATTATATTTAGGCTTAGGCAGCTATAGGTGAAAATACTTAAATTTATTCAAGATAAAATTTCTGTGTAAACCTTCTATATTCACTGTCACACCACGATAATTCTGATAATAAATTTAATTGATAAGTTTCATTTTGATTAACCAATAAAAACACTGAAACGGAAATCATATGTTTCAATTTTAGGAAAGTAGAGGAGTTCGGTTTTTTTAAAGTTACAAAATTGAAAAATATCTTAAGAAATCATAAAATTTGTAGCGTTTTAAATTCAAATTACAATATGCCCGCTTGTTTGATTTCCTTATCTGTAACATTAATCAGGTTTTTATTTTTAATTCGTGGTTTTACCCTTTCGTGCTTCGTGACTTTGTTATGCTATGTTTCTCACATTTTTTGTTCATTTTGCGTGTCATACTAAGGGCATTATTGTTATTTTATGTGCTCTTTTTTCAGTTACGAAATCTGTTACATATACCTTTCAATTGAATTTCAGATTTTAATGGTTTGAATCACCTAAATTTAGATCTGAAGAAATAGAATTTTAAAGACGTTTGATCTATACGAATCACTTCATACCTAGTTGCTTGTAAATGTTTTTATGGAAAATTAATAACCATTTAGATGTAATAAAACAATGCCTGAACAGAAGGTTAACAGATCAATGGCACAATGCCTGGCTATAGAAATCAGTTATAACGCATTCGTTAGTCACTTCTATCAGCTTTGATAAAATGATATCACAAGTATTAAAATTAAGTTTTATTATAACAAGATGAAGTGATGACTATGATAATCATAATTAGAATGTTGTTAATCAATATGTACCTGTGTGAATGTTTTACAAGGAAAGCGTTAAATTGCTCAGTAATGTTCAAGAAGGTCCTAAGGATATTAATAATACAAACAATGCAATCCAATGCAACACAACGCAATGCAACACAACATAACATAACACAACAGAACGCAATACAATACAATACAATACAATACAATACAATACAATACAATACAATACAATACAATACAATACAATTCAAAAGAATACATTACAATACAATACAATACAATACAATACAATACAATACAATACAATACAATACAATACAATACAATACAATACAATACAACAAAACTTTAATGCATCAAGTTTACAAAAACTTATTTCATATACAATTTAAAAAACAAACATTGAACAACATGGCTATATATTGTTACATTTTTTTCATGAAAGAACAGAACCAATCATTTTGTAATATGACATTTTTTTTGTGAAATTACATAAAAAATAAAAGTTGCAACTTTATCATCCTGTTATGTGCTGATTTTGAATTTCTATTAAAATAATGCATTCAAAATCAATTTGCCATGTGCTGATTTTGAATGCAATATTTAAATAGAAATTCAAAATCAGCTCATGGCAATCCGAAGAATGATATCACTGATTCTTTTAGTTTGTAGCGGCAAAACAATTCCAGACCTCTGAAATTATTTCTTGGTGTTTATTTATTTATTTATTTATTTATTTATTTAATTTTTGTAGAACTAGTTGCTTCATATGACATTATATCGTATAATTATTAATATTTGTGAATGATGATTTTTGTTGTTTCCATTTTTGTCTTGATACAACATAATCAAATGAGATATTATATGTAGCTTAAAACGTGAACTTGATTGCTGTGTGTTATTGTTTTTTTTTCATTATCAAATTCATCGGCCTAAGGTTTCTAAATGTCATAGTTTGATTTTTTTGTACAATGTCAAAGTATGTTATTTTTTGTACAAATGTCGTAGCATGTAATTTTTTGTACAATGTCATAGTATGTAATTTTTTGTACAAATGTCATAGTACGTTATTTTTTTACAAATGTCATAGTGTGTCATTTCTGTACAAACGTCATAGTACGTTATTTTTTTTTACAAATGTCATAGTGTGTCATTTTTTGTACAGATGTCATAGTATGTTATTTTTGGTACAAATGTCAATTCATGTTATTTTTTGTACAAATGTCATAGTATGCAATTGTTTGCACAAATGTCATAGTATGTTATTTTTTGATAATGACCTCTGCAATATGTTTAGTCTCATAATTTGTTATTTCTGAATTATTCATTTTTAATGATAGTTTTTGTTACATAATTGACGAATCTTTCCTCTATCTTTAAATAATGTTTGAATATTACACGTATACTGTGAAAATATAAAACATTTGTTTACATGTCATTTTGTAATTGTTCAAACATTCATTCCGTTTCATTTACTTCTTTCCGACCATCAAACGAGCCTTCGACGACATGGTGATTTAAAGCTTACTGATCCGGATAGGTTCGAATCCCAAGTTGAGTAGGTAAGAAAATTTGTCAGTTCGCTTGTCGAAGGTTAGGGGTTTTCTCCGGGCACTCCGATTTCCTTTACCACATCAGAACTGACCGTCTCGATATATGTTAAAGAATTTTGACTGGGGCGTAAACCACCAACGTCACCCTTCTCCTACTGTCAAACTAAGTCAAATCTTCTATATGTTAACAAAGTTTAAACTTAATGTTAAATGAACCAAAAAATGAAGATTTCAAGACATATCCTATTTGGTAAATTGGTATTTGACTATCTGATAGCCGTGTTAACTTACAAAGAATGAATAAATCTACTTTTAATTAACTAATAAATCCCCCCTCTCTGACAGGTCACTTCTTACAAGAAAATTAAAAATTTTGTTAATATTTTAAGGAGTATTGAAATGCCATGACAAACACATTCGCATTTCAAAAGAACAAGTGATATGCCACAGGCTGTCTACTGAAATCACACAGTAGGGCATTATGGGAATTTTATTACGAGATAAAACAATCTCTGCTAGTTGGAATATCCTATTATCTTAATTGAAAACCGAGAAGGCAGTAATCACAACCCGTGCCAGTCAATTAGATGATTGCAAAAGATGTTCCGTAATTACTTTTTACTTTTTAAGTAGAAGATCTGTGTAATATCATATACGTATTGCTGAATTATAGAATGAAAAAGAAACGTGTTTACAGCTTCTCACTCCATCTAATAAATTGGTAATTTTTCTTGGAAGATTTCTCGCAGGGTAAAAAAAGTGAAGATAAATGATTGAGAATCTTCAAAACATACTTTATTGAGAAACAACGTGTATGATGATACATAAGGTATAATCATAATCATCATATAGTGTGATGTTCTCATAAAACAATAGATATATATATTGCTAAATATGCAGAATATTTTATGACGTCTATCAGATTCTTCACTCGAAAGTATATATTATTTGAACTGAAATAATATAATGTCATATACCAATTTTGAATTTCATCATAAAATACATTCAAAAAATGTTATCTGACAATATTTGAATGTATTTTATGATTAAATTCAAAAATGGTATATGACAATAGTATAAACTTTCTAATAAACCGTTTAACCACAAAAATATGATTCGATTGGATTAGTGTTGTTTTACGCCCAATTTAAGATTTTTTCACGTATATCAAGGCTTGTCAGTTCTAGAATAGCATAGGAAACCGTCTAAGTGCCCGGAGAAAACCACCGACTTTCGGCAAGTGAACTGACAAACTTAACCACTTTAGGATCTGCCGGAGTGTGATTCGAACATAGGTGGTAAAAAGTGTTGTAATTTGTAAACGCACACTTCAGATTACTCGGCCATCGAGGCCCAAAAACAAAATATGAAATGAATGTGTATAGATTATTGATCAAAAAATGGATGGCTAGGGACGTGTAAAATTCTTAATTCACGCCACTGAAAACAATTTTGTTAGCAACATCTTAATCAAACTTAATCACTTGTTAATCAAACAGAAACATATACAGGTCAATGTGCGGAATTCAACACTAAGATCAAAGAAAAAATTAGAAGACTTACTTACTGAATTAAACACGTGAACTTCCATACACGTGGGAAGTGAGGCCGGGTGATCCGAAAGTGTAACGGAACTTTCTGTCTAGCTAGCTACATCCACCACGTGCTATATCATGTTTCTGATTGGCATTTAAATAAATAAATAAATAAATAAATAAATAAATAAATAAATAAATAAATAAATAAATAAATAAATAAATAAATAAAAATAAAATAAAATAAAATAAAATAAAAATGATAAAAAGATTTCCAAATCATGATTTAAAAAATATATCTTTAAAAAAGTAGAAATATGATTTAAAATTTTCAAAAGAATATTTCAGTATTTTGCTTTCAAACCATTCTTTTAAAGGGACAGACATAGCTAATCTCGACAAGCGCTAGCGTTATTCAGACCTATCTTTTTCTAATAGGGCTTAAGAAAATCTGTATAAAAATTAAAAGAATTCAAATCTTAAAAAAACAACAACCATTAGAGAGAAATTTTTATTAAAAATTATGTATATTCGAATTAAACCAAAATATTGCAAATGAAGAATAAGATTGTTCGTAATGAATTGGTATTTTTTTAAATCTAATCCCACAACAGAAGTTTGTGCTGATCAAACAACTGTGATTTTAATTCATTGTTTCACTACAAGTTTTTAAACAGCGCTTTTAATTACCGTTTGATTAAGAGAAATGTGCCTAATGTTGACATGATATATGCAAAACAACTTTTACATCAGAAAAACCCAAAAGCAATTGCATGCTACACGCGTATAAACAAAAATTAATGTCGTTAGAAAAAGCAACAAAATAAAATTGAGAAAGTAACGTTCCATGTCTGATCTATTTATCATAAACGCATTTGCATCATATCAACAAATATATGTTTCTTAATCAAGACTAAGTTACTCATCCTAATCATAAAAAGAGAAATATGTCACTAGACAACTCGTCTATTTTATTGAGAGGGGCCATGGTTGCCGAATGGTCTCAAACCGGCGCTTTCGGATCACAGTTCCTCTGACCGTCCAGGGTCGAATCACAGTTGGTCGGATTCTGATGAGAGAAAGTTTTGACAGTTTGCTTGCTGAAGGTCAGTGGTTTCTTTTTTTTTTTTTTTTTTTTTTTTTTTTTTTTTTTTTGTACTTCAGTTTCTTCCGTCATTTAAGAACTGTCATTCTCAACATAAGTGAAAGAATCTTAAATTGAGTGAGAAACACCATTGTTCACTCTTTCATTAGGGTTGCCTTTGGACGCTTACATCGGGTATATAAAGCG
This sequence comes from Tegillarca granosa, assembly GCA_029721355.1. NCBI lineage: Eukaryota > Metazoa > Mollusca > Bivalvia > Arcoida > Arcidae > Tegillarca > Tegillarca granosa. The sequence continues at coordinate 13,344,970 of CM056607.1, forward strand.
CTATTGTTCTCGTGGAGATGAAATAAAACCGTAATTTTGGGATGAACAAGTGCAGTGATGTTATCCAGACCCCAGTTTCACAATCATTCACTCAATGGAGTGTACACTTAACTCAAATGATCCCTCTTTTCTCTAATAATGTTTTAAACATTTCAGATTTTTGAGACAATGTTTTGTTTTATTCAACAAACCTACACTAAACAATTAAAATATAGCATTGGATGTTAAATTTAACTGGGTAGTGTCTTAAAACTTGACAATGAAATATTCCCAAATTTTGGTTGAGTGTACACTCGTTTTAGTGAGTGATTATGAAACTGGGACCAAATAGCAACTGATAAATAATGTGTGATTATCAGAACTTAAAAATATATATATTTCAATTGTATACACCTTACAAATTTGTCATTGAACATTATATTGGAATATATTTGTCTCAAAGTATTGACTCTCTTTATTTTGTAACAGGGTGGGAATCTCTTACTGAAATAAGAAAATAGAAAACTTGTATTGTTTTATAAAATCTATAATGGTTTAATTTCTCAGTATTTATGGGATTTGTTACCTAGCTCTGTTGGCTCTTCTAATTCTTATAATCTCAGAAATAATGAAGATTTGTTTATCCCTTTCTGTAGACTGCAGACATATGGTTCCTCTTATAGCCCTTAAATCATTATGCAATGGAATAATCTTAATATTACTACTAGACATGCTGAATCGGTATCTCAATTTAAACACACAATTAAAAATCGCATACTTAAAAAAGCACCCCACTTCTTTTATATTGGTGATCGCAAATTGTCTATTCTTCATGCTACATTGCGAAATAAATGTAGCAGTCTTAAATTTGATCTTCAAAGAGTTAATATCGTCAGTAGAGCTGTGTACAGGTGTGGATTTCACTGATGAATTGTACAAACTATGTTGCAACAACGCCAACAGTTCTATCTGTCTTTATACAAACTCGGCGTTTATTCGGTTACAATTTCTCACACACACACACACACACACACACACACACACACACACACACACACACACACACATGTATAGTATATATATGTATATATATCCCATTGCAATATATTAAACAATTGGCAACAAAATATGTTTAAACATTACATTTGTCTCAAAGTACATGTAACTTAATTTCTATTTTAGTTATCTACAAGTTCAAGTTCTTTATTTCTTACATTGTAAATATAAATAATTCTATTTATTAAATACAATGCATTGTATAACAAAATGAATAATTTGATAATAAAAGATTTTACATAATTTCATCATTATCCCCATTTTGTCTTTATGCCATGTGCATTTGGGAGTTTTTCAAAATATTGTTGTTTAATTAATTATTTGATTATTTTTAATACGATTTTTTGGGGGACAGAGAAATAAACTTTCTTAAAATAATAATTTGATTTTGCAACCATTTAATTATCAACCCATAATGTTAAGAGACATCATTTGATACTGGTATTTTTTTTAATTTCAATGAAATAAAATAAAAATGAATTATTTAAAAGTAAGCGCATGACAAACACAATTTGGAGTTGATTTTAATTGCGAACCGTGTACTTAAAATATGCTTATTGCCGGGATACCAGCGCTGATATTCAATATCTTCACTGCTTCTGACAATAAAAAATGTGAAATTGTGAAATAAATGCATATGTCAATTGATGGCGGGTTGACGACATATATAGAATTACAGGTCACGGTGAACTAAGCATCATGGATTAATATAAGTGATTTCATATGTTATAATCAGAGACAATCGTTTATGTAATATACCGGAAAAAAGTCAATTGAATTTAATGACTAGCTAATTAATCATTAACAAGACACGGGTGTAACTACGGCCATAACACAGTATGGTACGTTTGTCACATTCGCTTACTTCACAATTTTGAATTATTAATATTTATTATTAAAACATTAAATAATACAAAATCGTACTTCGCTTAGTTAAATATTAATATTTTTGAGCCATAAAAAATTAATGTTAAAATAATGAAACATGTTTGAATACATACAAATGTCAAGTTTTCATTTTGTCATAATAGAGAAATAAAATGCATGTTTTGACGGCTTTGACCTGGGCTGTAAACTATACACAGTAACAGATTTCATGAGTGACAAAGGTTGCATGATACTTTTCATTTTATAATAAAGCTAGCTAACAGAGTTTTCTAAAAAGAAAACGAGAAATTATCTGTCGATCATTGACACGCCCTTTATGACTTTTAACTCGACATTAGCACCTCGTATCAACACCTTCAGTTAAAATAGATAATTTTATTCAGCATATTTATTCCCCGTTGGTATAAAATATGAGTTAAGATAATCTAATGAAGCGAATTAGTTACGCAATCTCACTGGTTTTAGTAGAAAGAACTCAATTAGTTCTAACACTTGTATGTGATTGAGAGGTTATAAGCAACTCAACCCCACAGCCTTTGGTGTTTAAAATTATTGCTATGAATACTCATGTTCAGTCAAAGAGTGTTAAATTGTGTAATATGAAGATCATGAATGTCAAATACAATCTAAACGTTGTACAATAGGCTATTTTTTCCCACTATAACGAATAACCTCGTCTTTTTCGGATCCAATTACCTTAAATAAACTCATCTCCCTCGATTATTCGACTCCATTTATAAAAGATGAATTTATTTCTCAAAAACAGTAATTAAGTTTCGAAAAATGAACAGATACGGTGGGTGGCAAAAGCATTCAAAATGCTGTCTTGTTATTTAAGCGATTTATGTACAAATTAAAGCCCCTGTACTCCGTTGTCTTGACACGTCATAATAGAACAATAAAGGATAAAACTATTTTAGTAACTTAAATTGCCAGAAAGAATTTTCTATTGTTGTAAAAATTATTTAGCGAAAAAAAATTAACATCATTTTTTAGCAACAATGTTGTTAAATTTAAATCCGTAAAATAATCTTACATTCATAGCTTTGTAACGAATCTAATGAAAAATTCGAAGGGTGCTCTTAAAAAAAATACATATCATATTTGCTTGACATTTTATTTTCTACAATAATGAATAATTTTGCAATAAATAAACTTAAAAGACAATGGTTGATGCCCAACATTGTCAGAAAATTCTTTCTTTCTTTTTCTTTTTTTTCAATTTGATTTTTTTGATTTTAAATATCTAAAAACTAGAATATACGATTGCGAGCATGTATTTTTATACTTAGTATTTCCTTTTCAACCTTTCAGACCTGACACTACGACGAGTTTTTTTTTTAGCAAATTATTTCAATCAACGCAGGTTCAATTGTTTTATTTTATTGATAAGACTGTCTTCTTATGCACATGCATTTTTTATTTGGTTGTTAAAAGCCCCGTTTACTCTTCCGTTTAGGGTGTCAGAAAAAAAAATTTTAGCTGATACATGCAATAATTGTTACATATAAAACAAACAATATTTAAGTCAAAGATTCATTTTTAGTAAATAATAATGGCATAAACTATCTATGTCTAAAAAATGAACAGCTGGGACCATGCAATGGCGAAACATTGTGATGTATTTTGCAATGAGTATTCAATGAAATGCATAAATATAACTAGGAACTGTCACTCGAGAGCCAAACGCCCATTTCACCAAATATCTTCAATGACCTTATGACCTTCACCTTTGATCTACTCACCTTAAACTAGTACGCGACACATTGGCCGTATTCGACTGGTCGTTTTCCGTTTAGCAAGAGGCTCTTCCATTAAACGATATTTTCCCACCTTTATTTTTGACCAATCAGACTAAAGACATCAACTTCACATTTGTTATTCGACTGCTAAGTTGTTCTCAACTCGACCTTCGTGAACAACAGTGTTTTTAGAAGTGAAAAGCGTGTTGAGCACTTTACCAGTCGAATGACAAATACAAAACTATATTCTGTGATCTGAAGGTCACAAACAAAGGTGGGAAAATTTCGGTTAATGGAAGAGCCTCTTGCTAAAATGAAAACGACCAGTCGAATACGGCTAATGTCTTTTGATGGTATACATAAATTTTAAGTTTGATTAAAATCCATCCATAGCAGTGAAGCGGACACGATTTTATTCGGACGGACAGACAAACGAAAGATTTAACAGACAAACAAAGTTTCCCTAAGTCTGTTGGGTGTATAGATATAAACAAGTTTAGGGTACAGATGGTTCAGAAAAATGGTTTGGTAAACAGAAACCATACACATATATAAACATCAGGTTCAAACCCTTGTAGGTTTAACAGATGCAATAAAAAAATGACGTCATTTCAACACAATCTTCAATGTAAAAATCACAATATTTAAAGCTGCATTAAGTTTTCCAAAGAAAAAATTAAAACGGTACTAATCTAACTAATGATGTTCCTAATGAACAATGTTACATTTGGTTCAACGATAAAAGCTCGAATAAATGCAGAAATCACAATATTTACCCATCGATATGCAGCATTTAGGATCTAATATTAGAACATGGTTACGTCATCAAAAACCCGGGTAATTTAAACACAACTTTCAAAACGGTGAAATACGATAAATTAAACACAGAACTTCGTTGAATTTGTCATTTGTGACTTAGTAAGGGATACAAAACACCATTTCAAATACATCCGGATATAAATGAAGGACAATTAATGTAATCTGTTATGTTTCACTTTCGGTTCTAGGGTTTTTCCGTACATCCGACATGATCCGTGCGCATGCTCCAAGCTCATAATTACCATCGTAAAACTCTGACCAACCGGTCAGAGGATTTCGTTTATTTACAGCTAAAAGAAATGAAATTTTAGAAAATGAATGTCACGGATCGTGGTTAGAAGATATCTATTTTTAAAAAAATATATTTTTAGAAAATCAAAAAAAATTCAGAAAATTGATAACCTTAATGCAGCTTTAAGTATTTATAGAGGTATATCAAATAACGACCAGAAAAGAAGATTAAATATAAACATGGTGACAACAAGAAATATGTTTAATCCAATGTAATTGTCATGTGCAAAATTCTGAATTTTCTTTTTCATATGCAAAATTTTGAAAATTTCTTTTAGTAAAAATTCAAAATTTTGCAAATGACATTACCATACAGAGAACACGATGTAACATAACAATAGGTAATGTTTTTATAAGAAAAAATATTAAAAAAATAAAGGTTTTATATACCCCAAGCCAACTGTAAAAACAAATTTTATTTCAGTCTAATTAGAAATATATAAAAATATATATCTTTCTGTGTAAACTCTAAATTTTCAGATTCGCCTCCTTAGATTTTTTAAAATTGCAAGAAGTCTTCAAAAGTTAATGATACATTTAGTAATTTTTCCCAAAAGGTGTTTATTTTCGAAATGACTTATTTGCTAAATTAGTTGAAAAGTCAATTGAAAGATAGGAAAAATACACCCAAATGACTTCAATTTTCAATTTTCTCTGCCAGTAATATAGCATTAGAATGTCCCCTTGTTCGCTCAGATTTGTGACGCGTGTTACAGCAAGTAAATCCCCGTAAGACATTACTACTAGCCTCATATTTATTTTCTTAAGCGTATTATCGACTCTTTCTCTTTATGAAACTTCCATTTGAAGACCGTTCTAAAGATGTTTCTATACAAGGCGACAATTTCACAACTTTAGTAAATTAGGATGATTCCCAACAGGCAATATACTAGCACATCACTTTACAAATGGCGTGTTTTATTACGGTGTGTGTTCTTTTGGGATTTTAAAGTCACGTGATTTAGCTCATTATCTGAGATTTTGTAAAGATGAATATTGCCTACCTTGTTAACAATGATGCATTAAAGCTTTAAAGAATTAATCAAGAAACTTGCCAGATTACGTCACGTTTAGGTTTAAATTGAAAATAGCAGACGATAGGCTTTTTTCCTCTTTTGTTTCATCAGGATGTAAGAAACTAAGGTTCCACATCGACTATAAATGTAGAATACCGATGCACGTAGCAAGAATGATTAAAAAATAATAAGAAAAAATTGTTTCTACCTTGAAATCAATTTGATCTAAAGATTAAAATCATTCAAGTGGGGTTTCTTTTAATCTGTATTTTAACAATGGTATTAAGCTTTAATCAGGGGCGTAGCTTTCTCTAAGGCAACTGCCGCAGTAAAATTCAGATCGTATTATTTCTCAAGTTTTTACAGAAACACTACGAAAAAAAGAAAAGGATAAAAAATGAAATATAAAATTATGTTTTCCCCTTGGTTGTACATACTTGATTATTCAGACGGTCTTGGGAAATATCAGGTTCAGGTGTCGAAAGAATGTCCAATTTAACGCGTTTTTTTTTCAACTTTTTCCTGGGAAATTAGCCCCCGGACCCCCTTAGATCTGAAGCGCCTGTGGCGCATCTATTTTTTGCCTCGATCGGTTATAATTGGTTCCTATCAACATCCCTGCTTTTACTGGTTGCTTTTATTAACAACTTTAGGACACACGACGATATCAGTCCAAAAGTGTACGACCTCTCATTATTGGTCTCCATATCTCTCACTTTGCTTCATTCGCTTTGGCGTAGACTATGCATGGTGACCATAAGTTATTTGTATTTAGCTTTTCAGCTTATGTTCTAAAAAACCCATATTGGTAAATTGATAAACTGCATTGGTTTAAATCTGGTAAATGTGTCGTTTGGTCTATTTCTTTGACAGCTTCTGTCGTAAAGATAAATTTGAACAAGAATTCCATAGAATTAGATGTCTCGCCTGTATACGTTTTGATTAGGTAGGAAAACATTTTCAGATTCAGTATTGCTACACAATATAAATGTTGAATTTAGACTACATTTACAACTTTAATATACACTGCATCGAGATATAAGGATTTAATGCATGGTAAATAAGTAAAGTATGACTAAATAAACTACATACTTTGAAAAAAATATAGTCATCAATCTTCCTTTTTCCATTCTTGGTATTTATAATTATTGTCGGCATCAATGTTCCAATATGAGTCGTAGTATTGAGTAAATCTGGTCATTATAAGTACTGACTAAACATTGCTTGTATAACGCAATAATCAAAAACACGAAATCCAAGATACATAACAAATGTATCATATGCCATCCAAGTCAATTTCATTAGGTGTAGCAAAGTTTTACAATTTCTTTCAAACCTGTATTATAGGTTGAAATTTTATAAATTTGAAATTTCAACTAAAAACAATGAAAAATGTGTTTGTTAAAGCATTTTTCAAATTCCATAACTTTTCTCTCAAAATACAAGATTTTACCACCAAAAAATTTAAAAAGTAATATTTAATTGGTTAAGATATTGCACACAACTTGCAAACTACTTAAATAACATTAAAATCCATATCACTAGGTTTAAACAAAATTTTACTTTTTTCCCCCCAAAAATTTATACTTTTTGGCAAAAAAACAAAATAATGTAAGATATTTCTAAAAACTTAACTTGTTATATATATGTCAAAGTTCCATCTTGGTGGAAGACATATTTAAAATTTCAAGAAGACCATTGGATATTTGGTCTTTTTAGCATTTTGACCAAATTTTAAAGCTTTTCTCTCAATTGTTTTCTGCATAAATAAACTCTGTTGCAAATTTGATTCCTGTAACATCTTTACTAACAGGCTATGCTCTTCAACAGAAAAAAACTACTTCATTCTACGCAAACGACGTCAAATACGACAGAAAGTAGAACCTAAGTCTTGCATATTTGTGACAGTCGACATGCGAGACATTTGTAGTCACGCAGCGCCTGTATATTGCGTATCTACTCTCTTTTCCTATAGCTGTTGTTATTTAACACAACAACAAGATCTGCATCAATCTGATATTTCACTTTCAACAGTGCAATTTGTTTTAAACATGCACAAAGTCCACTAATTATAAAAATTATGACTTTGCGAGCCAACTAATTATAAAACTCCCAACTCTACTAGTCTACTGATTTTAAAACTCCCGTTTTTTGAGAGCCAAATAATTATAAAACTCCTAACTGTACAAGCCAACTGATCATGAAACCAGGTCTTTGTGAACCAAATGAGTAAACTAATCATAAAGCTTCCGAATGGGATTGTCAGTCTTAAATTTGCTGATCATTTACATTGGATGGTCAAAATTGAGTTTACTAATAATAAAACTAAAGACAATGAATGGTCTGGAATTCCGAACTGAGTCCACTAGTTATAAAACTGACTAATTTGAAAGTTCAAAATTGAAATCACGCATTAATATACTTCCAACTTGGAATGGTCAGAAAACTTAATCCTGTTATGCAATCTAAATACTTTTGTAGGGCCCTAACAATCAAACATTTTTGCAACAATGTAAACTAGTGAAAGGCTTTTCACATTTTTATTTCTGATAGTCAGTGACTTGTGTGCAAAATTTCAGGGTCTGAAAACAATGAAAGCAAAACAAACATCATGCTTATTAGAGACTTGTATCATAACCCAAAACATATAAAATAATAATTGTGCACATTTCAGATTGAAGAACATGTTCAAAATACAAAAAAAAAAAAAAAAAAATAAAAAAAAAAAAAAAAAAAAATAAATAAATAAATAATAATAATAATAAAATAAATAAATAAAATAAATAAATAAAAATAAATAAATAAATAAAATAACAATAATAAAAAAATAATAATAATAGTAATAAATAATAATAATAACAATAATAATAACAATACATTCAGATTTTTTTAAATAATTTATTGTACAATTTAAGTATGTTTACTTCCCTGTACCTAACATGTGCAGCTTCCTGGCAGTGGTATTAATTCACTAGCAATCAGAATCCAAGTATTTAAAAAAAAATTATACTGTAAGTATACACAATCTGACCATATTGTTGGTTTAATTGCTTTTTATTATTCAGACTTAAATTTCGGGAAATGTTTAACATTCATTTTTTTTAAAGTACCAGTAACAAAAACTTACAATACCTCTTAACAGTTGTGTGGAATGTTCGAAACAGTAGTTTTATGATAAAATTCATACTACTAACCACCTTAATATCAGTGAAAGAATCTCCACTGAGTTGTAAAGCAATTTCTACACTTCACTCCTCCAATGGCTTATCATCTCTACATAAAAATGAAATTTAGGTACTGAATAAAATATCATTTAACCTTTGTGCTTGAATACTAAATTTTAGACACAAGTTTGCTATATCTATTGGCAAAATACTAAAAATGCCCATGGAAAATATATCACAAATTAACTTTACAAAACAAGTCTAAATTTCACAGAAATCATTAAATACAAGCCTGAATGTTACTGTAATAACTCTTCTATAATTATTTTCATTGTATAATTATTTTGGTAGTGTACACCTAAAGTGCATACATAGAACAATATCTGACCTAATATGTGCATGTACTGAGGGATTATTTAATACAATATCTAAATAAGAAAAGAGTTGGATGCAGGGACTGACAATCTAGTGCAGCTTTCTAAAGTTAACTGTCTTCCCACTTGTTACACTCAATGATGATTTAGACAAAGTTTAAAGGTCACAGAGATTACTAGGATTCAACAAAGGTTGAAGGTCACAAAAATAACCAGGATGTAGGAGACTGTTCTACACATATCCTAAATTTAGCACTCTATTAATTTTGGTACTAAGCATTCTCCCTGAGAGTACAAAAAGTAAAGAAACAAAAATATAACAAAATTTCAATTCTAAAACAAATATAAAACTTGAACAGAAAAAAACCCTAGCAGCATTCATGTCTTATACAATCATCATTTTTTCAATTTTTGAATATGTGCATATATTAGTGTGCATATATAAGTTCACATCTCCTAAACAGTGCCTAATGACATTATATAAAAATATAAATACATTCAATCAATTTATGAAACCATTAGTAAAGTACAAAATAATTTTGTGACACTACTATTCCAATCTTGTAATTTTCTTATTTATAGGCAGTCAACAATCTATAATTCAATTTATAAATGTTTTTAAAAAATTCAAAATTTTTTAAAAAATTTAAACGCTGTAAGTCAGAATTAACTATAAGAAATACATGTATAAAAAATTGAACCTGACAACACAACAACGAAAAAGGTCATCATATGACAAAAAGCACTAACAGAGAAATATATACATATGTATCATTTATATAATAACTAATATATTACAACAACTATGTTGAAGATACATGGTTTTTTAAGTCGGTATAAATTGGACAACAATAAACAAGTCTATTGTAGATTACCGTAAGATGGATTTCAATATTTTGGATGTATTTTAAAATATTATGAAGTACTGAAGACAACATTTAATGTGCAACAACAAAACATAAAACTACAACAAAATGGCAAGATAACAAAGAATTTAAATATGGCCCTATAAGAATTTATTGTATATAAATATGGCCCTACTAGCATTTAATTTATATAAATATGGCCCAACTAGCATTTGTTTTATATAAATATGGCCCATCTAGCATTTATTTTATTTAAATATGGCCCTACTAGCATTTATTTTGGTTTTATTCTTACAACTAATTTAATATATAGAGAACCAATCCATAATAATAGTGATATATTTCTATAATTATATATTGAATATCAATTCTATATACAATTATTTCTAACAAATTATCATTCTACACTCGGTGAAAAAAAACAACAGAAAGATTTAAATAGATACATTCTCTCAAAAAAGTTAAAATTTTAGGATTCTGGATCTTCATAATTATCCAAAGAATAAATGTTACATTTGGTTTTGCCGCTTCATTTTGTCCTAACTTTAGATTTATCTTCTTTTCATTTTTACCTGTCACATAACCAGAAATATGGAAACTGTCACATGACAAGGTGCTCATGGGAATTTGACATGGTATTACTCACAGGGAAACGACCACATTACAAAATTCACAATCTTCATATCTAAAAGCCAGATCTATTTTACAATCTGTTAAAACTTAATATAAATAGCAACTAATGAAAAAAAAAAAAAAACCAACATAAACAAATAAACAATAACAATTAATATAATAAAATATCTGAATTACAATAAATAATATCACAGATTTACAACATGTTGTTTTGCTGGTTAAATGGTTGAAAACTGGTGTAGTCAAACTATTGTTTACAAACACAAAAATATTTACAAAATTGTTTTTTTTGGAATTCAAAAATAGTGTGGAAAAATAATAAGAAAATAATATTATTTTTAGCTCAATAAAAATGTGTACAAAAACTACAGGAATGTTTTTCTTGGCACAACAGAAATGTCCACTTTGCCAAATTTACACAATCCATTCTATGATTCACTAGCTTGAAGTTTTTAGTATATTCCATCTCTTTAATGACATTCTCAGTGAACCTAGTTCTTTTTCTACATTATCTAATTTGTTTTCTAGTTGTTCCTACAAATGGAAAAGTCAAAATTTAACCATTACTAGCATAAGGCCATTTGAATATCATTATACAGGTTTTAATTTGTAACAATAGTGTGAAGTAGATTAATGGTGTTTTATTGTCAAGGTGACCAGTTTTGGAATGACAAACTGGTTCAGTATAAAAGGAAACCATCGAACTTTGGCAATTGAATTAAATCAAGGATCTGACAAAGTTTGATTTCAATCTAGGTAGTGAAATTTCAAGTGCAACAAAAACCGGTGCTTTAGATCAACAAATTTGAAACAGGTAAAGTTCATGGGTGGAAATGTAGAAATAGAAAAAAATCAACTTTTTGCAAACAAATTGACAAAACTTTTACTTTTCAAACTTGAAATTTTATTCAAAGTCACCCATACTCAACAATGGAAGACTAGTTCTACTACTACATAGAGATATCAGAAAGTTTACTTAAACTTGTATTTATTTACTGTAAATAAGGTCTGATTTACCTTTTTTATTCTTCCTTTTCCATGAGATGAAGTTTTACTTAATGCTGACTCAAGCTGAAATAATTAAAATATCAATTTTATAAAAATAGACACAGCATTTATAATCACAAAAAGCAATAAAAGATAACTGGATATGACATTAATTATACAAAATTATCACATTTTAAACAGCACAAAATGTACCAAAATTAACAACACTGTTCATAACTTAAAACTGTAGGTTTAGTTTAATGCAAATTTAGCCTTGATAACTGTATTTTATGTCAAAAAGTAGGTGGGTTTTTTGCACTTGATCAAAAATGATATTTGTAAAAAGAATATTGTGCTATATACAATGTAAATTACAATAACAGACTATTAATATTTTAGTTAGGATGACCAAGTTACTCTATAAATAGCTATATCAATGTGTACCAGTACGGATATTCAAAGTGCATAAAATCCCTTTACCATGTAGTTATACAGAGATGCTAACCCTATGCCCTAGCTGGATGTTGCCAGTAATAAAAATAACTGCTCTTTTGTAATTTGAGCTTTTTGTTTAAAATACAAACACAATAAATGCATTGAGACAAAGATTTACTTTTAAAAACCAATTTTGTTTCTTGTCAATGAAATTATAGGATATGTCATTGGGTGGGGTTTTGGAAACATTCTGTTCACAATTGTAACTTTTGAGAAAATCTGCCCTTATAATACAATTCCACTAAATGTATTTGTTTTTGAGGACTTAGTTTCACAATCATACACTCAACTCAAATTAGGGAATATTTCAATGTAACTTTTCAAGACATTACACAGTTAAAATTGAGTATGTGATGTTATATTGAAATTGTTTAGTGTAGTTTTATTGATCAAAACAAAACATTGTCTCATAAAACTTAAATTTTTTAAAAATATTGGTGAGAGAAAAATGGGAAATTTTGAGTTAAGTGTACACTCAATTGAGTGAACGATTTTGAAACTAGGGCCTTATCAAGCTTTGCCATTTTCTAAGCATGTTAAGAAGAAATTTTTTATATTAATGCTAACAATGATGATGGGCATAAGTCAGTGAGTAATTTATTGTAAAAACTCCAATAAGATAATGTGCTAAGATATATGTATACAATGTATAATCTAACAAATAATCTATGGTGCTAAAACTAAAACCAGCGTAAATAACAATAATTGTATTTATCAAAATTTTATTTTGCCATAAATGCAATGTACCTTGCTATAATGGCATAGTTTTAGTTGTAAAATCATTATAGTTACAGAGAATCTGTAATGGTTGGCATCTCTGAATATACTAATAAAATTTATCTTTTAGAGCGAATACATCATGTCCACTATAAAAATGATTTCATAAACAACCAAAAAGAAATATAGTTATGTCACAAAGTGTTACATTTAACTTCTTCACCATGTTTTATCATTGATTAGTATATCACACATAAGACCCCGAGACCCGATTAACCTCGTCTATGTATTAATATCTGTACCTAATCAAGGTATTTACCATACACGATTACACTTTTCACCTATAACAAGACGTTAAACAAAACAAAATAGATGCAAGAGGTTCGAATATTAGACTAAAATACCACTACTATGTAAGTTCTTAAAATACATTCATTAGTGACATTTATTTTAATGTTAGGCTAAACATGTATGTAACACATGGCATTAACAATTATTTTCATCTATACAGAATTCTATATTTCATTTTTCATGCACCAATGAGACAAATGTACTTATGAACTTATGAAACTATCAATCATATCTATTAAAAACATATTTTTCATGCAAAAAATGAAGTTATTGTGGGTAAAATATTGTGGGCATCATATCATGTAAAAGGAGAGAGGAATCCCAGTGTGATATCTTTTTCACACAATTTCATTCACCTGCTAAAGTTAAATTGTCTTGTGTAAAATAAATTTTGAATCATACCTGTCTTTTCTCTATTTGTAACTCATCATATCTATGTTCTATATCATCTATTGTCTTCAATCTATATTTCCTTGTCTGAAACAGAATAAGCTATCTTTGCAATTTATGTCTACTATCTGTGTCATTGTGTTTGTGACAGGAATTTTTTTGTATAATTTTCAAAGATCTAAAAACCTCGTGTAAAGTTTAGTATTGTTCACTTATATGAGCCTAATCCTGTATTGTTACAAAATATTTCTGATAAAAAGAAAATATTCCTGTTGTTGGGATTTTACATGTTACAAACTGGTTATTTACCCTGGAAATAATGTCCTCTGAGAGAAAATCTTTCCTACAGAGGCACCCCTAATTTGAGGCTCCCCTGTATGGTTCTTCATAAAATAAAACTTACATATACAATTTATTCAAGATAGATCATTTTATGGAGCAAAAAAGTGCTAAATCATAAAATAAAAATAAAATTTAAGATTATATTCGATACAAAATTTCAGTAATTCTACTTGACCATATTTTTATGACATTCAGTTTTTTTCATCTGACTTACCACAGGGGACGGAGTTTCAACATTATTTTTCTTTGGTTGTGCCATGGATGTGTATACATCTTCCCATTCTGGCCGAGCAACATAAACCCCAGATCTAACACGATTAAGTGTTTCTGTTACTGATAATGGCACATCTAAAAGTGAAAGCAGAATTAAAGGGAGGTAAAATCATAACTATAAATCAGATTCCAAGGGGAGATAACTTTTATTAATAATAAAAAAGAAAAAAATATTAATTTTTTAAAAGTAACCTTTGGTTTGCACTTAATTATACATGAAATAACTAAATTTTTCAACAATTTGGTAAAAGCTATCACAAATAATGGAGAAAAAAGCACTTAATTAATTGTGAATGCTTTCCAAAATGTATACTATAAAATCATAAACTTCAATGTTAGATGCTGTGACTGCATTAAGTATTTTGACATACTAAATAAAATGGACCTTAAGTTAAAAAATTTTTAAAAATCATTCTTCTGTTTTTATTATTTGAAAAAATCAATCATAGTGTCTGCTTAAAAAACAGTGAAGTCACCACATTTTTTATAAGTTATGCTGTTTCATAAGGTAAAGTATATTTCATTACATCTGTTACACTTTTGTAAGAGTAACAAAAACAATAATGTGATCTAAAGTAGTGACTTGCACTGACTTCAGAAATTTACCTTTATCTTTCTGTTGATTAGGTTGTAAATCTTCCATGCTTTCAGAATTATTAACTGATACATCTTTTGAACCTCTCATAGAATTTATTTGAGACTTTGGTGATCTTTTATCTTTCTCTGTTTGGCCATCTCCAGGTTGCCTCTGACCAAATCGTGACCTTGACCTTGGTGACCCATTAGAACTGACATCAAACCTTGTAGGACTTGAGAACTCCTCTGGCTCAACATTAAACCTAGCTGTGGGTCGTTGTGACTTTTTAGGCGTACTCTGTGAAGGTGAGCTAACAGATTGATCAGCTGATTTGGAATATTTGTTAGACTTCGATTTTGTTGATCTGGAACTTATTGAGCTTGGTGATTTTTCCCTTTTTCCTCGTGGACTGCCATATGAGTAAAATGAATCAGAATTTTTACTGCTGATGTTGGACTTAATGTCACTTCCATAATACTTTTTCTGCAATTTAGGCTCAGGTGGATTACCCTGTCCTGAAGCACAACTAAGCATCATATTTCTAAGTTTATAAACATCTTGTTCTGCTTTCATTAATGGTGAGCTTATCAAATCCTCATCTTTAGGTAAACTGTTTTCTGTTGTCCTCTGAGATCTATCAGGTTTTCCTGGAGTGCTTGGCAGCCTAGTAAACAGAGCAATGGAAAATTCAATTAAATACACTGGTAGAAGCAATGAAAATGCTTACAGGTGGAAACTGACACAACAACATACAGTAATGTATTTCTGAGTATGACCAAATGCATAAAAAATGAGAAAATGGAAAAAATAAAAATAAATAATTCATCCTTAAGAATGGACAAATTTAGCAAAGTAATTTGGCTTTTTGAGAAAAAAGAACAAAAAAAATCAGAAAGTTTAACAACAAATAGAAAAAATACTCATTTTTGTCTACTAAAACTGGTAAATTAAAACTTTAAAAATTATCTATTGTATCTAAAGATTCGAATTATGTAAACTGAAAAACAGCAATTTGTAACTACTGAGGTGCAAGAACAAAGATGATATAAACTACTTCGTCCTCTTTAGAGGTACAGTGTACCTTGTAATGTTTTATTTCAAAGTGAAAATAGAACAGATTTCTAACTTTTTTATGTCAATTATACCCACATCTCTTAAAAAAATTCACAAAAATAATCCTAGCAAAGTTTCTTTACAAGGAAGACTTAACATAATAAAAATGAAAAATTTACAGCTCTCTTGTCTGTATCCAAAAAAGTTCTGATGCATATTTGTGATATCAGACACTTTCCAGCATAAATTTTATATCGCCCTTAACTTAAAAAAACTCAAAAACGTCAGATCTAAAATGTAATTAGAGTGATACTACCCCTATACATCAATCACAGACTAATTACAACAATCTGATATCAATCATCATATTGCCTAATCCTTCCCTTCACCATACTTCTTCTCGAAAAACTAATCTATCTTTCTAATTGTATCTGAAGTCTGGTTATCATTCAAAACTAACACGTCAAGTTTATGTTATGAATTTTGTTAACAACAGATTTTCCTGTCTGCCTTAAACCTACCCTCTTTATTAATTATTTATGACTAAATTTTATTTATAAAAAAATTGTTTCATTGCTTAAAAAAAAATGTTTGAAGGCAAGACTAACTCAAGCTTCTTTATCAGCTAGAACTTATTTTTGTTTTTTTCTCTCTTTTTCTTTTATGTATCTCTTTTTTTTTTGGTTGCCAAATTATTGTCATAGTCAGAAAATTGCTCTCATTATTACCATGTATGAGATGGATATGTAAACAGACATTTGCATCACACTTAGTAAACAAAAACATATCATAGAGAACAGCCTGTTTGTGATGGGTAGCTATACTTGTAAATATCTATGGAACTATTGTTATCTACATATTAGAGAATTAATTAATAAATGTGAACTTAAATTTTGTGAAAACCCTTTTAAATTGTAAAATAATAATGCAAAAGCAACAAGTTATACCATTAGGAGAGATGGCACATTTTAATAAAACCCCTGTGAAAAATTCTAGCAACAGGTGAAGTTAACATCTGCTTATCATCCTTCCATATAAAAACACAAGTTCGGAGATATATAATATATGAAACAACTTTTTCTGATATATAAAAAAGGTCGTACTGATGCATGAAATCAAGACCCAAAAATCAGTAATGTGATGTGACTTATTTCACTACAAGTAAGATATGGTGGGTGTATTCAACAAGTATGAAAAAGATCTTAAACAAGATAAATTTTAACGACACACATATTTGCTTACTCTACTTCATCAAGTTTGTGGAAAGAGCCATTTAACAATCTTGAATCTGGTGAACCACGGACAGGCGAATCACGAACAGGTGAATCTCGGACAGGTGATATTGATGAATTCATTGCTTCTTCTGGACTATGAAACGCTTCATGGAAACTTCCTTGTATTGAAGATAAGCTGAAAATTTAACCAAAAAAAAAAAAAAACCCAACTTATTTAAAATACAAATAATTGTATATACTGAAAAGTAAGCTCACAAATATTCAATTTCTTTAAATACAATTCCCTTTATAAAATCTATATACTATGTAACTACAATACATCTACCACAACCATTAATAATTAATTTTCCTGACTTTTTCAATGCTAATTTGGTGAGGAATGAATTTTGATTGATATACAAAAAGAATACTTATAGATGTAGGTGCAGATAACATCTTTCTTTTTTCATCATTGAACAACTTGTTAGAAATGTTGGTTTATTTGCCATACGTTTGTTCTCCCCCACAATCCATGAACTGACTGCCTCCATAAAAGCAAAAAAAATTGAATTGGACATAGAACACCAGAAAATATTCTCGTTGCTATGGATACTGTTATAGCCAATTAAAACACTGCTTCATTGTTTACAATCATAAAAGAAATGAATAACATATATGCTGAAAAAACATTTAGGATGAAGCATTGTTTTCTTATACCTAATACAAATTTCTGAATCTGATGTAAGTAAATTTCCAATTTCATCTCATCCAACAGTTTTGAATGTCTTAGCATCCAATCAACAATGCCAGTAACATTGCAAAGTTTATTGCTTTACATGGAAATAATAGACAATACTGAAATTCCTGAATAACCTTAACCCAAATTATGTAGTCTAAATTTAAGCTCTGTAAAGTATGCTTCAACCATCAATTTCAAGGGTGGTAATTTATTTCACACCACATACATAGAGAATATGGAAATGATAAAAGTTTTGGAACAAAATATTCATGACATTCTAAACAATAAAGGAAGTAGTACCTTGTGGACACATTTTCTCAATATTACGCTCGACCGAGGACATTACTTTTAGCATTTAAATGGCTTTACAGTTATTTATGCTTGAAATCGCACTAAAAAATTCAACTATATATTAAACTATAAATTATAAAAAAAATTACTGAAAAAAGTTTATGCAAAATTTAAAGTAACACTATCATGAAAAAAAGAAACGTCAGTAAGAAAGTTATAATATCATCATGTAAAAATATATATATATAAAGAAAAGAGCCTGAACACTTCAACAAACTTACTTTATACAAGTACTATGGCTGTGTCTGTGACTTAAGTTATCATTTTCACGTCCAAGTCTTTTGTTTTCTAATTCCAATTTTGCCACAGTTCTGTAATACATGAAGAAATAAAACAGCTAGAACTCAAATTGTTGTCTCCTTCTCTGTCTCTCTCTCTCTGGAGATTTTGAATTACATATAAATATGAAGGTAAATTAAGTTTATCAAAACTTTAAGCAGATCTGTGAATTATCAAAATAGAAAAATCAAGATCTATGTAAAGAATATTACTTTTAACTTGCAAATAAGATTCTAGATATTTATCTAGCAAAACTGAACGATTTCATGACAAAAACTTTTGATGATATTAATGAATACAAGTCTTTCAAGTGAACAGGTGTTTGGAAATCAACAACTTCCATTTCTATTTTTATTCCTTGTCAGTTACCATAAATTCAGGAAGTGGCAACAGATTACTGCACCCGAATAAGTGCTGGAAACTGAAATTTCCATTAATTTGAATAATTTTTAAATGTAGTATTGGAGGATGTTACAAAATATACCCAGTCCAGGCGAAAAAGTACCCGTCACAAACTGGCAATCTCGCAGTTATTTGGAACACTAGGTGAAGTTATAACTTTACCTGTTAAGTTCTACAACTTCCTTTCTGGCATCATAAAGTTTGTTTTCTGTACTATTTAAAGTTTCCTGTCAATATAAAAACAACAATATAAAATGCTATAAAACCTGGGGACAAAAAATTAATCTGTATGTATATATAATATTGACCTATAAACTTAACATTTGACACTCATACTGACTTAGATTGCAAAGCAAGCTTAAAAGAACAAAGCTAATAAAGATATTGCATGGTGTCAGAAATTGCATAAATTTCCCCGAATATAATTCATTAAAGATTTTTTTTCTAATGAAACTTTGTTCTCGACTGGACAACAAGGCCTCACTCTTGTAAAAGGAATAATTGAAGGCCTGGATAATCTCGACAGGATAATGATCCTGATGATGACAACAGTATGTGATGTACAAGACTTTAGAAATCTTACCTTCAGAATATTATGATCTCTCTCTAAAGAACTGTATTTATTCATCATCTGGAAATATAAGAGATATAAGTCAGTAGATATGTGTATCAATCAGATGTGTAAAATCCAAGGTATATCAACACCTTAAAATAAAACCAATGTTAATTATAATGAGTTTTCAACTACTATGTCTCCAAACTGAAATTCATATGGTCATAAATTAAACCAAAAGGACTGCTCACAAGAGGAAAAAAAGACATAATTTTATCAATCCCTTAATATTTCTATGAAGTTTCTAAAACATTAAACAAGGTGCCTAAGAAAAATGTTCTGGACAAGGGTTGAAATGAAAAATAAAACGAGAAAAATAAATATGCCTAATTCATTTTTGTGCTGTAATAAATTATACATGTACCTAGGCCTTTAGTTTAATAAGGACCTGTTGTATAAATTAGTTTAATAAAACTGATATTGTTCTTCTTAAATATTTCATTTCTGAATTATATTCTAAACCAAAACTGTGTATTATGCACTATTAAATTTTAGAGTGACAAGGGAGATAATCATTACTTACTTTCTGAACTGAACTTTGATCTTTGACAATTATATCTGCTTGTTCCTCTTGTAACTGTAATAAATAACAAAGTGCTGCTATATGATCATACTACCATAGGGAAGTTTAACCTTCTTTCTTAGAAAAAAAGGATTAGGTTTATACCATTTGGTGCATAGAATAATTCACCAGGAAAAAGATAGTTCTTAACTAAGAAACAGCAATGTCCTGAGATGTAGGTTAAACATTACTAAATTACATATTTACACCTTCAACTGATACATCATATTATAAATTAACTCATTATATTTATAGTAGAGACAACAACTGATGAAAAGTAATGTAATATCTTGTAGAAAGGAGTGGAGTGGAGTAATGATGTTTTACGCCCCAGTCAAGATTCTTTCACTTATTCTGAGGCGGTCAGTTCTGGAATAGTGAAGGAAACCTGAGTGCCCAGAGAAAACCACCAACATGCAGGCAAGTGAACTGACAAACTTTCTCACACTGGGATCAGTCCCAAGTGGGATTTGAACCCTGGCAATGAGCAGTGCTGTGATTCATGAGTGTGCTTTAGACCACTAGGCCACTGAGGCCCCCTTGTAGAAAGGGTTGCTTGATTTTAGCAGAATCATAGACAAGATTTAGCCAAGAACATTTCACTATAAAATTAAATTTTATACTAATTTAATGGACTGGGAAGTTCTGCTGAATACAAATAATGATGCTGATTACAACAAATAATTAAATGAATTTTCTGACATTTTGCTTTTAAAAAATTAAACACTATGCTTCAATTTTAAAAACTTTTTTCATATTGTTGCTTAATCTGTCTGAAACCGGGGTATTTTTAGGGAAAATTACATGCACTGATTTAACAAAAGATTTAAGAAAATTAAATTTTAAAATTAATTAATAATTGTAAAAAGACTTTTGAAGGCACACAGACACATCTATTGGAAAGTCTGACTGACTCATAAGCATATTTAAAACTTGCAGTGTTGTACAGACTAAAACTATACTGTTGTAACTAAATTTGGCAATGCTATAAATACTAGCAATGTTGTAGAGAGTCTAAAATTTGCAATGTTGAGAGTCTAAAATTGACAATGTTGTAGAGACTCTAAAATTGGCAATGTTGAGAGTCCAAAATTGACAATGTTGTAGAGACTCTAAAATTGGCAATGTTGAAAGTCCTAAAATTGACAATGTTGTAGAGACTCTAAAATTGGCAATGTTGAGAGTCCAAAATTGGACAATGTTGTAGAGACTCTAAAATTGGCAATGTCGAGAGTCCAAAATTGGCAATGTTGAAGAGACTCTAAAATCTAGCAATGCTGTCAAGGTTCTAAATCTGGCAATGTTGAAAAGGTTAAAAATCCTGCAATGTTGTAAAGACCTAAACTTGACTATTTTGCAAAGAATATAAAACATGTTGAGGATAAAAGGCTCATAGAAACACAAATTTGCACAAATATAAGTTTAAAAGTGTAACTGTAGATAGATTTACCACAGACTTATACAATAAACTATCACATTCTCACACAATTGTAGACATGCATTTTTGAAATAACTACAGAATTAGAGTCAATATCTAAAAGATTATGTTAATTCAAGCAAATTTCAACTTTAATAAATTGTTCAATAAAGTTTAGCAGAAGTATTAATAACAGCCACAATATCAGTAGAAATTTAGCATAAGGGGGCAACTAAGTCTCTACCAAAGTGTCAAATTAACTAAGTCTGTGTCAGCCAAAACTATACATACCCTAAATACGTGAAATATGTTTTTCTTAATGATGAGTTTCAAATTAAATGTATCTGATCACTTTAGAGTTTAAGCAATTGTCTGTATAAGTAATGAGACAGCTTTAGTAAGAATAACAAGACCATAGTAGGGTTGCATGATTAAAGGTCAACAAAGTAACTGGTTTTAATAATATAACCATTCATGCAAGTCAAACTATAACACTGAAGACATGTTCAATCATGGTAATATAATCGAACCTTCAATGAATAATAAATCATGCAAAGTGATTGCGGAAAAAAACGGAAAAAGTTTAAACCTTTGTAAAAAAAAAGACTTTTACCCTAGCAGTAGATTATACATGTACAAAAACACAACATATAAACTTTAAACTTATTTATTTGACAATGATTTAGAAACGAGAGAGAGAGAGAGAGAGAGAGAGAGAAAGAGAGAAAGAAAGAGAGAGAGAGAGAGTGTGTGTGTGTGTGTGTGTGTGTGTGTGTGTGTGTGTTGGGAGGGCTGGTAAGAGTAAACGTCTAGAACCTAGTGAAAATAAGCCAGGTTGAGTTGGTGAAAGGGGACAAGACTAATCCCTGTTCCACTTGAAAAGAAAATTGACTTTTAGTGAGTTTGATGTAACAAACATTTTGCCAGAAATAATAAATGTAAAATATTTCCATGAAAATAAAAATTAATTTAATGAACAACTGAGATGTGTAAATTGATGACATGATAATGATATTAAAACACACAGCCGAGCTATATAATCATTCTACAATCAGAACACTGTCTGTATAACTGTAACAGTTAGAAACAAAATCAAGCATGTTTAGATTTCTATGTATTTCTATATCATGTAAAACCAGCAAACACAGTTATTATTTCAACTTCTTCAAACAACTTACCACTTCTCCGTTAGAATCCGACTACAATCCAATAATTTATATGTATTTTTTCGTATGATTTAAAACAATAACAGCTGTTTTAGTTTAACAATTTTAGTTTCATTAAAGATTCAAATAAGAATTTTAAACAAGAATTCCATGGATTTAAATGTCTAGCCTGGTTAGTTTTTGACGGAGTAGATAATACATTACTTTAACATAAACTTTCACATTTTGACATGCTGCCGCTGCCGCCTATGACGACAATGGAAAAGTAGCACCAAAATCTCGCCTTATGGCGATGCCAGGCTCAACAAAAATCATTTTAATGATAATCAGCATATTACTATTATGCATGGTTACCTAGATGTTTGATTGATCTACAATCTTTCAATTAATTACTTTGAAAACATGTTAATACATTTAATATGTTAATATAATTATGTAAAACCATTGTGCTCAATATTTCAAACAAGAAAATTCAATAATCTTGAAAATACGTGTATTTTTGTATCAAATTGTGTATGCTGTGAAAAAGAGAAACCAGTGAAATAAGAAAATTACACCAGTATAACAATACAATACAATACAATACCTTTTTACTATTTTTGAGAGCCTCCTCCTGATATTTGATTTTAGCGCTCAGTTCCTTTAACAGTTGTTCTCGTTCTCTACTCTGATACTGCATTTCTTCCATCTTACTACGGAATGTAGATAACTTTGACTGGGATTCATTTAAATGGTCAGCATAATCAGACTGAACAACATAAATAATAAAATCTATGTAACATTGTGGTCACCATTTTAAAATACCTATTAATATATTTGTATGTATTCTTTTCTATTTTTATATTCATTGCATATTTCTCTAAACAGCAACATATTACATGGACTAGCATGTTTATGATTCATTACATAAATGACATTTTTGCAATTCTTACATTTTCTTTTGCATGTAAGCTTTACTTTAAGTAAGCCTCTGTTTCATGAG
The DNA here is from genome assembly GCA_029721355.1 of Tegillarca granosa. Taxonomy (NCBI): domain Eukaryota; kingdom Metazoa; phylum Mollusca; class Bivalvia; order Arcoida; family Arcidae; genus Tegillarca; species Tegillarca granosa. The sequence goes on from CM056607.1 coordinate 13,368,708, forward strand.
TGTTTGACAGGATGTATCTAATGAGAGTGATGTAAGATATAGAAAAGTATGCACAAAAATAATGTTGTTTTTTTTTGTATAGACAGTCAATTCTTATAATTCAATTAAGGAAATTACTAAAAGCATCATATTGAATTGAAATATCTCCCCCTATGATCGAAAAAAAATGAATTTTAAATATTATTTTCTTCCAATCAAGATTATGTTGTTTTGATTCATAATAACATTGAAATTGTCAATGTTGACAATAATATGGAAGTTTTTGAAACTGACTGAGTATAGCCAAAAGAGTTTAATATACTGGATATATGGGTCAAGAAGAAATATTTTAACCAATCAAACTTTTAGATCTGTTCAAATTTTATTTTTATAACAACAGTAGTATAAATAAGTGTAAACTTACAGCTCTAACTTCTAAACCATGTACTTTTTGTTCTAGTTCTCTGATAGTTCTGTGTAAAACAAGGTATATTGTTAAATCAAATGTCAGTAATGATACACCCATCAACAAAATATATGCTACAACACTGAATTTTTTCCAATGCTTCATTTTAAATCGAAGGACCATACTGGTATCATTAAGTAAAGGCTTATTCAGAAACTATTATTAAGAAGGCAATAAAAAAAAAAAAAAAAAAAAAAAAAAAAAAATCCATTTTCTTCTAAATAGAACAAAAGAAATTACTGGCTTAAATTATTTGACATTTCCAATTTTAAAAAAAACGATATTTTTCATAAGATATTGTTCTTAAATAGAAATTTTTAATAAATACATAAATATTCTCACAGGATGTTCAGAATGAGGAAATAACAAAATAACATGGACCTTCTAGATGATAATCAAGCACTCTACCATAAGGCTTAAATATCCTAGTCAAAAAGTCTTACAAAAAAACCACCCTATCCACAATACCACCATCAGGTACACCACAACTAATTCAGTTTAACAAAATAAACAATTTTCAACAAATATTCACCACCTTATTTGTATATAATCAAGATCCGTTGAAATCTAATGGATTTTGATAGCTATGTATACCTCCTAGCACTATCTAAATCATCTTCTAGTTCAGCTACTTTCTCTTTTAGTAATCTGTTTTCTACATGAAGATTTTGATTCTCACTGGCTACTCTCTTGTATGGATTCTGATTCATGATGTTTTCTGAGGCTGATATTGCTGATCTAAGTTCTGACAGCTCCTTCTCATAGTACTCACGAAGATCAGATAGGTGTTTAGCATGCTTTTCTCTCAGATTCATTCTTGTGCTGCAAAGCAAAGAAATGATAATTAATTTACAAGAACATAAATTAAAAGCACATAGTGACTCTTAAATCATATCATTTCTCACCATGAATATAAACTGAGAGTTCTTTCATTTAAACATGGGTTAAAATGTAGTGCCCATAGAAACCATCAGCTTAAAGTAATCAAATTTCTCACTCTAAAACCTGCGTGATTGAGATTTGAGCCTAGAAACTCTGCCATGGATGCCCTTATAAACTGAGGGATAGTCAAGGTAAAACAATAATGTCAATATTTTAACAAAAGCACTGACCTAACAATGAAATTATTATGTGTTGTACATGTATATAAATACTTAGGGACAGTTTAATTGCAGGAAGTGAATGATCACTAAATGTCCTAAATAAAAACTGGAAAAAAAATTACTGTTCAAAATGCAAACTCATATGAGACATTAAATTGCCAAATTGAGCATAATTAACAAGCCTACATATATTGTTACTACTGATTCATGTATCCCGGTACAATTAATGTGACTTGAACTTTGACCTTAATTATCTATTTCAGACTACCATAACTACAGTAATGTCATATGTCCTAGACTAATAGGACTTTTTTACAATGAGACAATAAACATGTGACATAAAATAAAACTGATCGAAGAGAGAAGAGAGATACACATCAGATGAGTAGAGCATTCATATGTACACTGATGACCAATAACAGATGATGTTATGTTTTTCAATGATAAAAATCAGTGATTTTTTTTGGCCTAATTTGGGGTCGAAATTTGGCCCATTCCCAATCACAAAAAGACTAGAAATTTTCCAAATTTGGACCATAAATTCCCAATCATATTGAAAATTTTATTTTTTGGTATCTGGATCAGTGACTAAAAATAGTTACAAATAAAATTACCACCTTGCGATCTCAAACAAAGTAAAAAATATCATTTACAGATTAAAAAAATATGATGCAGAAAAAAAAATCTTGCTGTAAATTAATTTCCCAATCTGTCTCAAAATGACGCGAAAATTCCCAATTGCACAGGCTCCTGGACCCATTCCCAAAAATGGTAAAAAACACTGCAAATGTAGATGAGAGATACACATCACCAGATGTTGTAGAGTTGCCCATTTTTACTAACACTGATAAGGGATAAGCATTATTAAATGTTAGAGTTGCCCATTGATACTTAGATTGATGAGAGATACACATCATTAGATGTTGTAGAGTTGCCCACTGATACTAACCTTGAGGAGAGATACACATCATCAGATGTTGTAGAGTTGCCCATTGATACTAACCCTGAGAAGAGATACACATCATCAGATGTTGTAGAGTTGCCCATTGATACTAACCCTGAGAAGAGATACACATCATCAGACATTGTAGAGTTGCCCACTGATACTAACCCTGAGGAGAGATACACATCATCAGATGTTATAGAGTTGCCCATTGATACTAACCCTGAGAAGAGATACACATCATCAGATGTTGTAGAGTTGCCCATTGAATCTAACCCTGAGGAGAGATACACATCATCAGATGTTGTAGAGTTGCCCATTGATACTAACCCTGAGAAGAGTTACACATAATCAGATGTTGTAGAGTTGCCCACTGATACTAACCCTGAGGAAAGATACACATCATCAGATGTTGTAGAGTTGCCCACTGATACTAACCCTGAGGAAAGATACACATCATCAGATGTTGTAGAGTTGCCCATTGATACTAACCCTGAGAAGAGATACACATCATCAGATGTTGTAAAGTTGCCCATTGATACTAACCCTGAGAAGAGATACACATCATCAGACATTGTAGAGTTGCCCATTGACACTAATTTTAATAAGAGATAAGCATTATCAAATGTTACAGAGTTGCCTAATGATGAGGGATGCACATCATCAGATGTTTTATGGTTTCCCATTGTTAATAACTTTGATGAGGAATAAGCATTATCAAATGTTACAAAGTTGCCTATTAATACTTAATTGATTAGAGATACACAACATCAGATGTAGAGTTGCCCACTGATTAGGGCTGAAACCATTCACCGCGGTTTCGATAAAACATGATTCATTGGCCTTGGTTCGGTTCAGGATATTTTCAAATCTGAATTCAATACGGGTTCAGTTCAGATCCGACTTGTGTTTAGGAATTTTTTTTCCACTTCCGTTTTTCATACAACGCAAAAAATGCAATCAGAGCGTGTAGTAACTATGCCTAAGTTAGTAGATGCACCGCCATCGTATAAATTAGCATGAATCACCCTCCAAAAAAATTAAAATGGAATCAAGTGAATCTAATAATTTCAATTTTGATGATTATTTGGTGATGTTTATGTTAAAAAGATTGTACCTGAAAAATCAGTACTCCAGTGTGTTGAAACTGAAATTAACAATTACAAAGCTGAGAGTAACATACAACTGAACTCTGACCCTCTTGCCTGATTGAAGTTAAATGAAGTTAAATACCCCCAGGGTGCCCACCCACTTTCTTTGTCAAAAATATAGGAATATAGGAATTTTAGGTCTTTTTGAGAAAATATAGGAAAAATATAGGAATTGCCAATTTTAAAGGAATTTATAGGATCTTATAGCAAGTGGGCACCCTGTACCCTCTTCTGGCTAGAGCAGCAAGATCGTATCTTGCAGTTCAGTCTACATCTGTTGCTAGTGAGAGAGTGTTCTCTTCAGCAGGTGACATTGTTACTGCACAAAGGGTTTGCTTGTCTCCTGAACATGTTGACAGTTTGCTTTACCTGAAAAAAAACTTGTACTAAAATTACAAGTGTATTTTAAGGTTTCAGCTATTATTTTGTATTTCAGATGTAATTTTCCTTTTTTTTTTTTTCGTATATCATGATACATATCGTATTGTGACTTGGATATCATGATACATATCATATCGTGGGGTAGGTGTATCAGCCCTACCACTGATACTAAGTTTAATGAGAGATAAGCATTATTAAATGTTAGAGTTGCCTATTGATATGGGATACACATCATCAGATGTTGTAGGGTTGCCCACTTATACTAACCTTGATGACAGATACACATCATCAGATGCTGTCGAGTTGCCCAGTTATACTAACCTTGATGACAGATACACATCATCAGATGTTGTAGAGTTGCCTACTTATACTAACCTTGATGACAGATACACATCATCAGATGCTGTAGAGTTGCCCAGTAATTCAGTGTCTCTTTCTTCTTGGTGTTCCCGTCTTTCCTTGTGTCTATTTTCTAGATCTCGTTGTAATACAGAACTTTGATGCTGCTCACTCAGTGAAGGGGAGGTAACTCTAACAGAATTATTCAAATCTTGAGAAATACTCACATCTGTTCCTGAAGGCTGAAAGGTAATAAGATAATAATGCATTGTGAAACTTATCACTCATACATAAAATGTGAACTTTTAAACACCTTTTCACAAAGGGAGTACTTTTCCGCAACATTTGCAATACTTATAATAATGATTTCTTTAAAAAAAATGTGTAAAATGATAAAATTTGAGTAAATCAAATGACATTACAATATACAAGTATTATAGATCTTATATCTGAAAACTTTCTTTCATTATTAGCAAGCACATGATATAATATCTTATGTCCTTATTTTATACATCATTTAAAAATCTTATAATAGAGTGGAAAATTTAATTCATTCAAAATGCAGTATAAACATAAAATTCAATTAACCTTGGACAGTTGTCTTTTTACAAAGAGGCAAATAAACATACAGCCCAATGTGTAGACATCGAAAAACCAAAGAAAGAAAAATGATTTAATCTAGAAAGAGAAAACAGGAAACACTGATACTTTACAAAAGACTTACTGTTAATTTCCTGTCTTTGTTCCTCAGTATTGGCATAGGACTACTATAAACACCAGCCCTTGGAAAACCTTCTGGGGTTAATTCAGGTTTTCTACCTGAACCCCTATCTCTGGGTGACCTTGGTGATTGTGGGGATCTTGAATCTGTCTTGGAATGTGTTTGCAGCTGAGATAAATGCTGACTAGGTGATGAAAATTCTCTGTCTAATGGCCTTCTTATAGGACCAGAACTCTCGGAGCCATCAATAGATGAGTCAATGTCATCAATACTTTGTCTTATTTCACGATAAATTTCCCGCCATGGAGATGTTTCTCTTCTTGATGGCAAAGACCTTCCATCAAATAAAGAATTGTGGATACTATCATGTTCTCGTCTTTCTGGTTCTCCCTGTTCAAAATCTTGAAAGGAATGGTCTGTAAGCCTTCTATGTTGAAGTTCATTGTCAGAGGTCAATCTTGATGGACTTGAATTTTCAACAAGCAGTTCTTTATGAGCATTTAGTTTCTTACGGAAAGACTGTTCTTGTAAGTGGATATCACGCTCCACCTGCTGTTGTAAATTAAATATAGCCTGTTGATGTCGCTGATATTGATGCCTTAGCTCGTCTTGGTGTTCTTTTTCCAATGCATGAAACATTGACATCCAACTTGCCTAGAATACAAATGATGTATATATAGTACATATTAAAACTATTCCTTTATGCTAGGAATACTACATTCATAAATAGGTGACAAGTTTTGATGAAGGGGGGGGGGGATAAGAGTAGTTGTTTTACTCTAAATATATGTTGTTGCTGGTGTAATACATGTATTGTTTAACCTGGCATCAGCATTTATTCAGCAATTTGTGACGAGAGCAAATTGTTAATCTCTATGGATTAATCTAAGAACAAGGTCATGTACGTGTGAGATGTACCAGTGTTTTTATGGTGTGTTGTGTACTAATGCACACTGAGGGCTAATTTTTGGTAAGGTGTTAGATCACCAAATCAGTATGTCGCATACAAGCATACCACTCCCCCAGTCCATTATCCTGGCATTAAGAGAACTAGTCGATACTCTGTTCTCATAATCCTCATAGGTGGTGTTCAACAAACTACTTGCTTTTCATTGCACTTGCATGGAGAATATTAATGTCTATTGAATGGACGTAAGCAATAACATTTATTCTAATTCATCATATAATCATCCAAATGTTTTATCAATAATCTCTCTTAGATATGGACAGGCACATGACTGGAGTAAAAACTGCCAAAATATAAATTGCATTAGGCATATGTATATGGGTTTTGACTAAATCTATCATTTAAAATCCCTTCTACATAGATACCATACACTAGTACTGAAATATAAATTGAAATTTTGGTTTCAGAATTTATTATTAAAACATTTCTTACAATGTATAATCTGTGTCTCGGGGATGTCATCTTGAATCTAAGGCACACAACCTTATGATAATGACAGCAGTTGCTTGTGTGCCCTTGCACAAACATTTGCTCATGAACAGCATGCTTGTCAAAGGGAAAGCATACATACACTCTCTTGAACGGGCCTTTTAGAGAGAGAGAGAAGAGAGAGAGAGAGAGAGAGACTATATTGTATTAAAAATTTAAAAGTTAATGTAATAAAATTGCTGCATCATCACTTACCTGTTGTTCATGTAGAGTTTTATATGAAGGTATATGTCCAGAACTGTTTGATGATGATAGAAGTTCTTGTGTAGACTTATTTCTACTGTAGTCCCCTGAAGCTGAACTTACAAATGAATCTTGCATTTGCTCCCTGGGTTGACCATATTTAGAATAAATTTCACGTAAAAGTTCCCTTTCAGACTGGTTGAGCTCAAACTGATCTTTGGTAAATTCTAACTTTCTGTCCTCAACTTTTCTCTGTGAATTAATTCTATCATTATCAGACAATGAAGAAGTCTGTGTTACATTCTGATATGTATCACCACTTAGTTCTGTCGGAAAATCTCTAGAAATGAGATTTCTCTGGTATCTTACTAACACACTCGGGTCAGATAGTGGGGATGATTCATATTTCCTATTATATAGAGAGGATGATGAGAATGATTGGGGCATTTGTTGTGCTTCAGAGTTTGGTATCCGTTGATATGAAAATTCAGTATTTTGAGTCTCACGTCTATATTGAGATGATCGTGGATATGTAACAATGTCATCCTCGTTATTGGCAGAAAGCTGACTATAAGAAATATCTGATGGAGGTTTTTGAGAATTTACAGTTGTTTTTGGAACAAAATTATTATTTAAAACAAATTCTTCTTGTCTTGAACTTCTTAAGTTATCCAAATAAGCAAACTGTCTCTCATTGTCATTTGCAAATGAGGCAACAGAATTTTCATCATTAACTAAACCAGTTCTATCATTCTGTACTAAATTTGAACTTATATCATGATTTCTATTAAATTCTGAAATTGTAACCGAGTAAGCATTTTTGCCGTCTTTTTTCGGACTTTTATCTATCCGGAAAGTTTTTGCTTTTCCAGATTCATTGGAAGATGCAGAAGATAAAGAAACATTAGGCGATCTCACTTCATTTTTTGGAATATCATTTATTAACTGCCCATCATCATTATCATGAATAGGAATAAGGTTAACAGCTTTTGACACAATTTCCTCTTTGTTATTCACAGCAGTACATTTACCAGTTTTACAAATACCACTGTATGATTTCTTACATCTGACACATTCTCCAGTTTCTAAAATTATACATTCTTTGACTCCAGGTTCTACAGTCCTGCACACTTTATAATTTCCATAATTTTCTGGAAAATCTGGATACTGAGGCAGAGGATCTAGCTTTGCTAACCCTCCAAATTCAGCATCTGAAGCATCAGAATCCTCATCACCTCTGTCTGACATTTTTTCAGCCGATACTAACAATTCAGTTTCCCCATTTTCTTGCAACCTCTGTTGCTGGTCAGAAGATTTACCTTTGTTCTCTGCATCCTCTGTATCATTTAACTCCCTCATAGAATCATCTTCATTATCGTCACCAATTTCCTGAGAATCATTTAAACTGACTATTGACTCATTGGTTTGTTTTATAGACTCAAAAGTAACCTCTGTTTCTACCTCTTCAACTGAATCCTGAGTCTCAAGAGTTTTCTTATCATTTTTACTTTGTTCAATATTTATATTATTATTTTCCATATCATGACTGCTATCTTCAGAGTTAAGCTCTTGTGTTGAACTCAGTGATGGAACACTTGAAGCATCGGTATGAAATGTCAGAATTGCTTGGTCAAGTGCATGTTGTACTAAATCCCGAGCTATCTGACTTGTGTCCGTGTCTGTGGTAGCATACCCATCCTCTTCTTCCACATTACAACTACTAGCCACAGAATTGTCTAATATGTCCTTATTAATCTCTTTTTCATCAGCAATTTGAGAATTTTGTTGGGCTGGAAAACAATCCATCACAATCATTTCTGATTGACCAATATCTCCTTCTATTTTGATAGTATTTTTATCAGCTTCATCTACATCTTTATCTATGTCAACACCCTTACTATTTTCTTCAAGCTTAGAATACTGTTCATATTCCCCATTAGTATTTCCATCTGTAACTTTTTCCTGAGGATCAGCAGGCTTTGACACAATGTCTTGCTCAGTTTTCAGATTTTCAGACTCCCCCTTCCCATCGCCTCCACCTGAAGCAGCAAACTGGTTACCATCTCCATCTTGTTTAACTTCATTTACAACATCACCACCAGACCCCTCCTGAGCCGAGTCCAGTTCTGATCCATTCACTAATTCAAGGGGGACAACTTTGTCTTCCTGTTGGGACAAGTTGGTGGCAGTTTCACCATTACCTGCCATGATTTGACATTAGTCTAACACTACCATCTTACCTGTAAATAAACACAAATATATGTATACATGTATATACCGGTACAATGAAATTATATAAATGCATAAGAAGCATGTGACAATAAATACAAACAATAAGACATTGTTACCATCATCACTAACCTGTCAATACAACAGACAATACAGTATACCATGGCAATATATACAACTCACATGTGCATTTTGTTTAACATTACACTATGATAGCTTCTGTAGAAGAATGATTAGAACAGTGTTTTTACCCTTTCCCAGTAAAAATCATTTAACTTCTATGATGGCAGTCAGTCATGAAATGGTAAATGGAACTTGATTACCTCGAGAAAAATATTAACCTTAGGTAAGCAAACTGAAAGACTCTCTGACACTTGGATCTACCAAAAATTATACATGTATTGATTCATTCTATAACTTATAAGCAAGAAAGTTAGAAAATTTGTTTAAAGCTGTTCGAGTCCACAGAATTTGAAAATAACGAGTATCATTTCCATTAAGTTCCAGTGATAACGAGCTGGTCAGGGATCAAACCCACAACCTCCAAGTCAAAACATTCAATCTATTTAACAATAAAGTCAATGTTTATAAATACTATTGTTTGTCCAATGGAATTTAGATGAAATGTACCAAGTTTAATTATTTTGTATGAAAATCCTAACTATATATAACTACGGAATATAAAGGTTATAATGGGAACAATAAACTATAGAAACCATAATGTTGGTTTATTGTTTCAGAAACAATCTTGGATAAGACTGAGGTACTAAATAATAACATATGTATGACTATATTACAGATTACCTTATTGTTATCTGGAATGCACATGAATGACTGGCACTTTTAAACTGAACTTAAAATATAGATTTATGAAATGTTATCTTTTCTATACCCTATTGTAGATAGGATTGCACATGACACTTAAAATCACGAGAAGACTGATTAAATATTATCTTTCTTGTACCTAATTGAGGGTGGGATTGTACATGACCATTTTAAAATGACCTGACAACCCTACCAGTACCTATAATTCCAGATCTTAGGTTCTTAACTTAGTGTTATCTTTACACAGCATTTATTTATATATAAACAAGATGACAACAACTGGCAAAAGAAAAATTTAAATGATCATATATATATCTATCTTTGCACTACAAATTTAATTTAGATAAAATTTAAAATATAAAATTGTCATATTTGCATAAATTTATTATTATGATTATGTGCATGTAGACACAGATGTAATTGTTGCAGATAGACCTTCGGATGATGACATTGTTTCTGACATTTTGTGTGGTGATGATGATGAAAATGATGAATCTGATTGTGACGAGGAAGTTAGTGAACAGCCTGTGAAAACTGTTGTGGGACAAAACGATGCGACTGATGTGCTTGCTAAAGTTCGGAGATACGTAAATCTGCAACAAAATGTGTATGATAGGGTTTTTGACTGTTTGTCCGATCTCGAGACATTTTTTACAAAATGCAATACTCAGTGCGTTAAACAGTCAAAGATACATGTAAGTGACTTTGACTTTTTCCGTAAATAGGATTTAATATAATGATGTACAGCTGTTTCATTTAAATGGATTTCATGTTAAATGCCAAAAAAAAAAAAAAAAAAAAACAAAAAAAAACAAAAAAAAAAACAAAAAAAAAACGCTAAAATGAATTTAATATGAGAGATAATTTTTTCTGTGTCGTTTTTTTTTTTTTTTTTTTTTTTTTTTAAGCAAATATACTCAACAGAATTTTTATTTAATGATGGACTGATAAATTTCATTTAAATTTTCAATTATTTATTTCCCACATTAATTTAATGAAAATGCAACTCATTTTTGCAAGTGTTAGTGTGACGATATGAGATGCAATGATAATGTAGATCTATTGTTTTGAAATTTATGACAAGAATGAATAAATCACTATTTATTTTTATTTTATTTTATTTATATGTTAATCATTTATATTATTTGTGCATAAAGTATATTTTTGTCGATGGAAGAACAACCAAAATGGCAATAAAACTCAATAATATTCACTTATATTGCAGTGTACAATGGTTATAAGTATTAGTTGACGTTTGTCACAAAAGGGAGATAACTCAATTCGTAATATTTCCAAAATGCTTATTACATACTATGCCTATAAGGAATTTGTTTTGCTCGTCCCTTGGACTTTGTTATAAACAAACTTCACTGTAATTAATGTATAGACATGTATATTCCAGCCATTAGATGATTAAAGCACTTGAAGGCACACAATCAAAAAAAAAAAAAAAAAAAAAAAAAAAAAAAAAAAAAAAAAAAAGCCAGAAATTAGAATTTTCTAAAAAAAAATTGGCACACACATCCCTAAAAACATTTTTGAAAACACTAAGATGTATCTATGCGAGTCCTTCTTCACGGAAGATATGTACATTTGTCATCTGCATTCTGTTATAGTGTTCACCCTACCACCCATAACAGTATCACATAACACCAAGTTTTTGGAAAATTAAATCACAGAGAAACAAGAGGCCCCAAAGGGCCTGTATCGCTCAACTGGCATTTTATTTGCATGTGAATTTCAGACAGCCATGCCACTAGCTATTGCCAGTTGAGCTAAAATGTTTCAGAAAAAAATGATATGTATGTGAAATGGCTATACATCTACTGTCTATATACCAAATTGTATGATATATAAATGTGTATCGGCAATTCATTAATTTTTGCTATTTAAAATAACGGCGGCCATTTTGGATGCCACAGTTTGTGCAAACTTTAATCTGCATCACCTAGGGACCTTGCACACCAAATTAGCTGCAAATAGGTCCAGTAGTTTCTGAGGAGAAGATTTTTAAAGAATTGGCTAAATATAGCACCTTATTTGAATATTCTGCTAATAGCAACCCAATAAAAAATGTTTCTGTAAAACCCGTTACATATGTTAAATGGCTATGCATCTACTTTCTATATACCAAATTGGAACTAAATAAGTTGATAAATAAACATGTATCAGCCATTTATCACTTTTTGCTATTTATAGTAACGGCGACCATCTTGGATGCCGCAGGAAGTTGATTTGTGCAAACTTTAATCTGCATCACCTAGGGACCTTTCACACCAAATTTGGTTAAAATGTGTCCAATAGTTTCAGAGGAGAAGATTAAAGTTTACGCATGAACGCACGCACGGACGCACGCACGCTTTGCCATGCCATAAGCTCAGCTGGCTATTGCCAGTTGAGCTAAAAATCACTATCAGGTGTATCTATAACTTAAGTTTGTAAGAAAGATGTCCTGAAAGGTTGAAAAAAAATTCCATGAAGAGTTAACAGCAGATCAAAATGCCAAGGTTATATCTTTCAGAAAATAATTAATGAAAGGATGAAAATGGCACATAAAAATCAAACAAGTATTTTTGTTATATATATACTGAACAAAACAAATTGCAGAGCTTATCACAATTACATTTGTTGTAAATATCAAATAAGAAAAATAGGATTCAACAGTAGAAATTCGCTTACATTTATTGAAATTCTTTATTGCACTCAAAGCAAATGAAGGTAATACTGAAGGTTTAAACATGTAATATACACATTAGTGCGATTGACATAACTAAACAATATAAGAAACATAATTTATGGAAAGACTTCATTTTGCATCTGCCACTAAGAATTTGATTTCAAATGAAATAGCAAAAAATGACATTTTGAAAAAAAGACTAAAATCAGTTTGAACCTTTTTGAGAAAAATACAATTTTGAAAGTATTTTTATTTAATTGGGGAGGGGGGGGGGGGGGGGGCAAAAGTAAAAAAGGATGTTTTCCCAATTAAACTTTATATGGTAAGAAAGATATCATGAATTTATTTATTTTTTTTTTTTTGACATTCTGTGGATAATTCATTAGGTATAACCTGCCATTCCAATTTTGCAAAATATAATAATAATGATAATATAAATAAATAAATAAATAAATAAATAAATAAATAAATAAATAAATAAATAAATAAATAAATAAACAATAAATAAAATAAATAAATAAAATCAAATTAATCAAAAATAAAAATTTTAATAGAAATTCTGATTAGAAAAAACTTACATCAGATGCACAACTACACAATATAAGAAAGTTTGATAAGATATACATTCATGAATGGTTTAGGGGGAGTTGTACAGACATTGCAGATAGAAAAGGCAACAATCAATTTCAAAAACAAAACCAATACATGTATTCAAATTTCAATAAGTAAAACACAATTTTCCATTTTGTTTTCAAGCACTATTCTGAGCTATGATTGTACACAAATATATCAAATATATCACAATATAAACTTGTCAAGTACATGTATATCTTGTAAGTTTGTGGAACATTTGGCTTTCTACTTGCTGGGTCTGATAAAATGTTTCAAGATAAATTCAATTTCACATTTCAAAATTGACTTACAAGATTGTGGTTTATTTACAGGTATCTAGTATATGTATATATTTTGTACCTGGGATATCAGGATTATAAACAAGATCAGTTTAAACTGTCGTCGCATGAGAGATGTCTCTGGTCGCATTGTATAAAATTTTCGTTATTTTTTTTAAATTGCAATCGGTATTTTAAAAAGTTTGTCAAAATAAAAATAAAATACAGAACTTTAATGGATGCTGTCCATAACTGGTAATTCAAAACCCGTTAGGTGATTGAATTTACATGCAACTCCCATACATAGATTAACTATGCAAGTATGTTAACTTCCTGGGGTTGAAAAAGTGCACAAAATATTTTCTAGTTTGACGTAGATATACTTTAAATAGGGTGTAAATATTGCTACTGCTACAACAGTTCACTACTGTTACTGTTTATAGTAGTAAAGTAGATCTACAGAACACTTTGTAAACAACTTAGATCTGAAAAATAGAAAATTCATTGACCTGTTGACTGTGCTGTCACGTTTCAAAATCAATAAATTATCAAGTTTACACTATAACGATTGAAAAAAATTAAACAATGTTGTGACAAGCTATGCGTTTTATAATCCGCTTACCAGAACCTGTCCGTCTTTAGCAAATAAATAGATATTTTATAAGGTTTTATCACGTCAAAACTTGCGTCTTTGTCGGCGGTTCAAAAGTAGAATTTAACGCGAGTATTTCGAAACTGAAAGTGGAAACTATTAACTTTCTTCACTGTTTCTGTTATAAGTAAACAGTCGTTGTTCAAATGTCAGCTTATTTTTATTTGCAAAATATTCACGAAGATACCGTTGATTAGCAAAAAGTTAAAATAGTCGTCTTATATGTAATAAAAAGTTGAAAATTTCTGTTATATGTATCATTTTCGTATTGCGTTTAATACCACTTCATTGTCATTGAAGCGCTTGACGGGTCAGAAAGACAGAGTACGTATTTTAATACACCTTCATTTTTAACAATATTTTTTCTAACGTTTCATAACTTTCTATGTTATTTCTTTCTTCATATTCAAGAGCTAGATTAGATTGAGCTTGTAAATTGGATTGATTATCACGAATCCGTGTGGTCACTATTATTTTTTCCAATGTGGGTTAAAAAAGAATCTGCTCACAGCTTGGTCAAAGAGCTTGTAATGAAGTTAGAGAATACATATCAAAAATAGAAACAGTCTTAATGTCAAATCAAAATTATAATTATCAAAAATATTGTATGATAAAAAAGTATCGGTTCATTTAAATGAAAGTGGAATTCACATCAATAAATCATGATAAATCAACTCAAAATGAAATGGTTGATTGGTTGAATTTTGTTTTACATCATATCAGCAGTTTTTCGACTGTTCATTACCAGAAACATTTAAATGTTGAAGATTAATATTAACACAAGTTTACAAGTGTTTCTGATCAGCATTGCACTTTTGGCGACTTTTAGAGTGCTAGTACACTCACTCTCAGTATCCATGATAAACAAAACAGACCAGTAAGTCCATTACACTGGTGCCAGGCCAACCATTTAACGCCTACGAGAAAGAAAAACCTTTCTCATGTGTAGTTGACCAGGGTCAAACTCCTAGTGGTGAGATGCCGTAAGCTGGTGGGCTAAGGCCTTAATCCATTGGTCATTGTAGCCACCCACAGACATAATGACAATAGATTAATATAACTTTTTTGTGAGAACATGATATAGGTTAAAAGAATCAGATTCAGCCTTATTTATGTCTTATAATTTAGCATTATTCCTGTGTTTTTTCACCTCACTTATCTCTGTTTTGTCCAACAAGTAGGACTTATCTCTTTTTTCATCTCACAGTAGGGCTTGTAAATCTCTTTTTATGTCTTACAAGTAGGACCTATCTCTATTTAAGTCTCACAAGTAGGACTTATCTTGGTTTTCCTCTCATAAACAGGACTACCCCGTTTTGTCTTACAAATAAACCCTATCTCTTTTTTGTCTTAAAGTTAAAAGTAAAACCCATATCCCTGTTTTTGCTTCACAAACAAATCTTATCAATGTTTTGTTTTATCTATTTCAGGTACAGCTGAAAGTAAGTACAATAGATTAAATCAATGCAAATGTTTACAAATCTTGTATTTAAGACATTATTCTTATGTTTCTGTTTTCAGTGCTCTGTCCAAGAAATTATCCTGTGATATAAATGTTATCAAGCCCAAAATTTGATTTATTTGATTCTTAAACAGAATGCTGCCATCACTGCATACTGGAAGAGTTGTGATTTGTTTTTACAAGAAAATATTATGTTTGTCTCCATGCCATATAGTACAAACTCAGAACAGATTGATGTCTGACATCTCTCGGAAGAATTTAGCTGGAAGCACTGATTTTTGTGTAGAACCAAATAAAGGGCAGTCCAATCCACTTGTGAATAGTACAAATAAAGGTGACAGTTTCAATAATGGTGTTGAGAAACATGGGTCTTGTACTATCAGGAATTGTTCAATTAGAGGTGTCAATTGTGAAACCAATTTGAAGTTTGACAAGGATCCTTTAACTGGAGTTATTGATTGTGATATTAATGTAAATACAGACTTATTTCAATATGATTCATTGAATAATAACAATGTTTCAGTTAGTGAGAATTTTTGGAATGATTCCTGGTGTTGCAAAAGACCATTTATAACAAAAACTAATTTTAAGAGCGATTTCAAAGGTTTAATCACATCTGATAACTGTAAAACCAGTTTGAAGATTTTTGATACAGGTGTGTCTATTTGGAATGAAACAATCTCAAGAGATATATTTCAAAATACTAACAGTTGTTTCACAGAGCAAAAACAAAAATCATTTCTGATTACCAATATAGGCAGTGGGAATAGTTTGAATTCTAAAATGGGCAAATTCCATAAACAGTTTTATAGACATTTTTCCAAAGTTACAGCATTAAGCTCACTATACAACCATTTTCATTCCTCCAATGGTAACAACACAAACAAAATGATTTCAAGGAACATAAGTAAAAAAGATTATGAATTTCCAAATTTTGATGAAGCAGACATTTCGGAGATTTTTCAGAGAGGGGATGGACCTGGAGGACAGGCAACAGCAAAAACCAATAACTGTTGTATACTGACACATCATCCTACAGGCATTGTTGTAAGGGTATGTAGATCAAACAGGATTTTCATTCCATAAAGATTAACAAGGCTTGTTGAATCTCACTTAGTGAAACAAAATCAATTTTGTTAATGAAAATATGAAAAATAAGGTTATCTCTTAACATGGACTTTATCTGAACCTGAGAAAAAATACAAATATTGGTATATGATATAGAAAAAAAAATACAAGAATGGAACCCGCCAGCATACCACGTGATCAGTACCCTTTAACTTTTGTGCGGAATGAAATGGATAACGTTTACATTAAATATTCCTGAAAAAACATAGTTATAACAGGATTTTATGTGATTACATTGTCAATAGAAATAATTGTCCAGTACGAGCACTATGAGGTACCACATGGTGCACTGAGGAATTCCATTTGTAAAGAATCTATACAGGGTAAATTTGTAACTTGTACTGTATAGATCCAAGACCTGATTACTTGATGACTAAGAATGACTTGATACTCAAGTTTTACTATTTTATCAAAGTCAAAAACACTTCTTGGGGGGCTACAAACTTGAAAAGTTTGTTAATCTTCATTTTTGTTCAATAATTTATTCAATCAAACTGACATTATCTGTTAGAAAATTGAACATTTTTTATAATTAAAGGCATCAAAGCATGGAACTTTATATTTTGTACATGTATTATGCTGTCTGCTAGGTTTTTAATATTTGTTGTTGTGGACCTTCATCTTAAGTAAATTTTTTTGTTTAATTTAGTTAATTTTATAGTTTATAGCATTAAAGTTATATGTTAAAATATATAAATTTACTGTAAACAAAATGTTTATTTTATTTTTTATTACAGTGTCATGAAACCAGAAGTTTGGAAAAAAATCGTGCAAGGGCTCGTGAAAAGTTGAGAGTACAGTTAGATGTGTATTATAATGGAGAAAATAGTTTTTTAGCTTTACAGCAGAAAGAGGGTATTGAACATCGAGCAAAGAAAAGAGACAGATCTAAGAAAAGACTAGAAATGAAGAAAGCTTGGAAAGAAAAAAACCAAAAAGAAAACAATACTGAAACAGAATAAAAGAGAATGAATTATTGGACATATGTGTATTATGAGTGATATGTTTATTTAGAAAATGGATATTGCTGACATGTTTGAAAATTAGCTTGATTTTGATCTTGCCACATGAAAAGTGCAGAATATAACAATTATGTGATTGGCATCATTATTGTTGTCTGTACTAATGCAGACATATTGGTTCAATATTTTTCAAACATTAAAATCATTTTTTAAAAAGTACATTGTATAAGAGACAGGAAAAACAGGATAAGGAAACATCACACCCTATATATATATATATATAATGTGTATTATATATATCATTGAATAGTAAAGTGATATAGAAGGTAGAAAATAAATTATTGAGATGGCTTTTCAAGTAAGACTTGCAATCAGTGTATAATATATTATTTTGTTCACAATGACTGAAATCTGTCTTGAAAAAAAATATCATTACACTTTTTAGGATGTA
Organism: Tegillarca granosa; assembly: GCA_029721355.1. Lineage (NCBI taxonomy): Eukaryota > Metazoa > Mollusca > Bivalvia > Arcoida > Arcidae > Tegillarca > Tegillarca granosa. The sequence continues at coordinate 13,386,706 of CM056607.1, forward strand.
TAAGAACTGACTCTAGAAAACTATCTTTTTACAAAAAATACCAGTGGTTTTTTTTTTTTTTTTGTATTTGTAAGAAATATGTTGTTAAGAAAACAACATTATTGATATTCTGTAATTCACAGACAGACTGACATCAACTTTTATGTTAAACAAAACATTCAGTTTTCACAATTATTTAACCTGGTATATGGTGACTACAAACATTCAGTTTTCACAAGTATCTAACCTGGTATATGGTGACTACAAACATTCAGTTTTCACAAGTATCTAACCTGGTATATGGTGACTACAAACATTCAGTTTTCACAAGTATCTAACCTGGTATATGGTGACTACAAACATACAGTTTTCACAAGTATCTAACTTGGTATATGGTGACTACAAACATTCAGTTTTCACAAGTATGTAACCTGGTATATGGTGACTACAAACATTCAGTTTTCACAATTATTTAACCTGGTATATGGTGACTACAAACATTCAGTTTTCACAATTATTTAACCTGGTATATGGTGACTACAAACATTCAGTTTTCACAAGTATCTAACCTGGTATATGGCGAGTACAAACATTCAGTTTTCACAGTTATTTAACCTGGTATATGGTGACTACAAACATTCAGTTTTCACAAGTATCTAACCTGGTATATGGTGAATACAAACATTCAGTTTTCACAAGTATCTAACCTGGTATATGGTGACTACAAACATTCAGTTTTCACAAGTATCTAACCTGGTATATGGTGACTACAAACATTCAGTTTTCACAAGTATCTAACCTGGTACATGGTGACTACTAACATTCAGTTTTCACAAGTATTTAACCTGGTATATGGTGACTACAAACATTCAGTTTTCACAAGTATCTAACCTGGTATATGGTGAATACAAACATTCAGTTTTCACAAGTATCTAACCTGGTATATGGTGACTACAAACATTCAGTTTTCACAAGTATCTAACCTGGTATATGGTGACTACAAACATTCAGTTTTCACAAGTATCTAACCTGGTATATGGTGACTACAAACATTCAGTTTTCACAAGTATCTAACCTGGTATATGGTGACTACAAACATTCAGTTTTCACAAGTATTTAACCTGGTATATGGTGACTACAAACATTCAGTTTTCACAAGTATTTAACCTGGTATATGGTGACTACAAACATTCAGTTTTCACAAGTATCTAACCTGGTATATGGTGACTACAAACATTCAGTTTTCACAAGTATTTAACCTGGTATATGGTGACTACAAGGATTATTATTATTATTATTAAACTTTACATGTATAGGTAATATTGTTATATAGATTTTAATATCAGGTGACTTTTTTGTACATCATTAATAAATCTGTTGACATGGTTTACTTAAAAGGCTGATTTAAAGGAAAAAATTGTTGATTGTGTCAATGTTAAATAAATATAAATAATAAATAAATAATATGAATTTTTTTAACAAGAATACAATGTTGAATATTTTAATTTATAATATATTGCCAAAATCTAAGGGTAACAAAGTGTTCATTATTGTTATATTTTACATACAATGTATTTGAAAACACACAAGTCCTGGATGACTTGGTAGATAAACTGTAGCAGTCTATTAAAAAAAACACATACCCCTGTCCCCTGCAGAAGCTAAGTCTAAAATTTGACCTCATTACCTTGACCTTTTCCTCTAATCAGTGTAGTTTGGTATGTGATAAAAGAAGGTTATACATAGAAGTTTCTTGCGTTCTAAGTTTTTGAAATTTTAATTTGATAGATGAAACTGTTCATCTTATCAAAAATGTTTAATATTGGACCACATTTGATTTATTTTAGTTGTGACTAGAAAACAAAAAGAGACCAAAGCACAAAGAAAGCAGAGGTTGTCTGATGAGATACTGCATGTTACAAAACCCTTTCTATATATACATGTACATTATACATATACTCATGTATATACACAATCACTGAAGTGATACTGCATGTTACAAAACCCTTTCTATATATACATGTACATTATACATATACTCATGTATATACACAATCACTGAAGTGATACTGCATGTTACAAAACCCTTTCTATATATACATGTACATTATACATATACTCATGTATATACACAATCACTGAAGTGATACTGCATGTTACAAAACCCTTTCTATTTATACATGTACATTATACATATACTCATGTATATACACAATCACTGAAGTGATACTGCATGTTACAAAACCCTTTCTATATACATGTATACATGTACTTTATACATATACTCATGTATATTCACAATCACTGAAGTGTATTCATATATTTATATATATATATATATGTTTCAGCTGACTTTAAACTCAATATAGATGAAGTCAGACATAGTGGTTCTGGGTGAATAGCGGTATAGTGTAAACATTTTTTGTTTTTTTATTTTGGATTCTTTTTTCTTAAATCTATATCTTTGTGATAATTCAGTTCAAAATACCAAAATTATCCCTATAAATCTTGTCATACTCCTGGTATCCAGACAAATGCATGGATGATGTTTCACGGTCAAGTCTAATATTGAAACGGTCAGGTCTAGGATGAAAAAGATACTGGTGTATCCAGCAGAGAAAAGCACCTACCTTTTGAAATGAGAGAGAAGTTGTCTGTAGGCTGGCATTTAAGACCACTTGGTCACCTTGAGAAATATACAACCTGTATAGTTGATTAAGTTAATGTGGACTTTATACATGTATCTTTGAAATTCATAAAATAAATACATGTAAGCAGTTATAGCTCTGATTTAAGAACTTGTTATTAAAGTCTACAGGGGGAATACTTTGACTACATGTAGCTTTTAACAGTACAGTAGAGATAATAAAATATGTAAATGGAAAAACCCTGAAAAAAACACAATTTGAAAACTGATTACCTTAATTGGACATTTTATTGTTTTGGTAGCCAAGTGGACACTTAGAAATCAATAGTTCCTCTCACCACCTAGGTTCAAATCCAACCTTGGCAGATTCTAGTGTGAGAAAATTTGTCAGTGTTTGATTGATGAATTTCAGGACACTCCAGATTCCTTTACCATTCCAGAACTGACTTCTTTAATGATTTGGGTCCTAAAACACCATTTCTACACTTTACTCTAAATTGGACATTTTGTTCAAAACAAGAATGGATAAAGCATGCTCTTTACCTGAAAACTAAAAAATGCAGTACTAGGTCGCATTGCATGCTAGATTAAATAAAAAAGCCTGAACCAGAATTCTGATATACTTGTTTGAGTACAAGGCATGTAGATTCTTTTTTTCTTCCATATCTGCTCATGTGAGATAGGGTTTTCCCCTATGTGAGAAATGTGTATCTCACATGGGCTTGACGTCACAGTTAGGTGACAATCACATGATGTCATCCTTTGAGTAAATGATGTCATCTTGCGGGAAAATGACAGCCGGACCTCCAAAATTTAGAAATTTTAAATGCGTTTCAAATGTTAATACTCAGATATTATGATAAATAACTTTTTCTTCAAGTTTATACATTTTGTATAAACCAAAATTAAGTATAGTCTATCCAATGGTCATATTTATTTTTATATAGAATGTTGAATAACAGAGTTAGATTTTTCAAACATGGTGCCCATGGATATGTAAATCATATTTGAAGCCAAAAATTGACATTAAAATGGAAGAAAAAGAATCCATTATGAGTTTATCCATGTAGGATAGGGAAATCTCACCCTCGGGGTTGAATATTTATGTCAGAGACTCGGCAAGCCTCGTCTCTGACTGAAATATTCAACCCCTAGGGTGAGATTTCCCTATCCTACATGGATACTCATAATGGATTCTTATAATCTTACTTGTTCTTAGTTACATGCTTAATTAGGAACAGTTTGGTTCTGGTGTCCAACATCAAGAACACTACCCACTTTCATCCACAACAGTTTTCTAGATCTTGATTACAATGAAGTATTGTATACCTATGTATTTTATTGCAGTTTAAAGGTGCATATGGTCAGAAAGAGTGGAATAGGTATTTTATTTGTTAAAGATCAGTTTATATTCATAAAAGTGGAATGTAATAACCATGGAAAATCAAAATAGTTTAAAAAGTGAAGGTTTTGCTGTTCATACTGATGTGTGAGTATTAAGTGGTAAACTATATATAGTATAACATGTCTGATTGGAACACTGTCTAATAAAAATAATGTAAGAAATACATATTGGAACCTGTCTAAACAGAATGGTCTCTAACTAGAATATGGGTTTCTTTGAAAGAGACTAAAAAACTGATGTCCCATGTCCAGCAGGCATGGCACATTAAAGAACCCTCCCTGCACATTGCCCTAAGCTCACTGATAAGGTTTGAATTTCTGCCACTTCATCATGGTTGATAATGTCTTGATATAAGTTAAATATTCTTGACTGGGACTTAAACCCATTAAATCAGTCAATCTAACCAAATATAAAAAAGGAGTTGAACATGTCTTAACTGAACACTTCCTGACCAAAATACATGTGTATTACAAAAATTAGAGTTGAACTCTCCATAAAAACACTCTTTGACCAAAACACTGAACAAAATATATGCTTTAATGGCTCACCTCAAAAGAGTAGAAGGTTATGGGTTTGAACCAGGGCTGAATCATACATATTAAGATTATAAAATTTGAGATATTGCTTCATATCCTGTTGCTAAATTTGAGTGGAGTGGAGTTGAGTATTGGTGTTTTACGCCCCAGGCAAGAATCTTTCACTTATTTCGAGGCGGTCAGTTCTGGAATGGTGGAGGAAACCGGAGTGCCCGGAGAAAACCATCGACCTTCGGCAAGCAAACTGACAAACTTTCTCACACTAGGATCTGTCCCGAGTGGGATTCGAACCCATGCGGTGAGAGGCGCTGTGATCCGTAAGCGTGCGCTTTAGACCACTCTGCCACCGAGGCCCCGTTGTTAAATTTTAGATATTGCTTCCTCTCCTTGTGTTGGGCATTGAAGAACAGTTTATATAGAACACTCGGACTTTTACACTGAAAAAAATATATAAGCCCATCTCAAAGGAACCTTAAAACACTTTCTTTATGGATTTGATTGAATGGAGTTTTACATCCCAGTCAATATTATTTCATTTACATAGAGACATCACCAGCTGTAGGTGAAGTGGCAGAAATTTTGACCTTTGAACTGTGCTCGGGGCAAAATGCCATGCCTGCTGTGACACAGGGGCACAGCATGTTCTTTAACATGGCATGCCTGCTGTGACACAGGGACATTTGTTTGAAAGGTCTCCTCCGAAGGACCCTCAAGCATAGATGTGGTCACAATAGCAAGTATTACAGTACTGTATATGTTTCAAAGTTGCAGAGCTATTGACAAAATTTGCATAATATGTGTTACTGTTTATTATTATTCTTTATATCTGTACGATATTATGATTCACATCATGTACTGATTCTTTGTCATATTTGTTTTTGAAAATGCAATGTCTGTTTCATTCAGACAAAATTTGAAAAAAATTAATTTTTTTTGTTAATCACTCAATATGCAGGTGTTGATTTTTTGGAAGATATTATTTTATTGTTGCCAGTATAAAGGTATGTTTGGTTTTATGTAGAGCAGCATGAATGACCTTTTGTGACCTACAGCAATAATTGTCATTTCAGGTATAAAGGTATAACAATAGACTCAAAAGACCAGGATTTTAAAGATGATGCAGAATTTGACCAGTGTTTGACAAGTAAATTATTTTCAATATTGAGGCTCCCATTTACACGTTTTATGTGTCCATGGAAACATGAAACATAGCAGACATACACCATTGGCTTTAATCACTATTTATGTCTTTATACACTTGCAACTGGAATGAAGTTTTTTATTGAAAATTATACCCCTCTCCAACCCATTATAAAACCAACTTCAAAGGTCAGGAATGTAGCCTTATTTACAAAAAAAGATAAAAGATTTGTTGTTTTGAATCCTGAATGAGGATGCATTGGGATTCAGTAAGTTTTAAGTGAAAATATAGCTTTTTGCCAGATAATTTTTACTACTGTAGGTGTGTGTTTTAAGACTGGAGACCATCTTTTTTTGGAATTATCATTGACACCGAAGACATTTCATTTATTTTTAACATAAGATCAACTTCCTAATTCTTTATCAAACTTTAGTGATAAAATTTTAAATGAGTGTAACTTTGAACCAATAAATGGTTAGAAATAAAGATAATTGCATAGAAAGAATATATACATGTACAATTGTATTTTTATTATTACAGATGCTATTCCAAAATGGCAGGAAAAGAGAGTCAGAGGATTATGGGTAAAAATAGATGTCAAACATTCTTCTTTAGTTCCTGTTTGTGCAAAGGTAAAATAATTTATTTGGTTTTTTTTTTTTTTTTTTTTTTTTTTTTTTTGTTAAATAATTTTGTAAGCCTAGCTATGTCATTTTTTAAAATGCCAGATGTCTGTTTTAGAATCCAAATTCATTTTAAAATAGTGTAGTAATTTGATATTTTGAAGGCAAAAATAACTAGAGCTGTCTCTGAAGAAGACTATTACCCCCTTCTCCCAAATGTTGGTGGAGAAATTTGATCGTGGGTGATGGGTTCCAATGAGGCTTGTCATCTATGCATAGTTTCAGAATAATTGTAGCATACAATTCTTCCATATTTATAAAATACTCAACTTTCCAGTAACATACAATAAACTTAATGACATGATAATTACACAATTATAATGCATACCTAAATATATTTTGACATGATGAAATTTAACATTTCCAAAAAATTAAAAAGTACATTTTTATATTTCGATAATTAAAGTTTCTCAACTACTCTGTAAAAAGATAAAGAGTTTTTTTTATTTTTTTTTTTTTTTTTAAGCACGGGTTTGACTTTAATCATGCACAGCCAGGTTATGTGATGATGACAAGGTGGTTATCTACTGAGCAAAACAGACTTCCAGAATATGCAAATCAGTATCTAGGTAAACTTAATCCTTTATTTTACTGTTCTTGTAGAATAGTATTATCACTTCTAGATCTTTTAGGTTGTCGCACCAAAGAGTGGAATGGAATAATGGTGGTTTACGTCCCAGTCAAGATTCTTTTACTTATACTGAGGTGGAGGAAACTGGAGTGCCTGGAGAAAAACAACAGAACTTAGGCAAGCAAACTGTCAAACTTTCTCACACTAATTATAAGATCTGCCCAAGCTGGATTTGAATCTAGGTGGTGAGAGGCACTGTGATCCATAATCTAGGTGGTGAGAGGCACTGTGAACCATAATCTAGGTGGTGAGAGGCACTGTGATCCATAAGCTAGGTGGTGAGAGGCACTGTGATCCATAATCTAGGTGGTGAGAGGCACTGTGATCCATAATCTAGGTGGTGAGAGGCACTGTGATCCATAAGCTAGGTGGTGAGAGGTACTGTGATCCATAAGCTAGGTGGTGAGAGGCACTGTGATCCATAATCTAGGTGGTGAGAGGCACTGTGATCCATAATCTAGGTGGTGAGAGGCACTGTGATCCATAAGCTAGGTGGTGAGAGGCACTGTGATCCATAAGCTAGGTGGTGAGAGGCACTGTGATCGATAAGCTTGGTGGTGAGAGGCACTGTGATCCTTAAGCTTGGTGGTGAGAGGCACTGTGATCCATAAGCTAGGTGGTGAGAGGCACTGTGATCCATAATCTAGGTGGTGAGAGGCACTGTGATCCATAAGCTAGGTGGTGAGAGGTACTGTGATCCATAATCTAGGTGGTGAGAGGCACTGTGATCCATAATCTAGGTGGTGAGAGGCACTGTGATCCATAATCTAGGTGGTGAGAGGCACTGTGATCCATAATCTAGGTGGTGAGAGGCACTGTGATCCATAAGCTAGGTGGTGAGAGGCACTGTGATCGATAAGCTTGGTGGTGAGAGGCACTGTGATCCATAAGCTTGGTGGTGAGAGGCACTGTGATCCATAAGCTAGGTGGTGAGAGGCACTGTGATCCATAATCTAGGTGGTGAGAGGCACTGTGATCCATAAGCTAGGTGGTGAAAGGCACTGTGATCCATAAGCTAGGTGGTGAGAGGTACTGTGATCCATAAGCTAGGTGGTGAGAGGCACTGTGATCCATAAGCTAGGTGGTGAGAGGCACTGTAATCCATAAGCTAGGTGGTGAGAGGCACTGTGATCCATAAGCTAGGTGGTGAGAGGCACTGTGATCCATAATCTAGGTGGTGAGAGGCACTGTGATCCATAAGCTAGGTGGTGAGAGGCACTGTGATCCATAAGCTAGGTGGTGAGAGGTACTGTGATCCATAAGCTAGGTGGTGAGAGGCACTGTGATCCATAAGCTAGGTGGTGAGAGGCACTGTGATCCATAAGCTAGGTGGTGAGAGGCACTGTAATCCATAAGCTAGGTGGTGAGAGGCACTGTGATCCATAATCTAGGTGGTGAGAGGCACTGTGATCCATAATCTAGGTGGTGAGAGGCACTGTGATCCATAAGCTAGGTGGTGAGAGGTACTGTAATCCATAAGCTAGGTGGTGAGAGGCACTGTGATCCATGATCTAGGTGATGTTTTAAATAACTAGAGATTTTATTTCAGAAAAGACTGATAAAAATACTGATTTTTGGTACTGTACAAGTATATTTATTAGCATGTATTATTTTTGGCGCTCCTGAGGGTCCCAAATATTTAGCATGTATTAATATTGGACCTCTCATTGCTTCCCATAAACAGGTGAGCTAAAATTAATGTTGGTTGAAATGAAATTAACGCCAAAGTGCCAATTTAAATACACAGCTAGAATAAATACATGTACTTAAACAGTATATGGCAAAATTCTATGACTTAAGCCTTCATATTGTTATATTTTTGCAGGTGTTGCTGGAATAGTGATCAATGATAAAGGTGAAATGTTAGTCATACAGGAAAGATTTAATGTTGTAGCCCCTCACTGGAAATTACCTGGTGGTCTGGCAGATAAAGGTATGTGTAGGAGTCTAGGTGAGAGAGAGAGAGAGAGAGAGAGAGAGAGAGAGGTCCCATATTAAGCATGCTCATGCATTTATCCAGTCAATTAACATTGCAAAGATAGTCCACCAAGGTACTATTGATACCTTATTCTATTTATCTCTTATTCTTTTTTTAAAAACAATCATGTTATGTCCATTTCAGTTTCCTTTGATAATAAAAATGTGTTACAAGAAATATATTTTTAGTTCCATCTTTTTAAGAGTCTTAAGTGTCTTCTTAGGAAGTAACACATCCAATAACCTAGGTTGTGAATCCGACTTAGGCAAAACCCAGTGTAAGTGTGAAATTTGCTTGTGAAAGGTCAACGGTAGTGGTTTATTCAGGTACATGTAGGAGTCTAGGAGATCAGGGGATGTTTGTTCCCTCCACAATCCATGATCTGACTGCCTCCATAAAAGTAAAAAAATCTCAAATTGGTCATAGAACTCTAATACTTCACTCAACTGTTTTGAGAGTGTTTAAATAAGCAAGCCATTTTTACAGCACTAATATTGACAGAAAATAAAAAAAAAATGCCTAAAATATATAAGCCACAGTATTGAACTGAACTGATTACCATTTTTTTTTGAAAGCCAGTGAAATGTCAAAAGTAATAAGTGTGCTTCCAACCTTTTTTACTTCACAGGTGAAGACATAGCTCAAACAGCAAAGAGAGAAGTTTATGAAGAGACTGGGATCGAGGCAGAGTTTGTGTCCGTGATATGTTTTAGACATCAACACAATTTTAGATTTGGTTGTTCTGACTTTTATTTTGTGTGTTTAATGAAGCCAGTTGGTGGCGAAATCAGACCTTGTCCACATGAGATAGCAGCATGTAAATGGATTGATGTAAGATTTCAAACTAAGTTATATTAATTTCTGTCAACATGTACAAAACAGTAATTAGGACTTCATGATGACAAGATGAACAATTCCAAATGTATAATGTAATTGAAACCATGTGATAGACAGATGATGCATGATGTCACAATGGGAAACATGTTACTCTCTATAGCAAATATAAATGGTTTAATTCTTTTTAACTTTGCATTAACCATAGCTTGGTCCATTCTCCATTTTTTACGTACTGTTAACTGTAAACAGTGCTAGAGGTTCTGATCTTTTGCCTCATTCAACAATCAACTTAAGCCTTAAAGATGTGATTTTTGATATTCCTTTTTATTGTTTTGTACATGTACATCAATATGACCCATTAGTGAAAGTGGCTTTATTTGATGGCCTGTATTAGATAGTTGGTGGGATTTTGTCAAAAATGGCTTTATTTGATGGCCTGTATTAGAGAGTTGGTGGGATTGTGTCAAAAATGGCTTTATTTGATGGCCTGTATTAGAGGGTTGGTGGGATTGTGTCAAAAATGGCTTTATTTGATGGCCTGTATTAGAGAGTTGGTGGGATTGTGTCAAAAATGGCTTTATTTGATGGCCTGTATTAGAGAGTTGGTGGGATTGTGTCAAAAATGGCTTTATTTGATGGCCTGTATTAGAGGGTTGGTGGGATTGTGTCAAAAATGGCTTTATTTGATGGCCTGTATTAGAGGGTTGGTGGGATTGTGTCAAAAATGGCTTTATTTGATGTGCCAGATGTGCACATTTCGGAAAATCATTCCTCATCAGTGACACTGGGAGCCGAAAAGTTTGATAGATTAAAAAACATATGCCAAACAGTTGAAAATTAATGAATCTAAAGTTCCAAAATTATATGAATCCAAATCCAGCTAAGGAATGCTTTGCATGAAGGAACAGATCTTAGTTTTAAATAAATTTCAAAAATTAAGACGCCTGAAAATTTTAGATTTAGAAAAAAATCTTTAAAGGTATGTTTTATAAAATGCATAGAATCCAGAGAACATACTATACTGATTAAGAATTATTACCTGTATTTTGTATCTGTATTTTCAGGTTGATGAGTTTCTAAGTAACCCACACCTCCAACCAAACTTAAAGTTAATAGTGGAGAGTTATAAAAATAGACAAAAGAATGGAAATGTTGGGATAATACCACAACCATCATTACATTACAATAAAAAATCATATGTTAATATATATAGTATACAGCAGCTTAACCAATAAGTCTTAAATGTTATTTGATGAAAAAGTAATTGATTTTTTAAATGGATATTTTAATTTATATATGACTGTAGACAGTTTGAATTGTTCAAAATCAACACTTTTACCACATATTTTAGGATAGGTGTTGGAAAGGTTCAAAATCTAAGACATATAGCGTTATACATTCAAGCTTCAAGGTTACAGTAATCAGAAATATTTATGTTTATAAAAGTATTTTAGTGATTGTTCTTGATTATTTTTTACAAATAGTATCTATTACTATTACCAATATTTGTTACCATGGTTATCTATACAATAGCCATTATCTTTTACAAAGGTCAGTATCTGTTACTATGGTTAATGTCCATTACTATGGTTTAAATTACTATGGCCAATATTTGTTACCATGATTATCTATACAGTGACCATTATCTGCTTCAGTGGTCAGTAACTGTTACTATGGTTAGTGTCAGTTACTATGGTATCTATTACTATGGTCAATATTTAATAACATGATTATCTATACAGTGGCTGTTATCTGCTACTATGGTTACTGTCCGTTACTATGGTTTATATTGCTATGGCCATATTTGTTACCATGGTTATCTATACAGTGACCATTATCTGCTTCAGTGGTCAGTAACTGTTACTATGGTTAGTGTCAGTTACTATGGTATCTATTACTATGGTCAATATTTAATAACATGATTATCTCTACTGTGGCTGTTATCTGTTACTGTGGTTACTGTCTGTTACTATGGTTTATATTACTATGGCCAATACAGTTGAATCTCGTTATCTCGAACACGGATATCTCGAACTTTCGGATAAGTCGAACTTTTAGAAAAAGTCCGGACAGAATTGTTCTTTATTTAACTAAAATAACTCCGGTTATCTCGAACTCGGATATCTCGAATTTCCGGATATGTCGAACAAATTTTTCTTCCCAATGAATGAAAATCCTAGAAAGATTTCGTTAACTCGAACAAAAATTTTAAGAAAATATTTTTTGGAAGATTTAATTAATTTTAAAAATCTAGTGACTTTCGGCATTCTTGATTTAAAACCAATACATTCATTATTATTAAACTGCACTGACCTTCTGATTTCTTTAATCCGTTAATTATTATCGTTGCATAAACAAATAAACCATCAAGAAGATTAACGGGTGTTTTAATTACTGCCAAGCTTAACATAGTGGTTGTGTGATGTGAACATCAATCAAAACAACCGGAAGCTTGGGGTGATTAAAGTACACAAAGCGAAACCGGAATGCGGAACAAAACAGACTCGCTGTTTGTCGGTAAAATACAATAGTGTAATCAGTTATTGACAGATTTTGAGTAAATAAAGAAAATCTTATAAAACAAAATGCGTTTTAACATGTCATTAAGTGAACTTGCTACAAATAAACTGGATGAAGGACCCGGTCCTAGTACTGGGGGGATAGTCAAGTTTTTGAACTCGGCTGAGAAATCCAGCAAGGGATTCAGTATTTAATCTGGGGGGATTACTGGATCAGCTACCGTAGTGGGTAAAGGGGAGGTAAAACGAAAATTAGACACAAAATCGTATGATGTAAAGTATGAGGCGATTATAATTTTTTTTAATTTTCATTGTAGCTGCAGCTGCAACATTGTAGCTGAAAACAAATGTACTTAACACACGTATTTCACTTTTATTAAAAAAAACAGTAAACAATATTTTGTAGCTGGAAAGCAACATAGTCCATGTACTTGTCAGCGGTATACAGATATACTTATGAATAAAATTGTACTTGAATACTGTCTCACAATACTTGAAAATGAACATTGTCGACACTATTTTGTAACCGACTTGCTTTTCACGTATTAAAAGAGATAAGAGGCATCTGTAAATACTGAGAATTTTGTCGACATAAGCATTACATAATACCGGAAGTGACTTCCGATAGGTCTGTACGAGTTACCTCCCTCTTTTGCCGTTTTTTTTTCACATCGTTTATCTCGAACTTCGGATAAGTCGAACTTTTTGCATTTCCCCGCGGAGTTCGAGATAACGATATTCAACTGTATTTGTTACCATGGTTATCAATACATGGCCATTATCTGCTACAGTGGTCAGTAACTGTTACTATGATAAGTGTCAGTTACTATGGTATCTATTACTATGGTCAATGTTTAATAACATGATTATCTATACAGTGGCTGTTATCTGTTACTATTGTTACTGTCCGTTACTATGGTTTATATTACTTTGGCCATATTTGTTACCATGGTTATCTATACATGGCCATTATCTGTTACAGTGGTCAGTAACTGTTACTATGGTTAGAGTCAGTTACTATGGTATCTATTACTATGGCCAATATTTGTTACCATTATTATCTATACAATGGTCATATTGTTTAGTCTGTGAAGTTCAGCTATGCCAAAGTGTCCAATAGTTAAACAAGCTCTTTGAAGCACTTATTAGTCCCTCGCAAGTGAAGTTTTGTAGGTGATATAGGATCTTGCCTGTATATACGTACCTAAGTAAGAAAGTACCTATGTAAGTAACACTTTTTGTCAGAGCTCTAACAAGTTTATTTCTCAACAGAATTTCATGAAACTTCATACATGGGCTTATTATAGTTGTATTCCAACATTTTTTTTCTGAGTTCGATCCGTTTTAACAAAGGCGTTTATTATCGACTAGTTCACGTCATAAAACACGTTTATTCTCTGCTTTCAGAAAACGGATATGGGCGGGGAGGGGGGAGGTTACCCGTCCCAAAGTACCTATGACTGTTATTACCTATCGGTACAAACTTGACAGGGTTTTTGAACACTACCATCATATCATGAACAACAAATGATAGGTTGTTTATGTTATGATTACAGAGTATAAGAGCAAGTCTAAACCACACAAAAACTTGTCATAACAGCAAGTCAAAGCCTTAATATACAATCACGCCTTTTTACGGTTTATTTATAAAAATAACAACTCTTCGCAGTCATATCGTGAACGATCAATACTTTTAACACCAGAGGAAAAGCACACACGTATATTGATAAACACTGATTAACATTGGTTAAAACTTTTCTTTTAAAAGAATTTGACAATTTACTTTTGACTTTACCAATTTCTAGTTTACTTGATGCTATGTCAATAAGTTTGAATAATTCACTCTCGGGTAGGCATGAAACTGGGGAAGCGAAAATGTGCCAGAATTGATGTTTTATGTATTTATGTAATCAGATACTATTTAATTAATATTAAGAGGAACGATATTGTAATTAATTATTTTTGATGTAGAACTTGTTAGCTTTGGTGTCTGAACATACATTGAGCCTTCGCTTATGGATAAGCCAAGTAGTTACACATGAGTGGTTATGCACTTTTAACTACGATTTGTAGTTTATAATATAGATGTCGAGTTGTCAGAAAGGTTTTAATTGTAATGATAATTTGGATATATTTATCATTAAATAATATATACATCTACTTTTTATTTATTTATTTATATTAGTTTGCTGCTTAAGTCAGAATCCTATGTGGCAGGGTATTCTACGGGCACTGATTCCCCCCCCCCCTCTCTCTCTCTCTCCTTTGCCCTAGAAATGGATCCAAAATCTGAAATTTATCAGATTACAAAACTATCCGTATCTTTTCTACTTTTATGCTAGTTGATTTACGAAATGAATGCAAGAATCACGTGGTCGACATTCTAAAATAAGATCGCAATAGGTTTCCCTGTGAGTTTCAACAAAAGTAAAGGTTTTATTATGGTATTGCACTTTTTATGAGAGGCATAGTTGAGGGAAAATGCACAATTTATACACTATGCATAGGAAAACTTAATGCAGCTTTAATAGATTTCAATTTATATATTAACAGTGAATGATGGGCAAACGTCGACCAAATTTGAAAAGTTTCCTAGCACCTCTTGCTTAAGCTTAGACGTTTAATATGAATTTTTTGTAAAAGCCAATGTCAACAATTTTCAAAATCAGCCAAGGCCATATTCGTTTGACCAGTTGCTCAGAAGAGCTAATCATAGAAACATAATACATGCATATGCATTTTTTGAAAATAAATTAAGAGTTGAGTAATGGTGTTTAACGTCCCAGTCAAGAATATTTCACATATCAAGACGTTGCCAGCTATAGACGAAAGTGCAGAACTTTTGCCTGTGCGTTTCGCTGATGGCATCATACAGCAGGGTTATTTTAAGTTCCCATTCGAAAGAATCGCGACTTTCATTTCGTAATGCCGAGTGCTTGGCGAAAGAATAATCACTACCCACTTTCAAGTCTTGGGTCAAAACTGGTTGGGGCTCGAACCCACGACCTGCCACTTACGGAGCGAGCACTCTACCAACTGAGCTACCGCAATGGTAGTTGCTCAGATGAGCTAATCATAGATATCTGATGTCAAGAAATTGAATCCTATTCATCTTTCACATATATTACATGCATCAGTCTTTTTAAGTAAGTTAATAGGTAAGTAAATATTTTATTTTTGTGTCACATGTTATAACATTTATTAACAGAGCATTCATCTTACCTTAAAAACATGTAAATTTATAACACCCAGCCTTTAAGGCTTATGAGACGCATAAAACACAATTATATTGATTACCCTTCACCTAGACCGAGATTGCTCTGCAGTCGAATAAATTTTATTTGGATATTGTCGTTCAATATCCAAATATAAAAATTTATTCGACGGCAGAGCAATCTCTGCTTAATAACAAGACAATCGGTTCTGAGATTGTGGAGGAAACCGGAGTACCCGAAGAAAGACACCTTAGCGGCAAACTTACTCATTCTTTAAACATTTTGATTGGGATTCAAACCTAAGCTATGGAAATCTCTCTCTCTCTCTCTCTCTTCTCTCTCTCTCTCTCTCTCTCTCTCTCTCACACACACACACACACACACACACACAAACACACTTCACGCGCGCCCTTGTGTACGTGTACAATCAGTGATGGTAAAATACTGTATATTTATTGGTTTAATTTACAATAGAGTACTTTAGACTTCTCAATAATGTGTGTTTTATCTTTACCAGTTTGTCATCATTTTAATTCAAATGTTACTTTTCGGATGAAATTCTTTTGTTTTTTTTTTTTAAAAGTGTACCTTCCTTCACTTGCGTAGTGGGCCGTTCGATCAAGAGCATGTTTTCGGTACTTTATTTCAATTTGAAACTGTCTGTCACTTCAATCTCATGAAAAATTACGAACGATTTTCATTCATCTTTAATCATTATTTATTTATACATAGCATTTAGTAATGTATACATCTATTTATTTATTCATTTATTTCTAATTTAAACCATCTAAATTGACTTTTTATTTATCTCTTACGAAAAAGTAATTACATCAACCTCGTCACAAAAACCAGATGTTGCGTTTACCAAGTAGCCAATTGAACGAAGATGTCAAATGTAGTGGATGCACGTGCGTTACAAAATTAAAAAAAAAAATTACGTGTACATTCCAAAACGGTTAAACATTATGCAGATATATATACATTGTATATATATGTTCTACAATAGTTATTCACTGCAACGCGGATGCTGCGTTTTCACTCGCGAGAGCAATGCGGATGATCTGGGACGCGGATGTATTAGATGGCAATCTTTGCTGATGCATTCTGTATTTTCAAAGCGGATGTTCTTATCGCTGGTTTTATTATTAGTAAATGAAAGGCTTGATGTACAACTGGACATTTAACTTAAAGCATAAGGAGAAAGCAGAGAACCGTCGCCTGTTAAAGTTCTGAAGGTAAGTTATTTTATGTTTGCATATTTTTTCTGGTAAAATTTTTTGATTTAAATACACAAGTTTACAAAATACACTTTGGTTTATAAGAGTGGAGTGTGGTAATGATGTTTTATGCCCCAGACAAGAATCTTTCACTTATTTCGAGGCGGTCAGTTCTGGGATGGTGGAGGAAACCGGAGTGCCCGGTGAAAACCACCGACCTTCAGCAAGCGACCTGACAAACTTTCTCATACTAGGATCTGTCCCGAGTGGGATTCGAACCCTGGCGATGAGAAGCACCGTGATACGTAAGCGCGCTTTAGACCACACGGTCACCGAGGCCCTTTGGTTTATAAGAGTTTACATGAAAGAAAACAAAACAAAACTGCCATCATTTTTAGAGATAAAAATCTATCGGTAGAGTAACAACGTCACAATTAAATCAAAGAAATCAAAGAAAATGAAATAAAATAATTTGTTTTGGTGGTTAAATCTTCATTCTGAAGACTTATTATAACGGTTGCATTGTTATACATTTATAACCATTTAGCTTATCATAAAAATTATTTGTAAACTCTTCCTCTGTATTATCATATTACCTAAAATCTAACTTGTCTTTATGTAATAAAATTATTTTAAGTAAGTTTAGATGCTCCAGTCACAACTAATAGAAAGAGGTCTAAATGTACTTAGAATTGAGAGACTCTGTAATCTGTGTGGCAAAGAACTTGGAGATGAATTTCACTATATCATGAACTGCAACGTTTTCTCTTCAGAAAGCATTATTAACATTCCATTTTATTTTAGTAATAGACCAAATACTCTCAAATTTAATCAGCTTTTTTCAGTTACAAAATTCTCTCTATTGAATAAATTATGTAAATTTATCAAAATCATTAATAAGAGGGTTAGTCCTCTAGGCTAGTTATTAAGCAAATATTGTTTTGTAATTTCTTGCACATGCATCGTTTTGTATTTATTTTATGTTCATCTGTCTCTATCACAGTCCCGCACATGTCACTGGGTCACTGGACGAAACTCTCTATAAAACATGCTTCAAGAATAACATAAATTTTATTCACAGATTAATTCTGCAGAATGGCGAAAATAGCTGTGGTCATTTGTGTATTTCTACTAGGTAAGTTAATATAACTTGTTAAAATATTTTATCTATATTTTTTAAAACGCCGTTTTATAACAACAACGTCACAAGCAACCAACTACTATTACCGAATAATAAGTAAAGGCTGTTGGTTGGTTGTAACGTTGTTTAACGCAGCATCAACAATTTTTCAGCTATTTGCGACGTTATTTAAGAAATGAATTTGTGTTTGTTAACGTACATGAGGGTATGAACTATTGAGTCTAACAAGGGTTCACAAAGTACAAAATATTAGCTATTGTAAATATAACAAAATAACGATTAATCCAAGGACAAGTTCGTGTACATGCGTTACATGTGCAAGTGTGTATTATGGTTAGCGCGCACTCGTGGCAACTTTTTGTGTAGGTGCTTGTTTACCGAATCGGTAACCCGCAGTTTCCCGGTCGCGTTATCTTGGCACCGAGGGAACCTATCTTTTCTCTATTCTTTCATGCCGAGTGTCAGGCGTGGAAGCAGTATCTCAAATGTTAAGTCTAATGCATTAACCGATTGGAGTTCGAACCTCTTTCTCTCGCGACGGACGCTCTTCTACTGAGCCAATAATGCGGGCGATTAGTCAAGAGACATGGATCGATAGTTATCAACACTTTTAAGTACTTGTCCAGATTGACTAAATAAACACACTGAGACAAAATTTCAGCAAGCTCGTGCCCCAGTTTCCCAATCATCCACTCAATTGAGTATACACTCAATTCAAATATTCCTATTTTTCTCATCAATTTTCTAAATTTTAAGTTTTAGGAGACAATGTTTTGTTTTATTCAACAAACCTACACTAATCGATTCAAATATAACATTAGACATTCAATTTTCACTGTGTAAAGTCTTTGAGTCTTAAAATCTTTGACATTAAAATATTCCATAATTTGAGTTGAGTGTACACGAACTAGAGTACATGATTGTGAAACTGGAACCGTGTCATCATGTAGAACCTGAATAGATTAAATATGGTATTTGTATCCTAGGTTACATCCCCGTGGCTTCAGCAGCTATTAACTGGTTAGCGTGGTTTGGTCCTATATCATCGATTGTTGGTGCTCTCTTTAGTAGCGCTGCAACAGGAGGAGCCGCCGGGAGTTCTGGCGGCTATTCTGTAGAGGTAAAAATGAATATAGAAAACTGGACGAAATACCAGCTCCATAATTATGCAGCAACAACCGTATCAGGATACGTTCAGAATTATCCAGTGTTTGTGAACGAGGGAGAGAGGAAAATACTGGTATTTAACATAATATGAAATATAGTATACTGACTTTTTCTTACTGTCGACTCGCTTGTCAAAGTTGCCTTCAACATTCCTAGTGTTCGCTTCTTATGTGGGAGGTTGAGGGTTCGAACCCCGACCAGGTCTGACCAAGACTTGTAAATTGGTAAGACTATTCTTTAGTCAAGCACCCGGCATTTAGAAAGGATCAAAACTGATCGCATAGTTAGACTCGACTTAGTTCCTTTCACTTACTCTGTATGGTTTTAATTTGTTCCTGTTTTTAGCTTAGTGAAGCAAATATAAGTAGTGATATAAGATGAACGGAAGATGGCGAGGTATGGTCAATCTACAGATCACGCAGTCGGTCGGGTTCACGACTTCTTGATTTGGTACAATAATTTAAGCTGTTTCATCTCATATCACTACCAATATTTTGAATACAATGTCCGCACTAGCAATTTGTTTTCTTGGAACGCGTCCTATACATTGTGTTCTCAAACTTGTTCTTGAACCCTGCATATGATTTGTAGGGTTTGATGATTAACGTTAGAGTTTACAGTTAGTAGCTCTTTCGATTCATAACGATTTTTTTTACTAGTAAAGGTGCAGTCTTTCTTAAAAATTATTCTAAACCTTACATGAAAGTCAATGTAAACAAACTCTGCACACTTTTAAAGTAGCACATAGTTGTAATGGTTTCAAATGTAAGCCTTTGTATTTATTAAATGATATCAATGAAACTTTGTCGTGACCAAGCTCGCCAAATGTGAGAAATATCGCCCCCAAATTCTCGGATGAACAACCTGTAGTATACATGTAAAGTAATAAACAATTTTTATGTTAGCAGCGACTTGGAATATTGCAATCTTATATTGTCCATTTTTTTCTTTTGATTTAATTAATTATAACAGAAACTGTTTACTATTTACACTAGTTTATTCAGTTCGACATATTCATTGACTACTCTTGATTTCAGCATTATCGATTTAAAAATGTGTAATACAAACAGTTTACTTTTGTTTTACTTTTTCTGAGGGCACACAAAAGTGGTGGCACTGCCAGGGGATCGGTTGGTGTCGTGTCATATGAGATTGCAAACTTAAACAGAAGAATTGCAATTATGTGGAGTGCACCTTATAATTTTAATTTCCACTATACCTGGTTAGCTGTTGGTTTAACAGATCCTGGATATACGACGTTCACACCACTTTGGTACAACGATATGTACAATAAAGCAGGCACAGGATATTTCGGATTGAAATTTAAGAGGAAAAGATATTACGCAAATACGAGTCAACTTCTTTTCGATGATCGACAATTCCAGATAGTGGCATCGATGGGAACCTCTCATCATCCCGAGATCAACATATATCTACGCCCTAAGGAGTGGTCCGATATTTCACCAACAATTTTGGCAAGAGATCAATAATAGAAGAGGATAAAGAAATAAATTCAGGATGTCATTAATATTTTATTAAGCAACGTGGCTGGTCCCAATTATGGTAAATTTGAAGGTATTGATTTAAATGGCATCAAGTTGGTAATCCATAATAAATGCATTTATGAAAAATGCTGTGTTTATTTTTATTGGTTGTTAAATGAGCGAGATGTTTAGTGTTCAGAATATTACACAGACACCTAAGCAGCTGTAAATATCCCCTCTGTACCCGTGATATCACTACGGTAGCCCAATTGGTAGAGTACTCGCTTATAAATAGGTTCGAACATCGACCGGTTCTAACCAAGATCTGAAAGCACTCGGCATTAGAAATGGAAGTCACGTTGTCCTTTCGTCAATGCCCCATGTCAAAACAGGCATGTCACGCTAAAAAACCCTCCCTGCACATTGCCATTAGCGTACTGCATTAGTAACAATTTCTGCCACTTCCCCTATAGCTGGTGACGTCTCGATACAAGTGATATGTTCCTCACTTAAATCACCATTAATTCAACCAATCAAATCTTTACCTATGTGGTCGATATGTGTCAAGAAATCGTGAAATGATATACCATAGAACTACACGATCAAACTATTATTTTTATATCGAGCGATAATTTTTTTTTGTTAAGTGCTCACAAAAAAGAGTGATTTGTAAAATGTATGAAGTTAACTCAGCAGTCTTTTGTAGTGAAGATAGTAGTCCGAATTTCTTTATTCTTACTCAATTTATGACTGGCGGCTTTGTTTAGAACAATTTCGGGATAGTTTTTATATACCAGGTAGGAAGAGGAAATATCGCCTTAAATTCCCTCGGATGTGTTTTATATGGCCGTACCTGCCAGTCCACCACTTCAGAACACCACACTGGCCACCAAACTGTAACAGGAAAGAGAAAAATGCAGGGTCAGGCTGGGAATCGATCCCGGGACCTCCCGTACTATGGGCGAGAGCTCTACCAACTAAGCTATCCAGACAGCTACATTCATCCTGTTTTTCTTGAAATTCCCATAATCATATGGGAAATACACCCTAAATTCCCTTGGATGGATTTTATATGGCCACAATCGCCAGGCCATCATTTCCGAATACCAAACTAGCAACTATCCAGATGATACAACAAACACTTCCTTACCTTTAAAAATACCAGCTAAAAATAACACACATGAAAACCTACAAATTAACAATGTTATATTCCTTTATTCTTTCAAGAACATACAAAAGTTAAAATTAGTCTTCAAAATTTTATCTCCTTTTCTGATACTACTAAAATATAAACTGAATTTTAATCTTGATTATTTTTAATATTACGGTTTTACAACTTGCAATTAATTTCAATTAAAAAAAACATGATTTAAAAAAAAGAGAAGAAATAAAGTACATCTTTAGTAAAACTGAAGTGAAACTTTTGACGACTGAAAACCTGAAAATTAAAAACAGCAAAAATAAAAGAAAAATGGATTTCATTCACAGAATGAATTACCAAGATAATACTCCATCTGGTGGAAAGGTGCAGCATGATTCTGAAATGTAGACACCAACAAACAAAATGGTTTTCTGGGATCTTAAATAAAATAAAATTATAAAATAATTTTCAAAAAATTTATAAATCTAACCACACTTCTAAGCATCACAAAGATAAAATTATGAAGCAAGTAAACATTTTTCATACACCATCTCAATCAAATTTATTAGGGTAGAAAAGGGTAATAAACACGATATTTCAGACTTTTCTGCACAAGGTTTCTTAAACAAAAATCTTTTTAACCAAAAAAGTAACATAAATTTCAGAGATATGGGTATACTGCATCCAAATGGACTAATTTCAATGTTTTAGATTGTTTCTTATCAAAATTAATAGCTATCAAAACTTCAAGATTTCTCATTCAGATTTAGATATTCAAATGCAAAATGCATCTTATTGGAATTAGTCTTAGTCATTTTATAATACTTCTCAACTGCAATGATGTTCTCACAAAATCCTTATTACTCACACAATCTAATCGACTATCTCCCATTAAAGTTGAATATCTATTATCCTGACGTTTCGCATCCCAATTATATAGA
Source organism: Tegillarca granosa (assembly GCA_029721355.1). Classification (NCBI taxonomy): domain Eukaryota; kingdom Metazoa; phylum Mollusca; class Bivalvia; order Arcoida; family Arcidae; genus Tegillarca; species Tegillarca granosa. The sequence continues at coordinate 13,409,368 of CM056607.1, forward strand.
TCCTATATCCCTCATCAGCCCTATAACAAATGAGTTAGCTCCTATATTCCCAAAATTCCTCATCCAAGCTGGTAAGCACCCATCCTAATCCATATTAGTTAGCTCATATATTCTTGAAAATTCCTAATCCATAGATACAGCGTTATTCCTGAACAATTCCTTCATCCAAATAAACTACCAAATCCAGATTGATTGATACTTCCTATTATTTCCCCAAAATTCAAAGTCTAATACAGTATTTCCTGATTAAAAAAATTGCAAAGTTTATTCCAATTTTCCTTTAGTATTTCCTTTGTTTTCCTATTCTGGTACCTTGTGTAAGAAACTAGTCTAGACACTAGAATATCTCAAAATCAAGAGAAAAACACTACCAAAGCAATGTCTAGCCGTGAGAGTAAATAAATGCCAACTTAAGAAAGCCCCCTAAATTCCAAGTGTTTTTAACTAGACTCATGAGAAATCTACAATAAATTTTAATTTCCAAAAGAAATTCCAATAAAAATTTAATTAAATTCAAATTTGTTTAAAATGTGCCTAAATAAACGTTCAATTTATTTTCTACAAAATGTTGTAAGATCAAATCCTAAATCACTAACTACCCTACCCCTTTGTACAGCAACTTTTTTAAGGTGTAAACTTAATCCAAAGAGAATATTGCTAATTTACTATTTTAACAGCAACATATTTTGTTAGATAAGCAAAAATTAAACAGAAGAGACCAATTACAAACCTGAATCTTTTCGTGAAAATTGGGAGATTTTGATTTTCTTTTAGGGGAATTACATTAGCAATCCAAACTTCCATCCATTATTGACCTTAAGGCCTTTCTTGCTTAGATCCAAATCCAAAACAAGTGAATTTCTATATCATTGATTAGGACACATACATACATGTACTTTCCAGATATCAAATTTTAACAAAGACATTTTGTATTTTTCTGGGGAACTTGGGTTTCCTCCTAGACAGAGTTATGTCCAACAAGAAAGCTGGATTTCTTTATAAGGGAACCCTAAAAAATAATCAGTATGCCCAATTCATCCACAAATCCAATATGATATGCCAAATCCAGATTGAAATTCGGTCTTGTACAAGGATAAAAAGGAAACACGAGGATCCAAAGATAATCTTTATCCACTCAATTTGGCTCCAAATATGCGATTAGGTTGAAAAAAAGGAAGCGCAATAAGATAATCCTTTTCCAGGTAAAAATCCGGTTCAGATTGCTTGTGATCAGGGTGAAAATGAAGCACAGAGGAATCTTAATCAGATTTTATTTTCAACTTTGGATCCAGCAACAATATCCTGAATTCCTTCAATGCAATTTCAATTCCTTCAAATCCAGGTGTATCCGACAGATGTTAAGATACCCTTTAAAAATAAATTATACACATTAGCAATTGTTTTTATAGTGTCAAAATGCTTTTTTAGGAAATTTTATGATGGATTTTCATTTATAAACATTGAAATCATGCAATTTAGTTGACTCATCAAAAGCTGTCAAAACATTAGTTTACCTTCATGACCAGTATATATAAAACTTTAAACCAAAACCTTATCAAAGAATTATGACATTCAGTTACTGGCGTTTCATATAAACTCCTCTGAACTGAGTACAGGGCAACTTAAAAAGATCACAACAGGTTAAATAACTAATAAATGAGATATGGTGGGAAAAACAGCAATCTGGACTTAGTCTGAAGCATTATAATCCAACTTTTTCTTGCTTTTACAATTGTATTTTGCCATAATGAATAATTGTCAAACAAATGTAATGAATCATGATATAAGCATACAAACGTTCTTTTATAAACTGCAGATTTTTAAATTGCAAAATGAACCCCCAAAAATATGGTATGTAACGGAATGAAATATCTATTTGCCACCTTCTGAAAAATTTCACTGTGCCAAAATGTCTGCAGATGTACTGAAGAAAAAGAATGTCAATATACATACATATCACATGTCTATATATGAGAAGTATTCAGTCGGACATGGTAAAAACAATGTCTTAATGCATGAAAATGTACTTATAGTAAATATGTAACCAAATACAAACAAATGCATGATAAAAAGAAACTTAACCTAGACTCATTAAAAAAAAAAACAGCTTTAATGTACATCGTTATTAAAACTCTACCTAAACACACCAAGATAGACTGGCTATTTATTCAACACATTTTCATTGAGACCATTTCATATATCATTTTACTGTGTAGATTAACTACAAAATCAATGATATGCCTTCAATCTAATGCATACCATTATTATCCTATTTCCTTGTGTAAAATGTCCATTGAGCTACAACCACACTCCAATGGTCCTTTCCCCAAAGGTCTAAATGTCCTCAGATCATACTGATGATGAAATGCCAGGTCTCAAAATGATCCCCTTTGGCTTTATCTGTAACTGAGAAAGGATGGACTGTTATGTATCTCATTTACAAAATGGTTAGCAAATTCAATCCCTAGTACCTAGTTCTATCTTTAGTTTTAAACAGTAAAATATCATAAGTCAAACATCAGAGTTATGCAACTTTTAAGTTTTAGCTAATGTGTAAAATCTTTGTTGAATTAAAGCCATTCAAATTTTTTAGCCTGATCACACAGCAATCAATTCAACAAATGTGTTTCAAGTCATGCTCCAAATTTGCAAGATAAACAGCAATGTATATATCTCACATGTAGCCCAGTCATAATCTAGTCAGATGCCGTGCGAAATTTAATCACAATGGCATCTTAGTATAAGAATAGCAGTTAAAAAGAAGAATGTTTTCAAACCTCTGATAAGATGAGTATAATTTATAATGTGCTGCTTTCCTAAAAAAGATGGAAGAAAAAGAAGGACTAAAAAATTAAAATGAATCCATATTGACAACAATCAATTTTTACTAAAAATAATTTCTACATGTATTTACAGCAGACTCTGGATACAAGGAAGTGTCACTTTGGTAACAAGTAGCAAAGACATTCCAGCCCTATAAAAACATGAATCGTTATAAGCAGTAAATTATTCCTTGGTAATTTATATTTACTCAAACTTCATTATATCCCGAGCCCTCTGTAAATATGAACAACAATTACAAATGTGGTGATAGTGGATATTATGTACATAAAATCACAAATTCATTACATGAGCACTCAATAGTTTTAATAATGATTATACAGTATTTGTAAACATAAGTTTGAATGAGTTCAGAAAATTATGTCCATAGAAGGACTTGTGTTATGATCTTGACCTGGACCTCATTGGAGAATATCTGGGTGACCCTCTCTGTTGTCTTCTTGGTGGTGAATAACTACGACTTCTAGATCTGGATCTTCCACCACCACCACCACTGCCACCACCACCTCCACGATAATCTTCTTTCACTCTTACATAAGATACTTCACCCTGAAAATAAAAACAAAAGAACTTTTGAAATTAAGAAATTTTCTTATTTTGGAAATTATTTTTTAAACAATGTTTGTAAAACTTATACCAATACACCTTTCCAAGGATTTCATAAATATGGAACCTTGAATAATTAATAACTGAATAACCTTGAAACAATTTATGTTAAGTGACCTTGACCTTTGACATCAAAATCAAACGGATTCATTCAAAAATATCTATATTAAATATGATGGAATTTAATTTAAACAAGAGGCCCATGGGCCTTAACGCTCACCTGAAGATATGTCTAATATTGTTTGCAAAGTGCAATACACAATATATTAAGTACAGAAACTTTAAAAGTTTTCTCAAGTTAAGAACTCCCATAAAACTTAATCAGAAATATATCCACTCACATTTAATATGCATGAAGTAACTGTAGTACAATAAATAATTTCCAAATCATTAATCAATTTCAGTATACTTATGCAGCTATGTCCCTGACCTTTGAACATATATGACCTCGAACCATATATATGATTGTCATGTTAATACCTATAATATTCTAATATACATGTCTATACATGAAATTAATAGCTTTCAAGATAATTAATAATTTTAGTATTCCTATGTTGATTTGACCTAGACCTTTCAACATGACCTTGATCCATATATCAAAATGATCGTCATGTCAATATCTACAATATTCTAATATACATGCCTATACAAAAAGTTAACAGTTTTCAAGATATAGTGACAAATATATAATTTTTAGCAATTTCCCCACTCAGTGCCTTACAATTTCCCCATTTTGAGCCCCATGGCTACCATTTGTGCAAATCTGAAAACAGATGACCTAAGGATGTTATAAATGAAATAACTAAGAAATATCTCTTGAAGATTCAGAGGAGAAGATTTTTAAAGTTTTTCACTATTTCCCCCCTCATGGGGCCCCAAGGGGACATAACTCCTTCATTTGTGCAAATCTGAAAGGGCTTCACCCAGGCATGATGGTTACCAAGTTTCATTAAATTTGGCCCAGTGGTTTTGGAGGAGAAAATTAAAATGCAGTGATTTTGCTATGGTTTTTAAAAACTACCTTCTACCTTTCAGATTGGGAAAATTTGGACCCTTTTTATGTCACATATTACACTCAGAATTTTGAAATTCATTGCAAAGATCTTATATTGTGACAATATCTAACATTTTATGTCTGTCAGAACAGTTTTGGACAACTAGATTTAATTTAAACTATTTGATTGTGTGTCACCGTTGCCTATTGGGGAATTTTAGTTGTCAAACTGTGAAATTTTAAGTCTTATTTCTCGAGGGGAAACTACCTTTATTCCGTCGTAATTTTAGGCAAACAAAACGACTGAAATGTAAAAAGTTTACACACAACAGACAACGGACGAAGATGGATAGCAATAGCTCATCTGAGCTTTCAGCTCAGGTGAGCTAAAAACTTTAGTTTATGCAAATAAATCTATGAATATTTATAGTAAAAATTGCCTTGACCTCTGACCTCCAAAATCAGCAGGCCTCTTACTTTCAAAAATATCTCTTGGTGGGAAGTTTAATGAAATTTTATTTATTAATAGTAACAAGAATTCTGTGGAATTAAATGTCTTGCTTGGTTAGTTTTTGATCGATTAGAAAACACTTTTTTTTTAAGATTCAGACTAACTGTAATATTATTCTTTAGTGTTAAAAATAATGTTGGCTTAGTACAAAATGCATTTCATAAATAACATTGTATTTTTCAAACAAATATCTTTCTTTTCACACAACACTGGATAGCTGAACTATAATTTTTATTGTACATAATATGAAAACTTAAACCACATCTTTAAGAAAATATTCATGTTTGTTTGAGTAAAAAAAAAAAAATTCTTCAATTTTTTTATCCAAAATCTTGGATCTGCCCTAAGACTAAAAAAATAAACTCTTATACAAGGTAAATAACACAGAAATTAATATAGCTTTATTTGAATTCCAAAATAATATTGGTATAGAACAAAATGCATTTTCTCAAAATTTGTATTTTTTTTTTTCATTTAAAACCTAAGATTTATCCCAAAATTGAAAAAAAATTCTTCAATTTTTTTTATCCAAAATCTTGGATCTGCCCTAAGACTAAAAAAATAAACTCTTATACAAGGTAAATAACACAGAAATTATTATAGCTTTATTTGAATTCCAAAATAATATTGGTATAGAACAAAATGCATTTTCTCAAAATTTGTATTTTTTTTTCATTTAAAACCTAAGATTTATCCCAAAATTGAAATAAATGGTCAATAGGCATTGTATATAATCTAGAAACTAATCAAACAACATCTGAAAAGAAATTCATCAAGATTTAGATGTACTTTTAAAAATTTCTCAAAATGTGTCTTTTTTAGAAAAAAAAACAAAAAAAAAACAAAAAAAAAAAAAAACAACGAATATCAATTTTTTGAAATACCCATAATATATATTTATGTTCTATCATTGTACATGCTAAATTAAAAATTTCAAAAAATTTCAAAAAAAGGGGTCTGTAGGAGCATTTTCTCAAAATTCCCTTTTTCTGCAAAAATTGCCAGTTTTTACCCCAAAAATAGTTGAAACATCAGCTTGCATGCTCATGTAATAATCATAATTAAACTGCATGATTGAAATGTGTTGCAAATTTCATTGAAATAACAGTATTAGAGAGATATGGACTTTAACATAAACTTTCACATTTTCTCAAAATTCCTTTTTTTCTGTAAAAAAGCAAGTTTTTACCCTGAAAATAGTTGAAACATCAGCTCATATACTCATGTAATCATAATTAAACTGCATGCTGAAACTGTGTTGCAAATTTCAATGCAATAACAGTATTAGTTTAAGAGATGTGGACTTTGTTTAACATAAACTTTCACATTTGGCATGCCGCCGACACCAGAAAAGTAACACCTTAAGTCTTGCCTTATGGCGATGCCAGGTTCGACAAAAATGATCCTGACCTGTGCCCTCCAAAAGCTATAACCTTCTTTTGGAAGGACTTCAATTTGTACCTTACTGTGACTCAAAATGCTTAACAAGAGGCCCAAAGGGGCCAGTATTGCACACCTAATTTTGACAAAAGTCCATATTTGGATGTGGCATGTACATCTTCATAAGCCACATTTATAAATTAGGTGATGTGTATTCAGTGTGCATTTTGTACCAAGAAAGCAACCAGTATAAAACAGCTTTGTCAAATAGGTGTTGGTATTGAAGCCAGTCTGTAAGAATACAGTGTTTAAATTTCAGATTAAATTCAACTGCAGTTAAAACAAAATGCAACCAGCTATTTTTTTTCTCACAAACCTCATGTGATCTAAATTTAGAATCATCAAGTTTTCTGACTGCATATTTCATATCTTCTTTTCTAAGAAATTCTACAACACCAGTTCCATCTTTGTAAACATCAGCATAACAAACATCTCCAGCTTCTCTCATGTGATCCTTTAAATCCTGCCAGCTACCAGAGGGTGGCAAACCTATTGCAAAAGAAACCATGAAAGTGTAATAAGGCTTAAACTGCCATTATCCACTTTACCTAACTCATAATATCTATAAATGATATGCAGAAATTAAAAAAAATAAATAAAATGTGCACAGGGAAACAAGATTATAGTCGGAATGAACTAAAATGTTTCTTTTTACATTATTAACTATTTCTTCAAATACCTACATGGCAGAAATTCCTACTTTCGCTTTCACTTTCAACTTTTTACATTATGTAGGGCTTTAACCAATTTTGCATTAGAGTCAATAACCCATGTGTACTTATAAACCTCTTGCTGCAATGTTTGTATATTCATAAAGTCTAAATGTGGAGGTAAAAGGGTTATTTTAAGCTCTGCAGTGTGTAACTTAACATTTATTTGTCATTATTCATTAACTTCCTATATATTGTATACCAAAACCAGATGTTTATTTCTTACTAAATACTAACAAGGTAGTCATTTTTATCATTTCTTACCAGAAACAAGTACTCTGTATTCAGATCTTCTTGAAGGTGGTCCACCTCTCATTCCTCCTCTCATAGCTCCCCGACCACCTGGTCCATCATAACGGTTATGGTATCCTCCTCCTCCACCACCTCCTCCTCTTCCTGGTCCTCCACCCCGGGGAAATTCTACTCGCAGTGTATACCCATCATAGTTATATCCATCTCTGTCTTTCACTGCATCTTGTGCATCTCTAAAATGAAATAACACTTGTTGCCAAACTTGCATATTTTAATCAATATTTAGAAACTTTAAAGTTGCATTTTAAACCTCCCAGCCGACTTAAACATTACCTTCAGAACAGTAAATTAAGGCCTACCATTAACAATAATGGATGAACAAACACAACTAGTAGAGATGGCTACAAGCACTGTAGTTGACAAACTCAGTTCTATGTTTGTAAACAATGCCCAACATTGTTTGAAAAAAAAGAACATTCAATGTCACATGAAATCAAAAGATGGTAACATCTATGTAGCTTATTATCCAGCAATGTAAGATGTCACATACATCTGGTTTTAATGGAATATTTGTCTATATGTTGTATAGGATTTTATATACTTATGACAAAACATTACACTTCCATCTTCGTATTCAATAAATATTGCCATTAAATTGTTAAATGTTACATGAAAATAAATCTAACAATGAGACAGGTGCTTGAGATGACCGATATTGTTGGACTAGGTAGATTTATGTGATCAGAATGGTAATAGTACTACTTCATTACAGAATTATGTGATACAAGCAATGCTTAATGTAGAAATTAAAGATTATAATGATACCTGTAAATAAAACTTGAGGAGTCTCAGTGTTGCAAATAGAAGCTTAAACAGGAGGTAACCAACGAAAGCAGATTAAAGTTTTGGATATTTACATGCACTTTTCCATCTCAAAGGGGAATTTTTTTTGACACACTGGCACTTGTTTCGATATTTAAAAAAAAAACCTTGACCCTACCATACATAACACAAGGTGTTCAACTTTTGCTATCCTAATTTTTGACCTACCATGGTTTGGTCTTTTTTCCCCTATTTATTGGTGGACAATGAAAGTAAAGTTTCCGGCATTTTTTTTTAGATTAACTGATTGACTAATCAGAATGTTTGTCATGATTCAGCACGGGATGATGACTGAATTCCAAGAGTGAAATGTGTGGTATACAAGGAACGGTCTCAGTTACTTGTGTTATATAGTTTGGGGCTGATGACAACAGTTCCGATATGCACCATTTTGTAAAGCAAGGCATGTAGGTTTGAGAGATATTCATTTACAATTTTTATTGCCCACCGATAATTAGAAGAAAAGACCGAACGAGGGTAGGTCAAAAAGAACATAAAAAACATCATTTAATCATAATACATTCCAACTGGAATTTTGTGGAATTGTACGTATTGAGAGGTGTATAGTTCAGGCTAAAATTTGGCATTTTTACCAAAAAATTGTTAAATAAATATCTTGATAGAAATGGTGCCATTAATATTTTACATTGATTACATGTAAACCTGTTAACTGCAGCAACTAAGAATTGCTTAAAAAAAATGCTTATACCCATGGCAATGCAAGGCTATAACATTGTAAACAGATCAATCGGGTACGTGATAGGCCTAACTATAGTTTTAATACTCGATGAAAGGTTCTTTATGGCAAGGGAGGGTTTAAACTTAAAGATGGCGTGCGACTCGAGTGTCTTTTGTTTCCCTGTTTGATATTGAATAATTCTAAGTTATACGTTAAGAAGCGGGTATTAGAATATTTGATTATTATGGTCATATCGAAGGCTAACAAATTTATATCGTCAATTACAATATTAACACGAACGCATGTTCAGACTACTAGGTGTCGCTGGCTGTTCATTTACCTTGGGTCCTCAAATTCAACAAAGGCAAATGGAGGACCACGTCGAGTTTTCAAGTCAACGAAACTGATTCTGCCATATTTATAAAATAGGTCCTCAATATCACGGGCTCGGATATCTGGTGGCAAATTCCCACAATATACTCGAGTATCGCTGCGTGACATTTTCCCTTGTGAAGCTATCTGAAAACGAGGCTGTGATCCAGGCACAGGTCGTCGTTTGAACGTACCATGTTTTAATCCGTACCGTGAAAAACGTAACCATAGATCCACATCTTCATTAGGCCTAACTGATTAACTGACGATATGCTTGTTTTAGCATACAATTTAGTAAAACCAAATTATAACTACCGTTTTAATATTTAGTTATCGTTTGACAAAATAAATTGTGACCACTGCAGTGATTATAAAGAAACTCAGTTTGAGACAACATAACTTGAACTTCACTTTAAGAAAATGTTAAATCCTCATCTTGTGTCATCGATTTTGTTCCGTTTTACAAACATGTTTTCGTAATTTTTGGTTACTACCAAGTGCTTTTTTCATCTGGAATATTTCCATGTTTCATTTTCATGGTTTTGAGAGTTATGAATGGTTTTCAATACCCGATATTTACCTTGGACTTCACAACCGATTTTATTTCAAAATTGAAATGTCTAGAATTTTAAAGAAATATAATTTAGCGGTCCTTAAATAAGATATTATATAATGATGTTATCATGGAACATGAGGAAATTGTACTTCTATATCGCTCTGGATTAGGACGCCTACAATTTACGTGGAGTGCTTTCCTGGAAACTTTGCACATCGACGGTTGCCGGATCAGATGATCATCTCAAACTTAACCGAAGATTTAAGTGAAAATGATATGTATAAATACGATTTTCTACATATTATTAAGCTTCTGTTGCGTGATAGCAAAACATTTTTCTTCTTGTAATTTTTTTTTTTTGTTTTGGTTTTAAAGACATTGGAAAGTTTAGATAAACTATAAGTTTATCTAGGTAACCCTTAGTAAGCATTTTCCCAAAAGCTTAAGCTGTTAACAGACGAGCTATAGTGAACTATTCTTTAAAAAGAAAACTCCTAAATTATTTCTAGACGAGCTAGATAGTGCGCTTTCTTCCAAAAGTTAAGTTAATTATTAGCTTTACAAGGCTTCGTTCTCCTAATAAGTACAAAGTATTAGCAGTTAAGCTGTAGCGTATCGGTCTTACAGAAGCTAAGTTCTGTATATACAAAACAATATTTAATAAAGTTTTATTCTGCAATAATCAGTAAATTAATTCCTACTGATCATTTACTCAACTTATCACGATTCTTTCTTTATGCTTTTCCGTGACCACGTTCGTCTTTTATTGCAACTTATTATAACGACTCTTTCATAATGCTTTCCAGTTGGAACATGTCGATCATTTATTAGACTGATTATTACGATTATTTCCTTAAATGCTTTTCTACTAAACATGTTGCTATTACTATTGTTGTGTTGTTTAACGTTGCATCAAGAATTTTTCAGCTATTCGCAACAAAAACGAGTTTATCTCACGGGGTAAATTCAAGAAGACGTTCGCACATATGCGCGAGATATGCGAATGTGTATTATGGTCCGTTGTGTGCGATTACGCACTTAGGGGGATTTTTTTGTTTTTTTTAGGTGATAGCCTTACAAATCACTAGGCCAAAGACAACTCCCACAGTCACATTGTTCTTGCACACGGTGAACCAGTTGATACTCCACCCTCTCAATGCGATGGAAGCAGCATCTCAAATTTGAAAGTCTTGGGTATGACCCGGCTGAGGTTCGAACCCAAGACCTCAGTTTCGAGGCGGACGCTTTTCAATTAAGCAGCCGATGCGATCACGTTGCCTTTGACTAAAACTAACATTAACTATTCTTTTCCAATGATTTCCAGTTGAACATATTGCTTACTGGGACCAAGTAACATAACTACCCTGGTGTTTTACCTGATGTACACTTTTTGTTGTTGCTTGTTTCAACACCGATATTCTATTCGCTGATCTCGTCGAAAATTTGCAACCAATGTGTCGAAAATTCGCAACCAACGTACTCGTCTCCATAATGATATTAGCGTCAAGCAACACAAGAAAACATATTTATTTACCAAGTGGGAAGTATGTAACCATAAACAAACTTCATGCAATTTTTGTAGACCAAGTATTATACATTTACTTCATTTATCATTGATTACCTTTCAGCCAAAACATTGTTGCACAGCACTTGGCTGCGACACCATGTTCTTGCTCTGTGTTAAATGGAGTAATTTAGCTTATGTCCGGTCAAGATCATTTCACTAAAAAGAAGACAGTCTATAAAAGTCGACAGAGGAAACCCACGTGAGTCGAAAGAATTATCAACTCTTAGCAAGCTGACGAATTTTATCACGATATTTTCACGATGATCCATTTCCTTTGCTTAATCAATTATTTAAACTTTACATCAATTTTTGCCATTACAATAGCTGGAATGACAAATTTGAAATTACGAGTACCCATTTACTTCACGATATTTAAATTGGATGGTTTCATACAATGTATCAGCAGCTTTCATCTTTTTCATTTCAACTTTAAAGGATTTATACTTCTATTGGCGACATTATTTCCAATGAGTGAAGTAATGAAATTTTACGTCCCTATCAAGTTTCTTATTCTTATATTGAGGTAGTCAATTCAGAGATGGTGAAGGAAACTGGGGTGTCCGGAGGTAATTACTGACCTATGAGGTGTACCGACAAATTTTTCACTGAGGCTTGTAAATTTGATAAGCCACACTGCTTAAAACCACAATACATGCCTCCGTTTAGGCTGAAATATCAGTACCTGCCTAAAGGATGAGACACTTTTTTATTTTTAAGCTGAACAACATGCATCTGTTTTAAAGATGGCAAGTTACTTTTTAATATTGCCATTGTAGAAATTACAGAGTAACTCTCCATTGTTAGGAAAGAACATGTAATTTGGTTTAAGTCATTGGTCATTAATTTTTTTGTCTCATTATGATTGCTTAAAACGGAAGCTGCGTTCGAGAATTTTTACTATAATATAAATATACTGATCTATACATACACTGTTATAATATAAAGTTATGACAAGTAATATTTATGTCAATCCATCTACTGTTAAAATGTATATTGTCAAGTATATGTGTGTATATATAGAATAAAGAAGTGTTGCATCAATCTAATGCTATACAAATCCCTCAGATATATACTTTATATATAACACTGTTACTGCCTCAAACTTACGGGAAATAATGTTATTAACCTAAAAGTTTTTTTTATCTTGCCTTTGTAGCTAAAAATGGCAGTTTTTATAAGTTTTGTTCTTTGGGCATAATAACTTAAAGATGCAGTATACAAGTATTTAAATAGTAATGATACCAATCAATTTCAACAACTAATACTAAAAATAGAATGTCCACCTGGCTAGACACCTGTGCACTACATGTAGCTAAAACAAATTTAAAATTACAAATACTTAGTTCCTTTTTAAAAATTTTTATTTCATATATAAATTTCATAAAAACAGTTAAGTCTTCCAAATTTTGATAGTAGAGAGGCTGTTAATATTGTTGTTGAATAGAAATAAATATCACAACTAAGCATAAAACTGGAGTTTGGTAGAGATACCAAAATTGGAAGACTTAAATCCTAAAAATAAAACATATATATAAAATCTATTTAATGAAAACAAAACAATACAGTAAGTTATTGGACTTGTCAACAGTGGATGTCTGATGTAAAATATTGCCCATTCATGAAGAAAAAAAAAACAGAAAAATAAAAAAAAAAAGATATTTCCTAGTAAGAGGGTAAATCAACAATAACAAACATACATAGTAATGGCACTTGTATGTTGAAAATATTTACTTAAAAGCCAAGCAGGGACAATTTTTTTCATCAGATACACTTTGACTTATTCTATTTCTGTTCCAGATGGCTAAGTTTATCCTGAAAATAGAACTACCAGTTGCTTAGAAAATTAAATTGTTACTAAGTGGAAAATATTTTTGTAACAGCAGTCCTATTTTCATTAATTTTGATATTTACCTGTGTGCCAATGTGTATGGGTCCCTGTATCCCAACAGGATATCCTAAATTTGAAAATTTTGAAGGCGATATCCAAATGCATTCCCGGGGAAGTTCCTGAATACGAAATCCTTAAAAGGTTTCCAGATCCCTGAACATTGGAAAGCTGTATCCAAAAATCAATCAAATGAAATTCCATGAGGGTTTATGGATCCCAAATCCTGAATAAGTTTCCAGGCTGATTCCTGAATATCCAAGCTGATTCCTGAATATCCAACTACATCAAAGCATCCAAATATAGATCAAAATTTTTGAATCCTAAATGTGTCTTAACCAATCCCTGAATATCCAAAAGATAGATCTCTGTTTTATCTTAAGACTGATTATAATTTTTCCTTGTGAATTGGGTCTTTAACATCCAAACAAAAATGAGGAAACACTATTTCTTTTGTTTTAATCAAGAATATAAGAGTATTCTTAATTCTTTAGTAATGAGAAAACTTAATATCAATAAAAATATATTGATATATTATTTTTTTTTTACTTTGAACCCCCCCCTCCGAAATTAATGTAAAAAATCCAAGAAAGAATGGGCCATTAAATAAAAGAAAATGTTTAAAATCTAATGTTTTTTAAAGAGACAAATTTATATTACCGATCTAAAACTATTCATTATTGCAAAATGCAACTTTATCCCCAACCTGAAATGTTATCAAAATTTGAACAAAATCTGTTCCTACTCAGTGACTGAAGTGAAATCTGTTCTGGGGGAAGTAACCCTGATCTAAACAATGCAAGGCTTTATCTGATCTTGCAAGAGACATTTTTTCCCCCAGATTTTAAGTTATAGAGTAGAATCCTGTCCTTTCCTGTTATCCAAATGAAGCAAAATCCAACAAGGTGAAATGGAATCCTTGAAGGGAAAGGAATCATCCAGAGTTTCATCAACATCCGATAAAAGCCTGTTAAATCAGATTTTGTTTTTACATTAGTCTGCTTTCAGGACTTGGTGACCTGTTTAATCGGGACATTCCCTAACAGATCCTAGTTATATGCATTGAATTTCCTTATATTATCCCAATTATTTTGTTTCCAGATATTTTAATTCCTGTTGGAATATCCATTTAAAAATGAATTCCTGGTACAAGTGTGTTATCATTCATTAGAGAACCACATGGATCCTCCTGTTTCCAGATTTCCTTTTTAATTTATTCCAGATCCTTTGGATCCAGGTCCATCCAATGCATATGTGTGTGATAAAACCTTTCAAAAGAAGATTAAATATATTAATAAAAACTTTTTTTCAGATACTTCTATTTTTTGAAACCCTTCAAATAATAAATTTCAATGTTGCTTTTTTTTAAAAAAATTCTTTTTGTGTTTTGGTAATATTTAAGTCAATATCAACTTAAGTGATTGATAAAATGCATGTAAAAAAAAAAAAATATTTAAACAATTTTAAAAATTCAATTATATTTTAAGAAATAAAATCCAATTGTTTTTAAACAAATGTCCATCATACCTGTGTATAACGTGGATAAATGCAATGTTTAGCAGTCTCAATATCTTAATCATTCTGCAGAGTTCAGTTTATATCTAAGCTAATAATATATATATATATATATATATATAAACATGATAAAAACTGATCCTTATGATATGATTTGTACCCAAGTTTCTGGAAAAGGGATTTCAAAAACTTTATGATTTAAAAAAAAAAAAAAAAAAAAAAAAAAAATTATACAATATATATTACATCATATTTTTAACTTAATTGTAATTCAAATGAAAAGACGCCAGGGGAAAATATAACCAATCAAGCGATATAATAATAAAGGACCAAGTCTTCAACAGGATTTACACATGGTTTACACCCTTAAAATATTCTAAAATAAGTCAAATATTTACAAATCATTTCATTTAAAAGAAATCACAAGCATGCTTTTTAAAACTATATTATTTTAAAACAAATATCCTGATGTACATATAATTCCAATTTACAAGTAGTAATGAATAAATTTGTACATGTGAAAATATTTCACAGAAGTCAACACTGCTGTATAAACACTGAAGAAATTCTTATTTGGTAAGATTATCTAGTATAAGTGCAATGATATGCCTTCAATCTAATGCATACCATTATCATTCTAACATCCTTGTGTAAAATTGCTCCCGGAGCTGCACTAAAATTACTCCAATGGTCCTTTCCATGGTCTAATCTTACATCTTATAACTGACGATAAAATGCAGAGCTCAAAATCATTCCCTCTGGCTTCAACTTCATCTGTAACAGAAAAAAAAGATGATGTTGTGTTATATACAAGTATCTCATTTATATCAAATAATTCTTCCTTCTTTTTTTGGGGGGGAAATATTCAGAGTAATACATTATATGCTTGATGAAATCATTAAATTGATATTTTAAGAAAAATGAAATAAAGTCTGAACACTTCAATTTTTATGACTAAAAAAATTGATAAGAAAATTAAAAATTCAGAGCTGCATATCAAATAAAGCAATTTTTTTTTTAATTTTAAATAACATAAGTAAAGATTTTTTCAAAAAATTTTTAACAGCAGTTTTTTTTAAAGTGTGTATAATGAAAATTATAAGCAATGGATAAATGTGCACAAAAAACATCTAATTCAATACAGGTTTTCCAAGTTAAACAAATCATAAAATGCAAGCTGTCGTACTTTACATGAACAACATATTATTGGTGACAAGAATAAGTATACTTCTTGTTGGAAATTATCCAAGACATTTACAAAAAAAAAAAAAAAAAAAAAAAAAAAAAAGCATCTTATACATTTAAAGCTAATTCTGGAAAAAAAAAAAAAAAAAAATTTGTTTTAAACATTTACATGAATGATAAAAGGCAAACTTGTCTAAAAGAAGGACCTGTGTTAGGATCTTGACCTGGACCTCATAGGAGAATATCTGGGTGACCCTCTCTGTTGTCTTCTTGGTGGAGAATAACTACGACTCCTAGATCTGGACCTTCCGCCTCCACCACCACCTCCACGATAATCTTCTTTTACTCTTACATACGACACTTCACCCTAAAATAACATGTAACTGATATCAGTAAATCACAATGAAAAGTACAACAAGTTATTAATATATGCAAGTGCAAATAAGTATTTAAAATTTACACCCCCCTTTCAAAGGATAAAAAAATGCTACTGTATCAACATAAAAGTTTTATTGGCTAAAGATGGTACCTTTTTCCTTCCACAGCTAATTCAAAAGATATAAAAATATGTTTTTTTATACTAAGATTTCGACCATAATCTATTTTTAATTATTGCAGACCTGCCAATCACCTGGATAACTATTCAGTAAGATCAAGAACATTTTTCAGTAAGATTGCACCAGTTTCAGTAAGATTTCTACAAAAGTCAGATTTCTCCATAATCCCACCAGATCTGCTTTGTGATTGCTCATTTGTGAGATGTGACAGTTACCATGAGAAACTTTAAAATCACACAGATGCTTGATTATTACACTTCAGAATGTCTTTGAAATGCTTAACTATCAAACGCTATTCCGACTTTGCATAACGATAGTGATCACTGGCTATCTTTTTCATGCTTTATTGTAATCTGCATGCCTTAAAAGCGTTTCCAGGACAGTTTTCTAAAACATGGTTTGGAAACGTAAAGACAATGAAAGAGAATACTAGTATCCGGAAAGATAAAAATTGGAAGAAACATGCTGTATCCTTACAATCGAAAGAATTTTTAAAAAATTTCGTCAATTTTCAGTAAGAACTACGGAAAAATTGTAAGGGTTGGCAGGTCTGTTATTGTGACATATATAAAAAATAAATAAAACATTTCGAAACAGCCTAGGTATGTTGACAAATTCAATATAAAAACATAAATTTTCTATTCTGCTCCTGGTCAGTATCAGGACACTCTGGATCAAAATATAACAACCAAATTCCATCTAAAGTTCATCTTAGACATCAAATTTCTTGGGTTTTTTCCCAGTTTCATGAAATTGTTTCTTTCCCTCTCTCTTTTGTTGTTGTTGTTGTTTTTGTTTCTTTTTCTGATTTTAGATAAATGTATGAGTGAAAATTAACCTAAAAATATATTTAGTTTCTAACATTTTATCACAAGTCCAATAATTGGATTACAAACCTCATGTGATCTAAATTTAGAATCATCAAGTTTTCTGACTGCATATTTCATATCTTCTTTTCTAAGAAATTCTACAACACCAGTTCCATCTTTGTAAACATCAGCATAACAAACATCTCCAGCTTCTCTCATGTGATCCTTTAAATCCTGCCAGCTACCAGAGGGTGGCAAACCTTATAATGACAAATGTTCAGATGTGTAATAGAAGTAAGTCAAATCAAAATGCCTTTACCTCTACAGAGACCTGACAATTTATATATGAAGTTGCATACATTTGTACATCTACTCCCCTATTGAACAATACCAATCAACAGTAAAAGAAAAATTCTAAAGGACACTCTGAATGCCAAGTGCTTAGCAACAGCTGATATTGGTCAGGGTTCAAACTCTGAATGCCAAGTGCTTAGCAACAGCTGATACTGGTCAGGGTTCAAACTCTGAATGCCAAGTGCTTAGCAACAGCTGATATTGGTCAGGGTTCAAACTCTGAATGCCAAGTGCTAAGCAACAGCTGATATTGGCCAAGGTTCAAATCCCTTGAGCTTAAAAAATACTTAAAGAACCAGCACCAACAACTTATAAATTGGAAAGATAATTAAAAATTTCTGAATACCTTCACTTATTATGAATCCATATCAAAATAGCAAAAGCCACCCCAAATCATGCAATTTGTTTGTTTGTTCAGCAATAATTACTGTTACAGGTTTTTGCTTACGACATGTTACTGGAATATCTTTCTGCACGAAAGCTCTGTTTCTATATCCCAGCTATACCAGACATGAGCACTCTATATTCATTACTTACCAGAAACAAGCACTCTGTATTCAGATCTTCTTGAAGGTGGTCCACCTCTCATTCCTCCTCTCATAGCTCCCCGACCACCTGGTCCATCATAACGGTTATGGTATCCTCCTCCTCCACCACCTCCTCCTCTTCCTGGTCCTCCACCCCGGGGAAATTCTACTCGCAGTGTATACCCATCGTAGTTATATCCATCTCTGTCTTTAACAGCATCTTGTGCATCTCTAGAACAACAATCATGTTTAACATAATGAAACAACAGAATATTTAACAAAGTTTACCATTTTAAGTGATAACTATGTGCATCTAGTTTTTTGTGTTTTATGTCAGAGAAACTAAAATTGTCTTCAAAGTTCAAAATTTCAAAGATTTTCAAATATATTAAAGTTATTTCAAAACCTAAGTAACTTATCTATTCTCCGACATTTTCTGTTCTTAAGAAAAAAGTATGTAAATCAAGAATGTGCATAGCAACCTTCATATTAGAAAAGGCTGAAACAAATGAACAATTTCATTATTTTTTTGGCCCCTAGAACTAATGAATTAGTCCTCGTTAAAAGTTTGGCTGATGTGATACAAATAGTGTAGATAATTTATAAAAATAAAAATGTTAAAATAAAATTGTTTTCTATTTTCCTCCATTTTTTCAGCCAATTCGATAATTAAAACTAACAAAGTGGGACATTTCACAGGTACACATCCAGCAGAATCTGCACAAAAATTGAAAGGGTAAAAATTGTTATCTCTTAAATAATCCATTTGTAATAATAAAGAGCTCCAAGTGTATCCTCTTGGTACCTGAATTCGACGAGAACCTGAATTCGACGGGAAAATATACGTGCAATTTTCACGCGATCGTGCACACGTGCAGAGAGCGAGACACAACCTCGAACATCTCTGGTCGGTGAAGTTTCATCAGCGTAAAAAAGATCGAGAATGGAGATTCGCTTGGTAAGTATACATTGAAAAATTGAAAATCAAGGTACCTAACCACTAAATGACTTAAGGTAAAAAAAATCCCCATTTTGAACCTCATTTTTTCTATAAATAACCCACATTTTAATACCTGTTTAAGAACGCCTAGGTAGATCGGCCATTTTGGTAAATGACGTCATCCCCGCCTTGTCAGAAATAAACTAAGGGGGCCCGTACCTGGCTTTCTTATCACAAAACGCAACTTTTTGCATTGTTTCATATTAAAGGGCTGGATGTGGCTTTCTTTTCTTTTTAGGCAAAAGAATACAGGAAAGGGAAATATAGGTCAAACTACAACATAAATGATATGTCAAAGGCCTATTTGTTGGTTAAAGATAAGAGGGTGTCTGTGGAGAGTGCAGCCAGGAAATGTGGGGTTCCAGTGACCACCCTGAAAGACAGAGTGAGGGGGAGAATTAATATTGAGACAATAAAATCTGGGCCTTCACCACTTTTTTCCCTTGATGAAGAGTTAAATTTTTTTAACCATATAAATATCATGGCTGAAATAGGTTATGGTTATACCAGAAGAGAGACTTTAAACCTAGCCTCTGACTATGCAGTCCATCTAGGATACCGAGATCAGGACCACCCACTAAGTTTTCGTTGGCTGAAGAATTTCTTGTCTAGGTGGCCTGCTATGAAGGTACAAAAACCCCGTAAACTTGAAGCTGTGAGGGCAAAGGGCACATCTAAAGAAGTAATTGATAGGTACTTTAAGGAACTTAAAACAATTCTTGATAAATATAACTTGAATGATCAGCCAGGCAGAATTTTTAATGTAGATGAAAAAGGCATCACAACTGATTATAAACCACCTAATGTTGTAGCAGGCACCAATTTTAAAGTTCAGGCAGTTGTAACTGGAAAGTCCAAGACAGTGACTGTAATAGGTGCCGGGAATGCTATTGGCAATCAGGTTCCTCCCTTTTTTGTTTTTCCGGGTCAAAGAATGATGCCAGAATTGTTGGATGGTGCTACACCTGGGGTGCAAGGAAGAGTATCACTTAGTGGTTGGTCTAATTCTGAAATTTTTGATGAATACATGAAGGAACATTTGATTAATTATTTACCAGCACGTGATGCATCCAATAAAGTCCTTGTTATGTATGATGGGCATAAGAGTCATGTTTCTTTGGGCATAATTGAGTGGGCCAGGAGAGAAAATATTATTCTATTCGTTTTGCCTCCACATACAAGTCACCTATTACAGCCTTTAGATGTTGGAGCTTTTGCACCATTTGAAATAGCTTGGGGTCAAGCATGTCACACTCATTTACGCAACAATGGAATCAGTGTCATAACACGCCATGAAGTTTGTAAGATTGCTTGTCGTGTTTATACAAAAACACTTACACCATCAAACTTTCAGTCTGCCTTTAAAAAATGTGGTATTTTTCCATACAACCCTGATGTTATACCTGAGTTGCTCTTGCACCATCACAATCTTTTCCTGTTGATGATGTACTTACCTCTGCCTCTGTCGTCGATGTGGAATGCCCTACTACAGTTGAACCTTCTGATCAGGGCTCAAAATAAGGGCGAAGTTGGGCGATAACTTCGCCCTGTTTCAAAAAACTTTGCCCTATATTTCCGAAAAAGCGAAGTCGAAGTCGCCCTTATTTTTGAAACCAATTATCGGGAACTCTGTTGTTAAGTTATCTAATCTAACGATAAAATCCTACTAGTAGGTGTTCGGGCTGCTGTCAACAAGTGATTTACAGGTGTCATGATGCATGTTAATTATCCTGATTGGTTGAGTAATTAACGGATTAACACTTCAAGAAAGGACTTCTTCCACACGCCTAAGATAATAGGCAGTTAATCAAAGACATTTTACAGCCCGAGTATACATCGATTATCTGATACAGTATTCCTTGTGTTATGGATTTTCGGCGATATTTGTATGGGATCGCGCCTGTAATTTTTCATTGAAATTGAAAGTGATTAAAACCACCGTGATATCAAAGACAGATAACTTATTTTCAAAATAAAATCATTGTATGAACTTTCACACAAGTATCAACATAATAAAATGAGATATCACCGATGTATTTGTTTACAATGCCGCCATTTGACCAACATACGAATTCGACATATTTCATTGGTCAGGTCAAAGTTGAACAAAGTGATGCTTTTGGAATGTAAGGTGGTTCTTCTCTTTTCCTAGATAAGACAACCAGTTTAAACGAGGAATATTATTTTGTGAAAATATAAATTTATTTTTAATATAATTTAAAATAAACTATAAAAATTCTTTTAACAATATTTTTATAATTTACTTTCACATAACTTTCTGTTTAATGCTGCATATGAAAAAAATTATAAACTGATTATAAACTGTTCACCTCTATTATCATTATTTATTAAAAAGAGTTCAATTACTTAAAACATATAAATAAATATTTAAAATATTTATAATAAATAAATAAATAAAATTTTGAAACAAAATCAGGACGAGATCTTGCTCCTGAGAAGTATTAGCCAAAACTTAGCCAACTTTTAAATTAAGGAGCCAGTTGATGACAAACTTAAGCAAATTATTAAAGATAACATTTTTGTTTCCAGTGTCAAGTGCTCCTTGTATTAGGGGTTTTTCTACCAAAAAGAGATTTTATCAAAGTTTTTGACATCTTATTCAAACAATACATTAAATTATCTCATGCATATTTCTGAAGATGGACCAGCATGTTACAATGTCTATTTTGTAATACAAGATATAAAATGTTTGATCGCGACAGGGCAACATAAATTCCAATGTCATGAATTCCGTTGCGCAAGAACTTCTCCCTGTTTTGAAAAACTTCTCCCTAACTTTGGCTGAGGGAGAAGTCACTTCTCCCTGTTTTAAAATCTAATTTGAGCCCTGCTGATGTAGCAATGGCTGTTGAGGAAGAAAAAGCTAACTCACCTAATGTCCCCGCACCTTCAGATTTCTTTGATAAACAGGGGGGGTGAAGTACTTAAAAATTTGAAGGTCAGGAAAGTCCGCAAAACACTGAGCAAAGTGGTTGGGGGTAAACCAATTACTGAAGATTGTGTCATGGAAGCAGTTCAAAAGCATTATGCAGAGCAGAAGAACCCCAAAAAGTCTATAAAAAATGCTGTTAATGAGTCGCAAGTGGCAGGGTGCTCTGGGAAGGGAAATAAAAGGAAAAGGCCAGTTGAAACTTTACAAAATAAAAAGAAACCTAAAAATGGAAAATCAAGTAATGTTGCAGTCAGTAGTAGTGATGATGGTGATTCTTCTAGTGATGAAATCCAAGAAGAAGAGAAATGTTGTATATGCAAAAAGTTTTCAATGCCTGGTACCAAATACTCTGTTGTATTCACAAAGTGGGTACAGTGTGAAAAATGTCCTCACTGGGTTCATGTACAAACATGTACTCCATCTAGAGTGATAAGGAGAGGTGACATTTATGTCTGTCCTCACTGTACATCTGAATAATAAGTGACAACAGAGTAAAAAAAATCTGTAAATATGTTACTATTTAATAGTTTATGTTATTTTTTAAACTTCAAGTTCTAACCCCCTGCCACTTTGTTGAAATAACTGACATGACTATAAAATTGGGAACAATTGACAAAGATAATGATGTACTATAATATGGAAAGAAATATAAGTAGCGGCAACATATTTTTTCTTGAGGAATGAGCCACCTTACCCGAGTCTGACACTATCGTCGAAAACCGGCACACGATGCAATTTTATACACCAGGTAAGTGATGACTTATTTTTATCGATTTCTTTCAATTTTTAAAAAGTAAACATTATGTTTTTAGGTAAGTTATAGGAAAATGGATAGGTAAAAATGGTAAGAAAATATAAATTACAAACTTGCAAGAATAAACGAAATTTTACGACATTTTCCGTTACATCGTCGAATTCAGGTACTACGAGGGTATAGGCCTATCATGAAATAGGATTGAACATTTATATTACAACTCAAAAGACGCTGTTATTTTTAAACCAATTAAGCATTTCTGTGACCTACTGCTAGGATCAAACTTAGCAGAGTCGGTGGTTTTATGTTACCATGCAATTAATGTTAGTAATTGTTACTAAGATAATTTCTCGTATAAAATTAATGAGCATATATCACCCCCCCCCCCCCATCCCCGAAATTTTCATACCTTGGATCCTCGAACTCAACAAAAGCAAACGGAGGGCCACGTCGAGTTTTCAAGTCAACAAAACTAATTCTACCATATTTGTAAAATAAATCTTCTATATCACGTGCTCGAATATCTGGTGGCAAATTTCCACAATAAATTCTGTTGTCGCGAGACATTTTTTTCTCCCCTTTCGACGAAACGAAGCGTTGGTTTGAAAACGAGGCTATATATAGCGATTGACGACTCCTTTCCATAACATACTCCAAAAATATATCACCAATTCTCGGTTTCACAGATCTGGGCATTTCAGATAAAGATACACGATAGATACAAACCGCTTTATACAACTTAATTATACTGCTGAAATGAATAATTAAAATACAATGTAATAGTATTGATTAATTTAAACATAATTTAAAAACATATGTCTGTCTGTCAACGTTCAAAATTTTCTCAGTAAAATTTCTAAACTGTGACTTCTTCGGATAAACTGAGATATGGGAAAAGTGAGACATAAAAGTTTAATGTTAAAAGGATTAAAAAGTAATGTGGTCAAATAATAAAGTTTCCTAGATTTAAAACATTTTTAACTTGGGAAAAGTAATTGTATACCGCCTGTCAGTCGGCCTTCGTCGGCCTTCGTCGGTTATTCATTTCAAATCAATCTGTTATTAAACATTTACCTCCGTTTCGAACAAATTTTTCAAAACTTGATCTAAAAAAATCATACAAAATTGTTTTATGATAATTTCAAAAGTTTGAAAATATTGTCAGTTGAAGTTCTGGAAGAATAAGAAAATGCTGTTATGCTGAAATGCTAAAATAACAAGAGGCCCATGGGCCTTAACGCTCACCTGAGGATATGGCCAAAATCATTGGCAAAAATACATACAATATTCTAATATACATGCCTATACAAAAGGTTAAATAGTTTTCAAGATAATTAACAATGTCAGTCTTTTTATGCATCTATGACCTTGACCTTTGAACGTATGACCTTGAGTCATATATCAAAATGATCATCATGTCAATACCTACAATATTCTGATATGTATGTCTATACAAAAAGTTAATAGTTTCCAAGATAATTAGCAATTTGAGTCTTTTTATGCACCTATGACCTTAACCTTTGAACGTATGACCTTTAGTCATATATCAAAATAATTGTCATGTCAATACCTACAATATTCTATTATATATATATGTCTATGCAAAAAATTAACAGTTTTCAAGATAATTAACAATTTGAGTCTTTTTATGCATCTATGACCTTGACCTTTGAACGTATGACCTTGAGTCATATATCAAAATTATCGTCATGTCAATACCTACAATATTCTGATATTTATGTCTATACAAAAAGTTAATAGTTTACAAGATAATTACAATTTCAGGATTTTTATGCACATATGACCTTGACCTTTGAACATATGACCTTGAGTCATATATCAAAATGATCGTCATGTCAATACCTACAATATTTTAATATATATGCCTATACAAAAAGTTAATAGTTTCCAAGATAATTAACAATTTCAGGCTTTTTATGCACCTATGACATTGACCTTTGAACGTATGACCTTTAGTCATATGTCAAAATGATCGTCATTTCAATACCTACAATATTCTGATATATATGTCTATACAAAAAGTTAATAGTTTCCAAGATAATTAACAATTTGAGTCTTTTTATGCACCTATGACCTTGACCTTTGAATGCATGACCTTTAGTCATATATCAAAATAATTGTCATGTCAATACCTACAATATTCTATTATATATATATGTCTATGCAAAAAGTTAATAGTTTTCAAGATAATTAACAATTTGAGTCTTTTTATGCATCTATGACCTTGACCTTTGAACGTATGACCTTGAGTCATATATCAAAATTATCGTCATGTCAATACCTACAATATTCTGATATATATGTCTATACAAAAAGTAAATAGTTTACAAGATAATTACAATTTCAGGCTTTTTATGCACATATGACCTTGACCTTTGAACATATGACCTTGAGTCATATATCAAAATGATCGTCATGTCAATACCTACAATATTCTAATATATATGCCTATGAAAAAAGTTAACAGTTTTCAAGATAATTAGCAATTTGAGTCTTTTATGCATCTATGACCTTGACCTTTGAATGTATGACCTTGAGTCATATATCAAAATGATCGTCATGTCAATACCTACAATATTCTGATATATATGTCTATACAAAAAGTTAATAGTTTCCAAGATAATTAACAATTTCAGGCTTTTTATGCACCTATGACATTGACCTTTGAACGTATGACCTTTAGTCATATATCAAAATGATCGTCATTTCAATACCTACAATATTCTTATATATATGTCTATACAAAAAGTTAATAGTTTCCAAGATAATTAACAATTTGAGTCTTTTTATGCACCTATGACCTTGACCTTTGAACGTTTGACCTTGATTCATATATCAAAATGATCGTCATGTCACTACCATAACTGAAAATCCCATGCCATTATCCCCTGAAATGTTAAAAAAATAGGATTTTTTTTATCAAAGGTCAAAAGCAGGGACATGACCTTGACCTTTGATCTTGACACCTTTGGAAGAAAATAGCAAGACAAGATCAACAGTGAAAACTCCATACAATTATCTTCAGCCGTTATTGAGTTATAACAACAAATGTCTCATTTTCAAACTTACATAATTTTACGCAAAAAACGCGTGACCTATTTTTCGCTCAATTTTCATGAAAAACACAATTTAAATATTCCCAGGTATGCTGAATCCAATGATATCAATCAAAATTTGCCTGCACCTTTTGGTTTCAGAGAAGAAGATTTTTTTTGTCTTTTTGCTATTTTTAGTAGCAGCGGCCATCTTGTTGGGCGTGGCCAAACCCGGAACACTGTGAATTTTGAAAGGCTGTTACCCAGGCATGATAATCACCAAGTTTCATCAAATTTGGCGCAGTAGTTTTGGAGAAGATTAAAATGTAAAGTTTACACACGACGGACGACGCACGACGGACGACGGACGGTGATAGATTGCAATAGCTCATCTGAGCCTGTGGCTCAGGTGAGCTAAAAATCCATACCACGTAACATGAAGAGCATGGCAGTTCCCTTACAACTATCATCATTATCATTATCACTATCGTCGTCATCATCGTTCTTCTTATTATAATATAAATAAATTTCAAGTGCGTTTTCTACGTTTCATTTGTTTGTACTTTATTCTAATATATGCATAATTTGCTATATAAATACCGGTTGAATTCTCCCCCCCTCTCTCTCTCTTTTCAGTTGGAGGGGTGTCAAAAATATTTTAGTCTATTATCATTTATGACAGTCATCAAACTTTTTTGTAGAAAACCGAAAAATTTCGTATTATTATTATTCAAACCAACATTTAACCACGGTTTTCAAGTTATATCGGTCTGTACAAAACCCTTTATGGATTTCTAGTATCCGAGTAAGGAGTTGGTTACACCGTATCCTTAAACCGCCATCTTCATCCGTGACGTTACACCGAAACAGAGAATACTTTGAACAATAAAAAGATCCGAATGTCGCTTGTAATGAAAGACATTTGCAAAAAATCGAAGGGAATTAAATAAGAAAAAATATATAATGTGGTATTCGGTTTACAATCCGGCCTATCGGTTTGTATTGTTTACTGTTAAATAATCGAGCAAAACGTCATTTAATTTGAATTAAGAAAACTATTTTAAAAAAAGAAAAGAAAGAAAGATTATTTTCAAACATTAAGATACATCATACTGGCTTTACTATTAACTGTTCATTAAAATACTCCAAAATACACCATTTTGCATTTCATTTTCCGGCAAAAGTTTTCCATAGGCAGCTATCATGTACATTGTCGTACTTCACCTGTACAACGATCTAAGGAAATATAGAACAGGGGTGAGTATCTCGAAGCTCTCGTAAATCCTATACTTAAGTAAATTATATACGTGTATCTTAAGTGTAAGTTACGACAGATGTACACAGGTATCTCGAAACATACTGAAACCTCTCTTAAGATAGGAGTTACGAAGACCTTGCGTCCGTAACATCATGTCGTTCGTTTCGTTGACAAAATCTTAAAATCTGTAATATTTTATAAATAACAGTCAGATTGATTGGTTAAATTGTTAAAGCGGGACTTTCAAGGTGAAAATTCAAAAATAAAAAGTAAATCGCTTCTTGATTAATAATTCTTAAAGCGTTATATGTTTTAAAATTAAAAACCCAGTGTCTTTTATGGATTTATACAATAGCCTAAAGATATTAGTGCTGTAATTACCGATAATTAGCGCATGTGTGGAATTTTACCGTAAAAAACACCTAAACATTATTTGTTCGACAAGTTGTAAAAATTAAAAAAAATAGGAAATGACGTAATTATCAATTTATTAAACAGTTTATGCTAAAATTACTATAGTTAATGGAAAAATTAACGCATAGAAGGATTAGTTTTGCAGATCTTCTATCAATAAAAAAAAAAACCACGGTGTCAATTACTTTTATTACAATCACATCTGCATTAGTTGCTGAACGAGTACATGGAATGGTCAGCGGGTATTTTTGTAATTCCCGCTTACTATACCAATTAACTAAACCCGACACTAATAATAATAATAATAAATATTTTTTTTAAAACAAATAGAAACTTAAAATGGAGGTTAATTATCAAAAGTAAAAATACTGTTCGAGAGGGAAGCGAACTGGTAAAGAGATATAGAAAAAGTGGTAGGAGAGAGAGAGAGAGAGAGAGAGAGAGAGAGAGAGAGAGAGAGAGAGAGAGAGAGAGAGTTAATACAGTTAAAGCCTCTAAAAGCCTCTGATTCAATTACTGTATTCACGTGGTAGAAGAAAGATAACCTTGTCCAAACTTTATAATGATGCCAGATCGTAAGTAAGAGTTAAGGGAGGTCCATTCCTTAAGTTAAGAGAGCGTTCCGGTTACGGTCCAATTTACGAAAGCTTCGAGATACAGTTGAATGATTTAAGATCATCGTAAGTACACGTTACGTATTCGTAAGTCTTAAGAGAGCTTCGAGATACTGGCCCCAGGTGTACAGTTTTTATTCTGTTAAAAAGAAACAAAAAACGATATAAAAATTGTCCACGTATAATTAAGTTCCTTATGAAATCCCGGTTATTTCAATATTTTTTGTAAAATTTTAGGATGTCGGGAAGTTTCGTCCATTTTAAGTTATAAATATAGCAGTTTTATACCAACTATTTTTTAATAGTTGAATATTGTTGAAATAAAAATGTAACAAACGACTGTTAGTTATTGGCTGATTTTTCATGCTACAGTGATTTTTTTCAAAATGTCCACGTCTACAGTGTTAGAGCACACTTTTATAAAGATAAAAATGTAAAAATAAAATGTTAGTTTTGACGATAAATTACTTAAAAATAGGAGAATTCGTAAATTTTCATCCGCTAGTAAAGAAATATCCAATATGGCCGACATCTGGGACTTTTTCATAAAAATTATGTAATATGTTGTTTTATTTTCTTCACTAATTAAAATGTAACAAATTGAAAGGTTTTATTTTCTTTCAATTCAATTAAATAAGAAAGATATACATAAAAAGGCAAAAATAAATAAATAAATAAATAAACTTAACAATGGATTAAATAAAGAATTAAACTGAACCATCAATTAAACAAAGAAATAACTAAATAAAAATTAATGAAAATTCTAATTCTAATTCTTTATTGTACTAAACAGGCCACCAGCCCACGGTACAAATTACAATATCATCATATTTTATGACACCATCTACAGTAATACAGAACATATTCATATTCATTTGTATTTCAATCTTTATCATGTTTATAAAAAGACTACATATACCTATATACATTATAGCAAAATAAGCATAACTCATGATGCAAATAAAACAACAGATAAACATATATATATTTGACTGATTTCTCAGTTGTCAAAAGGATAATACCTTTTCCCTTATAAGCTTAGCCTTTTTTATATATACTGCCAAGTTCCTTAGGATAATTACATTATCTGTTTTAAACAAATTAATTAATTTTTCTATGCTGGGATGACTGTGGCACCATACAGGTAAAAAATTCCTTCTGATATCTGACAAAATAGGACACACTAGTAAGAAGTGATTAATGAAAATTAAATAAAAAATTAATGAAAATTTAATTAAAATTTTTATTA
The DNA here is from genome assembly GCA_029721355.1 of Tegillarca granosa. Lineage (NCBI taxonomy): Eukaryota > Metazoa > Mollusca > Bivalvia > Arcoida > Arcidae > Tegillarca > Tegillarca granosa. Next base: position 13,438,911 of record CM056607.1, read on the forward strand.
CCGCATACAGAAATAATGAAAAAAATACTTAACAGTAGAATAAATAAATAAATTTAAAAAGATTGTCGAAGAAAATGCACCAATAAGGTAAAAAAAAAGTTCAAAAGTAATTATCGAATATGAAAATAAAAAGATAAAAAGTAAGATATCTATAAAAAGCAAAAATAAACTAGAGATTGTAACTGGGATACCAGTTACGTATGATTCCCCACCATCCATAATCTATATATTGTCTAAAATATACACCTGCTGATGGACTGATCTCGAGATGGATCGATAGTATCCATTATTAGTAATCGAAAGCTAACTAAGAGAAAGGGCGGAAGACAAGTAAATTTAAAGTTAACATCGAATTGTGCAATTATAATTCGAGTAGTATTCATTTTTATATATATTTTCATTCCCTCATACCCCATTGTTGCAACAACGTTTTTTGTTAAAAGAAACCAATTGATCACGGGAGTCCGAATCTGCATGTTTAAATTTATAATTTTTTTTAAATGTATGTAAATTTTACAAGTTCAATAGATCAGAATCATGTGTTCTGTCTTCTAACATAGACCCTATCCATTAATTTGGCAAAATACAATTAGCTGGTGTATTTTGATTGGACAAGTATTCAACTTTGATTGATAGCAAATCTATTTCACAAACTGTGAGGTGTTTAACCAACAAATTTGATTGACGTGTGTCATGTCTGTGAAGTAGCCATAACCTACATATTTAATTTAATGGATAATTGACAAAGAGATTAAAGCAATTATACATATCAAAACATGTAATAATGCTATTAAATTTGTTTACAATTCTTTGAATAGGAATTTAATCCTGTAAAATTGCCTTAAGAAATGAAATCAAGTATGCCATAAGATAGTGTTTCTTGACTGAGGGTGGGTGTTAAGAATTCTGGCTTCCCACCCCTACCCTCTCTTGAAAAGGATTTCCTGGAGGTTTTTATCACTCTTTTCAAAAGTCCATAATGAACAAGAAAATATACAGATGAGTGGAAGGGATTTTAACTATTTAAAAGCTATACATGTACATAGCACCACCCACAGTGGGAAATGACCTTAGATGCTCTTTATTAATATCACTCTATTCAACTTTTCTAAAGGAACCAGAAAATACATAAATTAGGGGTGGGGATTTCAAAAGTTTAAAATTAACTTAGCACCACCCAGCCCTACCCTTCAGTGGGAAAGGACCTTAGGTGTCTTTGATTAGTGTCATTCTTTTCATTTTATCATTAAGAACCAGAAAATATATACTTTAGGGGTGGGGATATCAACAGTGAAAGTTATCACAAAGCCATATTTTCAACAGTTTAAAAGTTATGACAAAGCCCTATATATGGTTTTATAGCACACCGCAAAGTGTTTAAGGAAAAATTAGTGATTTTTGTTTTTAAGACCCCATCTTCCTGTCCCTCCCCCAATAAATACCCATGGATGTAAAAACTTTAATGGTGCAGGAACCTATCCTAAAATTTTGAACGAGATTGAATGATGCGTTTAACTTGTTTGGCAGTGATGATAAAAATTTGATATATTTTTAACAATTTAATACCTAGTAACTGAGAATTTATTAAGAACAAATTCTGTATGTGAGAAAGAGGTTAGTCACTTAATTAACATGTAGTTCATTAACATTCAATCATTTTTGTTTAGTGCTTAACTGTATACATTAATTCAGATTACCCATTTTTATCGGGCGCTCATATATCTGAGAAACTGAATAAGAAAGAAGAAGATTCTGTAAGAGTTATCTCTCTTTGTACGTATTGGGCAGAAAGATGTTTGGTATTAAATTATGCAATTAACACGCACCGACCGCTGAGCCGTCGAGATAGAAAAAAATTTGATCATCTATCCATATCTATCAAGATAGCAGATTGTTGGTACCAAATTTCATCGAAACCCATCATACCGTTTTCGAGTTCTGCACCGGACAATTTTAGTTCTGCACCGGACGAGTTTAAGGAAGAAAAAAAATTATAAAAATAATAATAACTAGAGATTGTAACTGGGATACCAGTTACGTATGATTCCCCACCATCCATAATCTATATATTGTCTAAAATATACACCTGCTGATAGACTGATCTCGAGATGGATTGATAGTATCCATTACTAGTAATCGAAATCTGACTAAGAGAAAGGGCGGAAGACAAGTAAATTTAAAGTTAACATCGAATTGTACAATTATAATTCGAGTAGTATTCATTTTAATATATATTTTCATTCCCTCATACCCCATTGTTGCAACAATATTTTTTGTTAAAAGAAACCAATTGATCACGGGAGTCCGAATCTGCATGTATAAATTTATAAGTGTAATAGATCAGAATCATGCGATCTGTCTTCTGACATAGATCCTATCCATTAATTTGGCAATTCTATTAGCTGGTGTATTTTGATTGGACAGGTATTCAACTTTGATTGATAGCAAATCTATTTCACGAACTGTGAGGTGTTTAACCAACAAATTTGATTGACAGTGTGTCATGACTGTGAAGTAGCCATAACCTACATATTAATGGATAATTGACAAAGAGATTAAAGCAATTATACATATCAAAACATGTAATAATGCTATTAAATTTGTTTACAATTCTTTGAATAGGAATTTAATCCTGTAAAATTGCCTTAAGAAATGAAATCAAGTATGCCATAAGATAGTGTTTCTTGACTGAGGGTGGGTGTTAAGAATTCTGGCTTCCCACCCCTACCCTCTCTTGAAAAGGATTTCCTGGAGGTTTTTATCACTCTTTTCAAAAGTCCATAATGAACAAGAAAATATACAGATGAGTGGAAGGGATTTTAACTATTTAAAAGCTATACATGTACATAGCACCACCCACAGTGGGAAATGACCTTAGATGCTCTTTATTAATATCACTCTATTCAACTTTTCTAAAGGAACCAGAAAATACATAAATTAGGGGTGGGGATTTCAAAAGTTTAAAATTAACTTAGCACCACCCAGCCCTACCCTTCAGTGGGAAAGGACCTTAGGTGTCTTTCATTAGTGTCATTCTTTTCATTTTATCATTAAGAACCAGAAAATATATACTTTAGGGATGGGGATCTCATTAGTTTATGAGTTATGACAAAGCCCTATATATGGTTTTATAGTGTTAAAGGAAAGATTGGTGATTTTTGTTTTTAAGACCCCATCTTCCTGTCCCTCACCCAATAAATACCCATGGATGTAAAACTTTAATGGTGCAGGAACCTATCCTAAAAGTTTGAACGAGACTGAATGATGCGTTTAACTTGTTTGGCAGTGCTGATAAAAATTTGATATATTTTTAACAATTTAATACCTAGTAACTGAGAATTTATTAAGAACAAATTCTGTATGTAAGAAAGAGGTTAGTCACTTAATTAACATGTAGTTCATTAACATTCAATCATTTTTGTTTAGTGCTGAACTGTATACATTAATTCAGATTACCCATTTTTATCGGGCGCTCATATATCTGAGAAACTGAATAAGAAAGAAGAAGATTCTGTAAGAGTTATCTATCTTTGTACGTATTGGACAGAAAGATGTTTGGAATTAAATTACGCAATTAACACGCACCGACCACTGAGCCGTCGAGATAGAAAAAAATTTGATCATTTATCCATATCTACCAAGATAGAAGATTGTTGGTACCAATTTTCATCGAAACCCATCATACCGTTTCCGAGTTCTGCACCGGACAATTTTAAGGAAGAAAAAAAATTATAAAAATAATAATAATAATAATAACTAGAGATTGTAACTGGGATACCAGTTACGTATGATTCCCCACCATCCATAATCTATATATTGTCTAAAATATACACCTGCTGATGGACTGATCTCGAGATGGATCGATAGTATCCATTATTAGTAATCGAAAGCTAACTAAGAGAAAGGGCGGAAGACAAGTAAATTTAAAGTTAACATCGAATTGTGCAATTATAATTCGAGTAGTATTCATTTTTATATATATTTTCATTCCCTCATACCCCATTGTTGCAACAACGTTTTTTGTTAAAAGAAACCAATTGATCACGGGAGTCCGAATCTGCATGTTTAAATTTATATTTTTTTTTAAATGTATGTAAATTTTACAAGTTCAATAGATCAGAATCATGTGTTCTGTCTTCTAACATAGACCCTATCCATTAATTTGGCAAAATACAATTAGCTGGTGTATTTTGATTGGACAAGTATTCAACTTTGATTGATAGCAAATCTATTTCACAAACTGTGAGGTGTTTAACCAACAAATTTGATTGACGTGTGTCATGTCTGTGAAGTAGCCATAACCTACATATTTAATTTAATGGATAATTGACAAAGAGATTAAAGCAATTATACATATCAAAACATGTAATAATGCTATTAAATTTGTTTACAATTCTTTGAATAGGAATTTAATCCTGTAAAATTGCCTTAAGAAATGAAATCAAGTATGCCATAAGATAGTGTTTCTTGACTGAGGGTGGGTGTTAAGAATTCTGGCTTCCCACCCCTACCCTCTCTTGAAAAGGATTTCCTGGAGGTTTTTATCACTCTTTTCAAAAGTCCATAATGAACAAGAAAATATACAGATGAGTGGAAGGGATTTTAACTATTTAAAAGCTATACATGTACATAGCACCACCCACAGTGGGAAATGACCTTAGATGCTCTTTATTAATATCACTCTATTCAACTTTTCTAAAGGAACCAGAAAATACATAAATTAGGGGTGGGGATTTCAAAAGTTTAAAATTAACTTAGCACCACCCAGCCCTACCCTTCAGTGGGAAAGGACCTTAGGTGTCTTTGATTAGTGTCATTCTTTTCATTTTATCATTAAGAACCAGAAAATATATACTTTAGGGGTGGGGATATCAACAGTGAAAGTTATCACAAAGCCATATTTTCAACAGTTTAAAAGTTATGACAAAGCCCTATATATGGTTTTATAGCACACCGCAAAGTGTTTAAGGAAAAATTAGTGATTTTTGTTTTTAAGACCCCATCTTCCTGTCCCTCACCCAATAAATACCCATGGATGTAAAACTTTAATGATGCAGGAACCTATCCTAAAATTTTGAACGAGAATGAATGATGCGTTTAACTTGTTTGGCAGTGATGATAAAAATTTGATATATTTTTAACAATTTAATACCTAGTAACTGAGAATTTATTAAGAACAAATTATGTATGTGAGAAAGAGGTTAGTCACTTAATTAACATTAACATTCAATCATTTTTGTTTAGTGCTTAACTGTATACATTAATTCAGATTACCCATTTTTATCGGGCGCTCATATGTCTGAGAAACTGAATAAGAAAGAAGAAGATTCTATAAGAGTTATCTCTCTTTGTACGTATTGGACAGAAAGATGTTTGGAATTAAATTACGCAATTTACACGCACCGACCGCTGAGCCGTCGAGATAGAAAAAAAATTGATCATTTAATCATATCTACCAAGATAGCAGATTGTTGGTACCAAATTTCATCGAAACCCATCATACCGTTTCCGAGTTCTGCACCGGACAATTTTAAGGAAGAAAAAAAATTATAAAAATAATGATAATAATAATAAGAAGAAGAAACAGAACGAAAACAATATGATTCCCCACCTTTGGGTGGGGAATCATAATAATAATAACTAGAGATTGTAACTGGGATACCAGTTACGTATGATTCCCCACCATCCATAATCTATATATTGTCTAAAATATACACCTGCTGATGGACTGATCTCGAGATGGATTGATAGTATCCATTACTAGTAATCGAAAGCTGACTAAGAGAAAGGGCGGAAGACAAGTAAATTTAAAGTTAACATCGAATTGTACAATTATAATTCGAGTAGTATTCATTTTAATATATTTTCATTCCCTCATACCCCATTGTTGCAACAATATACAATTAATGACTTTTGATGAGGTTAATACAAGGATTTATCACCCCAAAAGAACTGTAATATTCACCGAGGCCGCAGGCCGAGGTGAATATTAAATTTCTTTTGGGGTGATAAATCCTTGTATTAACCGAAATCAAAAGTCAGTAATTGTTTTATTATATGACAGAGAAGTGTCTTTTAAATCAATTTGTAACAGCTTCTTTAATAAATCAATAGTAAAAAAAAGTTAACAATGAAATTTCAAAATGGTAACTAAAGTAGGCCAGTTTTGATTGGCTTATCGAAAGCTTACGATGGCTCTGATTAGTTCTTTTTTTAGACACTGGGAAATCACCGCCTTCTATTTTTAGGGACCTGGAGAGCAATTTGGACCGTTATGTTACCCTCACGCGCAAAATTGCGCGGTGAACATAACGATTTGTACAGAGTAGCTTAGCATGGTCTTAGCCAATCAGAATTGAGTAAACACAGTAGTCATATAATAATGTTTTTTGTTAAAAGAAACCAATTGATCACGGGAGTCCGAATCTGCATGTATAAATTTATAATTCGAAATGTATGTAAATTATACAAGTTTAATAGATCAGAATCATGCGTTCTGTCTTCTGACATAGATCCTATCCATTAAATTGGCAATTCGAGGTGTTTAACCAACAAATTTGATTGACATGTGTCATGACTGTGAAGTAGCCATAACCTACATATTAATGGATAATTGACAAAGAGATTAAAGCAATTATCCATATCAAAACATGTAATAATGCTATTGAATTTGTTTACAATTCTTTGAATAGGAATTTAATCCTGTAAACTTGCCTTAAGAAATGAAATCAAGTATGCCATAAGATAGTGTTTCTTGACTGAGGGTGGGTGTTAAGAATTCTGGCTTCCCACCCCTACCCTCTCTTGAAAAGGATTTCCTGGAGGTTTTTATCACTCTTTTCAAAAGTCCATAATGAACAAGAAAATATACAGATGAGTGGAAAGGATTTTAATTATTTAAAAGCTATACATGTACATAGCACCACCCACAGTGGGAAATGACCTTAGGTGCGGTTTATTAATATCACTCTATTCAACTTTTCATAAGGAACCAGAAAATACATAAATACATAAATTAGGGGTGGGGATTTCAATAGTTTAAAATTAACTTAGCACCACCCAGCCCTACCCTTCAGTGGGAAAGGACCTTAGGTGTCTTTGATTAGTGTCATTCTTTTCATTTTATCATTAGGAACCAGAAAATATATACTTTAGGGATGGGGATCTCATTAGTTTATGAGTTATGACAAAGCCCTATATATGGTTTTATAGCACACCGCAAAGTGTTTAAGGAAAAATTGGTGATTTTTGTTTTTAAGACCCCATCTTCCTGTCCCTCACCCAATAAATACCCATGGATGTAAAACTTTAATGGTGCAGGAACCTATCCTAAAATTTTGAACGAGAATGAATGATGCGTTTAACTTGTTTGGCAGTGATGATAAAAATTTGATATATTTTTAACAATTTAATACCTAGTAACTGAGAATTTATTAAGAACAAATTCTGTATGTGAGAAAGAGGTTAGTCACTTAATTAACATGTAGTTCATTAACATTCAATCATTTTTGTTTAGTGCTTAACTGTATACATTAATTCAGATTACCCATTTTTTTCGGGCGCTCATATATCTGAGAAACTGAATAAGAAAGAAGAAGATTCTGTAAGAGTTATCTATCTTTGTACGTATTGGACAGAAAGATGTTTGGAATTAAATTACGCAATTTACACGCACCGACCGCTGAGCCGTCGAGATAGAAAAAAATTTGATCATTTATCCATATCTACAAAGATAAGCAGATTGTTGGTACCAAATTTCATCGAAACCCATCATACCGTTTCCGAGTTCTGCACCGGACAATTTTAAGGAAGAAAAAAAATTATAAAAATAATAATAATAATAATAAGAAACAGAACGAAAACAATATGATTCCCCACCTTTGGGTGGGGAATCATAATAATAATAATAAGAAGAAGAAGAAACAGAACGAAAACAATATGATTCCCCACCTTTGGGTGGGGAATCATAATAATAATAATAAGAAGAAGAAACAGAACAAAAACAATATGATTCCCCACCTTTGGGTGGGGAATCATAATAAATAAATAGTCTTATGTGGCAAATAAGTTGCAAAAAATATTTTGACTCTTGCAATAATATTGAGAAACTGATGGTAATTAATGAAAATATTTCTAAATTGCAGAGACATATATAACGAATCTCTGTAAATTGCAAGTGTCAAAAGTTTGTCTGATGCAAACTTGGACACTTGCAAATTTAGAAATATCCTCCTGTTTTTAATGTAGTTAATCACCGAGTACACTACTTAGCAAATTAATCGTTTGCGGGACAGTTTGGTGACAGTTGGGGGGGGGGGGATGCCCCCAGACCCCATAGTGAGGCGCACCTGTGGTGCGTACACGCATTGTTGGTGCGTGCGACGACATTCTCCAAAATTGCACCTCTTTCTAAAATACCTGCCTACGGACCTGCACAATGATAAGTATTCAGTTATTTTTATCGAATAACAGGTTAAAGAAAAACTGTATGAAAAATTCATACAGCAAAAAGAGAAGGTGACTCGGCGATAAGAAAAATTGTTTATCGGAACACGTATTAATTATCCATAATGACCAAAATATATTTTATTAATTCGACAACTAATTTAATTTACTCCATCTTGAACCACAAACTGTAAAAAATGATTTGATAATAACAAATATTCATTCATCATTTTACGATTTAATGGTTTAATTGTCATTGATTCCACTTAAAGATTTAGAAAAATGAAAATAGAATAGATAATATTTGAAATCCTTTAAAAATTAATGCTTAATAACCCAAACAAAAACAAAGTTGTCCGTATCCTTATTTTGGCGTCTATATTGGACACCGGAATGCATCAAACGCGACTGCTGACAGACATAGATATCAGTTTAAAGTTTCAGTGTCTGTTGAATTATTTTACATCGATCAAGAAAAATCAATTTATACAAAATATTTTCATATGCAAATGGCTTTGTTCCATAAAACTCTATTTTAGATACCAGCCATAAGCTTGATATCTACTGTTTACGTGACTTGCTTATCTTTCTCGGCATGTGGCTTCATTAAATTAACTTGCATGTCCAGAGGCTTGGGCTCGCATTTCGTTAGCGGTAGCGTTTTAGACTTCTTTTCAGATTGAAACAGCAAAATAAAACCGAAAAAGGAAAATGTTACAATCATTGATCTGTCTAGAAATGACTTTATAGATTTATAGAACTGTCATTTTATATTTTTTACATAATAAAATTTATGATATATAGCATAAATTTTTAATATTCAGAAAAAAGCATTTGGGCGTCATTACTGGACAGTTCATGGGTTAATATCTTCTGTGTGTGTGTGTGTGTGGGGGGGGGTGTAAGAACTCGATGGTTCAAACAAGTAACAACATATGGTCTCACATAATTCCTAGTAATACGGATTTGAACCCGAATTGGCGACAGACAAGAACGCTTATCTGTGCGCCACATGCTTATAATAAACTTCATTATTCAACTACGCAGACTGTTCTATTATATATAAATTATAAAATGTTGGCATAAATGTCTCCTATATTCAAATAACCACCAATCACCCATGAAATTATACCATAGTAGGTGCTTACCCTTCCGGAGCACCCGGCCTCACTTCCTTGATGGAAGTTCACGTGTATTACTAAATTTGCCAGCTTCCAAAGTTTTAACTTGGATTTTAGGATTGAGTTTTTGGACAAGGACTGGAATGTTTGTGTTTCAAGTATTTGAACTCTTCATCAAAAATATACAAATATAACTTACATTTGTGAAGAGATAGAAGAAACACCATGATATGTCAGGTACAACACATGATTACATCAAATATGAATAATATTGAATCATTCAGCAATAAATTCAGTAATAAAATGCGCGGATACCGGCAAAATAACCACCGACGAAAAGTTAGTGCTCATTCAATTAAAAAAGTTGATCGTCTCCAACTAGAAACACTGAATAATTTTCTGTGCCAACTTGAATTTTATAATATTTGAAAAAAAAACTGCTTGGACATGTTTTCAGAAACAATAAATGTAATTTTGGAAAATGTTTAAACATGAAAAAACGTCTTTTCGTAGAGACACGCCTGCTTTGGCATGTGTTCGCCTTGCCAAAATAGACCTGTTCCTTGGAAATTTGACCGATTGAATCAGACAAAGCAGAATGTCCAACCACACTCTGGTCACGGCGGTCAAGATGACGTCACCCCCGATGCTGTTATTCTTTTCGTTGAGCTCTCTGCTGTTGCGCTAAACAGGTAAGTAACGTTTGGATCCCCTGCTGGAGCGCCAGATATTTCTATGCTATGCCAGGTCTTCTTTTTTTTCCCCCGGGAATTCTGTGACCGTGAGCCGTTATTAATTTTACGGACAAACACCTTATGAATATACACCCCAACCAGTTTATAAATGTGTTACAAAATCAACTTGGAATCACAATACCATTTTTGAATTTATCCCACAGGGACTCGGGGAATATTATTACATCTAATTGGTGCCATGTGTTTTTTTGTGGTGAATCATTCAATTTTGACAACAATATAGATAGAAAAATGATATTCCCCGAGCTCGTGACTTTCATCTGTCGAAAAATCGTAGTTTTTAATGAAGTTTCAACTTGTGTCAAATAATATTCTTATTTCGTTTATTGGTAGGGACTTCAGTGGCCTCGTGGTCTAAAGTACCCGAATTAACGATCAAATATTCTGCCAGACGTATAGCCTCAATTTGAGTACACTCGGGTGAAGAGTATATGACAGTTCGTTTGATAAAAATCAATGATTCTCAGGGCACTCCGGTTTTCTTAACATCACAGAACTGGTCAATATAACTGGTAAAATAATCTTGACTTGAACGTACAACACTTGCTTCAATCTGTCCCCCATTCCTAGTTACTTCAGTTATATATATCTATATTCTACATGTATTTAATTTTTCAAATGATCATTTTTTATACATGAACAAGGGTCTATGTGCCTTGAACCTGAAGAAATTGCAATAAACAGATTTATAAAATAATCACAAAAAGTTTGTTTTATAATTTACAACCACTTCATGTACTGACACCGTAAATCATCAATTATTTAAAGGATTAGGGTACCCTATACAATCTCCCCTTTTGGGCCCCACAGTTAATTTACATACAAGTGTCTGTCCAATGTAAGTAAAGGTCAATCAGCTCTTTGGTCTTTCATATTCTTAAAAAAATAGTAAAATGGTTTTATAGTACGTTTAAAGGTGTCAGTAACTAAATACAGGCCACTGTGACCCTGAATGTAGACAAAATCAAACAGCTTCCAAGACTAGTTGGAGTTTCATGTCCTGCTATATATGTAATATCTGGCTTCATGTAACATTTAGTGTTTTAAACTTTTCAAGGTCACTCTGATAATAAATGCGGTTCCAGATCAACAAGCTTTAAAAACTTGGTATTGCTTTGTGCTTTCAAGACATGTAAAAACTGTTTAAAGGTTTATTCTTCAGATCAATGTGACATTGAATGGGTCTCAAGGTCAATCAGTTTTACAAATTTAGTTGAGGTCTAGGATCGTGCCAAACCTTGAGGTTCTTGATGAAATTTTTTTTACAGACTTAAGTTATTGTAAACTTTAATTTTTTTTGAAGGTCACAAACTTATAAAATTTCAATTTCTAGACCATTTGGTACATGACAAGATATTTAAAGTTTTATTACCTTCAGTCACTGTAACCCTGACTTAAGGTCAAGGTCACCAAGTTTCACAAACCTCGTAGAATTAATGATTCTGTGCTTCAAGGCTTTTTGGTTTAAAAAGAAGAAAAAAGAAAGTTTAAAGGATTTACTACTTCAGGTTATTGAACATGCATCAAGGTTATCCATCATTTAAAATTTTGTATTGCTTTAGGTTATAATGCTAATGATGATATATGTAGTAAAGTTTCAAGTATCTAGGCTTCTCAGTTCATGACAACATGTTAATAACATGTAATATTTTAGGAAAAAGTGAGTAAATGTGCTATCTCGTAAAACTTTATGCCCTGATGATGAAGTTTCAAGTTTCTAGGGTGATAGGACTTTCTATCAAGAAAAGTTTTAAAGTTAAATATACAAGGTCACCGTGACTATAAATTAAGACCATAGTCATCTAACTTAGCAAGGTTGAGAGGGTTTTGCTTTGGCAACATTTCTGAAAAGTTACATGTCCTTGGTTAATTGGTTCTGTAGAATTATTCATTTCAATGATTACAAAGGATGTACAAAAGCCTATGAGTGATTTATATTCATATTTACAGAGAAATATGAATCCATTCTGATTTCAATATCTATACATTTTATGTCTAAAATTAAAATTAAATGCAACTCTTTCTGTATTGAAAAAAAAAATAATTGTCCTTAAGTTGTTTCCATGTCTTTCAACACTTAAATAGTTATGCAAAATTAACACAAAACTGACACTGGGTCAATGTCACATCAGAAGGCTGCTTCTCAAATTCTCACAGCTTTTCTTTAGAATCATAAAAATGTCATGATTTTGTACTCATCAAAATGAAAGCTACATAGGGTGTATATCAAGTGTTATTTCTTTTTTCCCTTCCATATTTTTTGTCTTTCTGTATGAGTGGAATATTACCTGTAAAATTTAAAAAAGAAAATATTAAGATTAAAAAAATTACCAAGATAGTGACAAGTCAAGAATAAAATATAGTTTCAGTAAGCAAAGTACACAAATTCAATAGACCATTTGCCAATTAAATGTTCCGAGTCATCGTTGATCATTTTCCTATTTAGATATTACAATGACGGGGGACAAAACCTCTGAATTTTCGGGTATTTTCGTACAAAAGCACTGTTTTTACCAAGTGTAATTTCTATGTTGTCATTTTATTTAAAAAGTTTACCAGACAAGCCTAAATACATTTGAGACATTATATGCAAAATAAAATGGTTTTAAAGATGAAAATCTTATTTTTAGCTTCTTGTTTGCCAAGAGAAGTCATGTTTTTTGTAACGAAAAACCCCGAGAACTGTCCGGTCAAGTTGTAAAATCTTAATAGAAAACCGATTCATATTTCGGTCGGAATTGTAATTGGCAAATACAGTATTGAATCTCCTTTTTCACTATTTGTGTCAGAATCAAAATAATTACAATATCAGGTACTTTCAATATAAATTAAACTATTTTCTACATCATAAGGAATGAAACTGTCAGGATAATTTAATTACATGACCATTCTTGTTCTTATATTTTTATGTTTTAATTTACATTTTGAATCACATGACAACATTATAAAAAGATTTTGAAGATATGATTTTGGTTTTTGACAGCCAAATACAAAATCTGCTCTACCAACCTGGAGGAGCAATGAAATAATCTTCTATGGTTTTTGCAGCATTTTGCAGTATTTGATCTTTACAGTCCCCTTCTGTCACCTCATCAGATCTCAAATAAAGTGCTCTAAAATTTAAAAAAAAAAGAAGAGAAGTTTACAGCTTATTAACATGTACCTGTACCTTGTCAATCAAAACAGTCATAAAACACAATATACCCGATAGTCCAAATAGGGCTACAACAGCCTGGTTTGAAATTGTGGTTTTGTACTTAGATATGAAACTGTCTACATAATTTGAAACCAGAACACAGACATTGGTGCATGTAACATCAAATGATTAATTACTAATTAGTGACATCATTTGATGTGGTTTATATTCCTACTGCCACTGTACCTGGAAACTGAAAAATCACAATTGTAACATGAGGCTTTGAAACCCTGTTTTGAACATTTGGTGCCTAGTTGTGGCCAGGTATTGTCTCATACTGTGGACATGTTTATGAGTCATGTTGTAGACACATTAAGAAAAATGGGGGTAATTTGTGGACATTTCTAAGCATTGTAGACCAGTAAAAAGTTTGGTCCCAGGCTTTGGACCTGTTTATGTGTCATAATGGGAAAAACAATTGGTTGTGGACCTGTGACATGCCATGAAGTAGACTTGTAAGAACGTTGACATGTTTATGTACCTTAAAGGCCTTTTTGAAAAGTTTAGTACCATGTTGTTGACCAGTTTATATGCCATGTTGAAGACCTTTTTGAAAAGTTTGGTACCATGTTTTTGACCAGTTTATATGCCATATTGTAGACCTTTTAAAAAAATTGGTACCATGTTGTTGACATGTTTATGTGCCATGTTGAAGACCTTTTAAAAAATTTGGTACCATGTTGTTGACCTGTTTATGTTCCATGCTGAAGACCTTTTAAAAAGTTTGGTTCCATGTTGTTGACCTGTTTATGTTCCATGCTGAAAACCTTTTAATAAGTTTGGTACCATGTTGTTGACCTGTTTATGTTCCATGGTGAAGACCTTTTATAAAGTTTGGTACCATGTTGTTGACCTGTTCAAATGCCATGTTGAAGACCTTTTAAAAAGTTTGGTACCATGTTGTTGACCTGTTTCAAATGCCATGTTGAAGACCTTTTAAAAAATTTGGTACCATGTTGTTGACCTGTTTATATGCCACGTTGAAGACCTTTTGGAAAGTTTGGTTCTATATTGTTGACCTGTTAGATTATAGTCAAGATGTAGACCTCTTTTTGTAGTCAGGTTGTGGTTCTCTCTCTGTGTGTGTGTGTGTGTGTGTGTGTGTGTGTGTGTGTGTGTTGTTGTTGTTGTGTGTGTGTTGTTTTGGTTTTTTTTGTTGGTTTTTTTTTGTTTTTTGTTTTTATTGCCATGTTGTAGAACCAGTTAAAACTTTTGTGTCAGATTTTGGATTGTGGCATACATGTATCTGTTTGAATGTTTGGTGAAAAGATATGGATATGGACCTGTTTCTGTACAAGGTGGTAGACCAGTTACTTAAACAATGGCATATTTCTTCAGTGTGTAACATATAAAGGCCAATGCCAAGATTATGACATAATGATTCTTCTCAAGAGAATACAGGAAATACAGCTTATTCTACAACATTTTTTGAAAGTAAATATCTTTATGACAGATAACATACCTGTCCTCTAGTATTGAGTCAAGTGGTTCAACCCCATCTGTATTGACCATGTATAGTTTGTTGGCTGATTTAATTGCACTTGAAATTCTTTTAACGCCAGCTTCACTCTCAAACTCGACCAAAGATAGTCGTTCTAGATGATCTATCATCTCGGGATTTATACCTGGTTCCTGAAACGGTCAATTTTACTATATAAATTATCACAGAGAGAGAGAGAGAGAGAGAGAGAGAGAGAGAGAGAGAGCAGTGTTTTTTTTACCATTTTTGGGAATGGGGCCGAATTTCGGCCCCAAATTAAGCCAAAAAAAATAACTGGAGAGAGATCATATTATTTTTTATAAATACATGTACATTGTATAATTAGAGTTCTTTGACAAGGCACTGATGGTCATATTTTGGTTTTAATAAATTTTAACCACAACCACCTGCATAGTTATGAACATTTTTTTGGTGTAAAATGGGTGTGGGTTTTTGTATGAAACTTTGTACATGGCAATTTATAACATGCCATTTTTGAAAGGTCTTTGGATTCTTCATAGAAGTGTTGAAATTCCTCTATATGAAATAAATCAAAAGCATTTCCTTTTTATTGACTGATTAAGAGTTTTTTTACCAACTGGAATAAATAAATAAATAAATAAATAAATAAATAAATAAATAAGGGAATGAATGAATGAATGAATGATAATAATGCTGCTATGTTACATAAAACTGTTGAGCTATTTTTACATATACTCTTTATTCGACAGCAGAGCAATCTCGGCCTAATACTCATACAATAATCTTGTTTATCAAACATTTAGTAACCTTTCAGTTTTAGTAAAACTGTGAGTTTTGAACTAATGATATTTACTTACAGGTGGTAATTTTTCGTGGTCAATATCTACCCATGTAGGTTGTTGTGGAACCTGGAATTAAAATCAAAATTATAGTATATGCATTTGTATAAAAAATACATAAATCACAATAGAGTTACCTAAATACATAGAAGATTTATTATTGTACATGGAAAGATCCCAATATCTTTCTGCTTCTTGAAAGTGAAAGCAATGTGAATACTTTCCGTATAATTCAACAAATAGATTCAAAACATGACATTGGTGCCCTAATGGTGACAAAGTTGAGGAAGATCCATCCAAGAGAAGAAGATATGTGCACATGTGCATTATTTAAATGAATAAGACATATTAAACAGGTATACCTTTATACTGTATAATCTTTTCTGAAGACAGAATCTACAAACTCTCCTTATCATTATATTTGAAGCTAACATAACTGAAATCTAGTAGAGTTACACAGGGGGACAATTTGACCGCTTTTCCTCACGTATCCTATCAATAAACAGCCCCAGTCCAAACATATCCATTTTTGTAAAAGCGCAATTCGCGCTTTAAAAGTACATGTGTTTAGTCCTACACGTGGTTGTAACTTGCATCTATAAATTTTGATAATAATGAAGATTTTGTTTAATATCGATATATTTCGGATCGTATATTTATCACTTAAAAGATTAGCTAATTTAAATGAATCCATCAGAAATAGTTTTATCTCAAATCAGAGATTTTCATTACACAATTGATATTTATGTCTCTGCTCAAATGAAAAGCAGTTAAGTGATAATTGTATTGTGAGCGAATAGATAAACAATTTCTGGTTAGCTTTTACTGTTTATTTACTTTAGTTTGGAGAAAACAAAAAATGCACGAACACGAGTCGATGCGTTGTTATATTCCTTTTTGGTTCCACCTTTCCAACTTTTATGCGACCAAATAAAAAAAAAATTTAAAAATGAAATGAAATGAAATGAAATAAAATAAAATAAAATAAAATAAAATAATAAAATAAAATAAATAAATAAAATAAAATAAAATAAAATAAAATAAAATAAAATAAAATAAATAAATAAATAATTGTATTTTGTTTTCTCCAATGTAGGTTAAATAAACGGGAGGATTTTTTTACACTACTTCTGCATAAAATATCCTCTTTCTGTTTTTTTTTTTTTTGTTTTTTTGTTTTTTTTTTTTTTTGTTTTTTTTTTTTTTTTTTGTTTAAATCTTAAAGCACTTAATTCTGCCTGTGCACTCTTATGACGTCACAAAGTGACAAAAATGCTTGATGATACATCATGAGTATATTCACATGGTTAATCGCATTAGATTATAGAAATTACAGGGTTTGTCAAAAGTTGTTGTCTTTACGAAAAAGTTGGTTTTGGATCCCAGTGAAGAAAAAACCAGAAGTAAATGTGCGTAGAACATTAAACATGCGAATGTAGAATCACTTTACCATGTGTAGGTTAAGGGGTTAAATGGCATTAGCTTGCAAGTGACAGACTAAGTACATTTTGGTATTTTTATTTCAATTTTTTACAGAATTTAAGGTTATTTATATTCTACGTCTATATAATAATCGTAATCGATAAAATAATTGGAAAATTAGAAACATTTTAGACATTTTCAGGGCCGCCCGGGATACCATTCAACTAATTAAGTCAACCGTTTTCAACATCGGATGAAATGCAGACACGTTAGAACAATAAGTATATATATAAAAGCCAGTTAGAAGTATAACAAACCATATGTTTTTCAATATTAGTCTGAATACAACTGAGACGTCAGAAGATTTCAATCATGAATGGCCGATCCAAAAGCTCGCTCTGAGGAAGTGGTTCGGTCATGATTACTAGCTATTATTTTATATTGACATGACTTATTTAAATTATGTCCCTAAGTTAGCTTAAGTGCTTTTCGATTTTTAAAAGTTGTGGCGATACTCCAGAAAACGTCGAAATCTGTTCTAACAAACGATAGTCCAATCCTGGGTTGGTTTGAAAGGTTATCTTTTAGACAGGTAACGCTGTCGTCAAAGCAAACTGCTTGAATGTCGTGTTTATTTCACATTGAATGTCGTCTTCTAACTTTCACATGCTGTAACCATGCAGAGTGCCGATCCAAGGTGTCAGAAACTTAAAGACGCTTACGACGAATGTTTCAACAAATGGTTTCAGGAGAAATTTCTGAAAGGACACAAAAAAGATCTTTGTGCCCCTCTTTTGAAAAGTTACAGAGAATGTATAAATGTGTGTATACATGATGTAATGTTTATTAGAAATTACAACAATAACTGTTATTTTGGATAAAATGGTTTAAAAAAGCAAAGAGTTAATTAATGGGGACTTACATAATTTTGTTTGACTTGGACCACATGTTAAGAGTAAACCCACTTTCCTTAAAATTTGTTCTAGTATAAATTCTACCTCGAGTTCTATCCGATTTATATTTAAGCATGTGATAATATGGAGTCTAAAATTTTAATTTTCTCATGGTCTCACTATTATTGTTAAATATCAGTTACATGGTTTATTTGAGATCCAAGACAGACTTAATCATGTTTGTTGGTCAGAATTTCCTCTGACCCAAACACACTTTATGCTTAATTGCTATGTGTAGGGTCAAAACAATTTCTATATAAAAAAACTTGGGATTTCCCGATACCAACAGGTGTGAAAAGGGTGGCCCATCTTTCACTTCAGACAAAAATATTGGTAAAAATTGTAGAAAAAATACTCGCATCTGTTGATAGGTAAATGATTTGTCCTTCAAAATATTTGAATGTGGAAGTTTTGGGAGGTCAGATAATTTTGTTTTGAAATTGGAAGAGGATGTTGACAAACATCAACACAGAAGAAATTGATCAGAATTCTCAAACCAGTGGCAATGACATCTTTAAAATATATAAATATTTTAGAAGACAAATCATTCACTATTGATCGAGTTAGAAACTTTTCAGCATTTCCACTAAAATTTATAGTCTGAAACCAAATGAGGCAGCACCTTCCGAAACCAGTTGCTAACAAAAAATACCAGGGTTTTTGATATAAAAATTGTTCTGACCTTACACACATTTGTCAGGCATAAAAAGTGTTAGGGTCAAAGGATGTTTGGACTTATGGTTTATTTGAGCTCCAAGACAGAATTAATAATGTTTGTATGCTTTTTTTTTTCACAGAATATTTCATTTACAAATTCTAAAACAAAGATACCAGGTAATTAAAATGTCAGTTCCATACTTGTGTTTCTAAGTCAGTAAATTTGACTGTTTTGGAAGCTTTGGGTAAAAATACATGCTTTTTTACATTTATATTACGATGACAATAAAATGAATTCACCAAACATTATCATGATGTGTAAGTAACAAAACATTATTTCTTTTTTCAGGAAGTTGTGAAAGAAAAGGGAATAGTCCTATGGGAATTGGACAGAGATGTGTTGGGTACAAAAGATGAGGCAGTACCCCCAAAATCAAAAACAAAAGACCATAACCTAACATCTGGGAAAAGTTAATGTAAAGTAGAATTGTGTGACAATAAAATTTATTAAATAAAGCAGTAAAACAGGGAAAAACTAAAAGGCTGTGGTTTTAAAAAGTTCTTCATTAGTCTGAAAGAAAAAATGTAAAAGATTCCAGTACTCAGAACGTTTCACTTTCTATGTCTGAAAAAAGAATTTGAAAGATTAATACATTTGTACTCAGAGTGTTTAAATGGGCAGTTATGGCATGCTGAATAGAATTAAATGTCTGAAATAAAAGATAAATGATTATTCTATGTTAGTGTCTATTTCTCTCAATCATTGTGTGATAACATACTGAAATTCAATCCAGACAGTAAATATTTGATATTTTCTTAAAGTACATTGAAGATTGAATATTCATGAAATATTAACTGAGAGATAGGTCTCTATTTTCATTTAGATAAAGGCAGTTTAGTCCTATATCAACATATTTTTAATTCATATGCTGGTAGTGTTTTTATAGAAAAACGAATAATAATTTAAAAAATCTACACTTTGTTGAAACATCCTCCCTTCAAAAAAAAAAATAAATAAATAAAAAAAATAAAAAACAAAAAACACCTCAGTAGATGTTAAAATTTGTCAAAGACTGCTGAAATACAGTTTTAAGCTAGTTGAACTAGCAGCAATATATTAGATAAATGTACATGTTTATGTATTATATGAGAAGATGTTAGAATTGACACATATATTGAAAAACAAAAGGACTGTATTAAAAACTGTACAGAATGATCAGAATTAACATTTTGTAAGATTGAACTTAAATTTTTTTATATTGCTATATTTTATATTTATTAAAGTTTTAGCACAGATTATGTGCTGTTGTTGAATGTATGGTGTTTTTCACTTGTGTTTACAATTATCAATATTTACCATTTTATTAATTGTAAAATATTTTAATGACAAATTTTTTGATGTATTAACTTAGTTAAGTGAATTAAGTTATTTGTTATGTTAATTTATCTGATTGTACAAAGTACATGTGGCTTCAATCCTAACAAGAGCCAAGATTTTTCACTTCCCATTTCAATCAGACATGTAAAAATCTGTCAGGACATTTTTTAGTTAGTGCCAGGTTCATTATTTAAATAATAGTATATAAACACTCAATTTCTAATTTTATACCCTTTGTTTTTAATGCAAATATTGTGTATTCACATAAAAATTATATGTTGTGTGAATTTGTGTGACGATTGTTTCGTGTGAATTATTTCTTGCACTGGGTACATAATGATTTGCTTTAATTCCATTAAGAGGTCTATCCTAACCCAAATATAATTAAGTGTCTTCATCCATTGATAAAAATATATTTTAAAAAAGTAGATTTGCAAAACTGAAAAAAGATAGATAAACTATGATGATGTTCCGCTAGCTTTTAATTATGTTAAGGTTTATTCTTAAAGAATTGTTGTATCATGCCAGAGACATACATAACAAAATATATGTCTCTGATCACGCACAGTAAGTTATTTAAAAATTGTATTCAATAGCACTTTATTGAGACTTGATTCTAACCTGATTATGAATGCACAAAATTCAAACCAATAAAGAAAATAACAAAGTTATGTGTGGGAAATCTTTACATGTGTGTTATAAGATAAGATTTGCTATAAATGTTCAAGGATAGTATCTTAAATTATAAAACATTGAGCTACATTTCTATCTTTCTTTTCTTGTTTTAAACCAAGGATACATTTTTGATTGTTAATGTTTTGAACTTTAAATGTTAAAAAAAAATTAAATTTTCCTTTACAGTGTCAGTGCAATAACTTTAAAACATTAATTACCAAAGCATGCTTATGTCTAATTTATTAACTTGTGACATCCATTTTGACTATCATACATATATCAAATATTACACAATATTACTGGCAGTATGTAACATTCATTTTAATTATCATATATATATTTTTTATCTAACACAATGGCAGTATTGACATTCCTGTTCTACATGTTCCTGTAAATGTATAAGATATATAGGAATGACAATTACAATTTTGTCACAACACCCTATTTAAATACTATGATTGTGACTTTCAACACTGATTATGAATTATGTACAATTATAGATATGATAACTTTTGTATTAAAATACTTTTATTTTAAACTGTTCTTGTTTTCAGCTGTTTTTTATGCAAAGTTAATAATACCCACAAGTAATATCTCATTGTTGCTTTTATTATCCCCTCGCCTTGGCATAGCGGGGGATATAGTGAAAGGAACGTACGTCCGTACTTCCATACGTCTAAGTCCGTCCGTCCGACCATACATGGTGCATAGTTTGTGTAATCTGTAACTCTTAAGAACATTTCCCAAATTAAATAAAATTTTACCCAGTTGTTTTGCACATATCATTGATGTGCACCTCCTATTCTGGTGACATTTGAGAAAGTTTTTCTTGAAATTAATGCTTATGGAATTTGGCATTTTTCTAAAGAAAATCTGTGAACTATGCATAGTTTGTGTAATCTGTAACTCTTTTGAACATTTTCTAAATTGAATGAAATATTACCCAGTTGTTTGGCACATATCATTGATATGCACCTCCTATTCTGGTGACATTTGAGAAAGTTTTTCTTGAAATTAATGCTTATGGAACTTTGCCTTTTAATTGTACATCTGCCTATGTAGAAAGAGTATATATATATATATATATATATATATATATATATATATATACAGTCGAACCTGCCTTAAAGCCCACCTGTACATAAGTGCCTATTTATAACATAGTCATATAGTGATTGGGATGAGAAATGATGGCCTTATTGCTATTAAGGCCATTATTTCTCATCCCAATTGCTATATATCTACATTATTTGAATCTCTATATTCCTATTGGCCAATTGTAGATAAAGGTCACTTTTACTGCTTCCCTTGGGAGGCCTTTACAGGCAGGTTTTACTGTATATATAGGCGAGGGGATACCATGCAGATTTTGATCCGCTTTTAAAATCTTGTTTTAATGTCAACAAAAGTAAATTTATACAGTACTATATTTAATGTTGAAATGAATATTTATCAAAAAACTTCCTAGTTGAAAAAGGTTCACTAATATCTACTCAGTGGCCAACTTTCAGAATTTTTGGTCTATGCCTTGCTCATTACACACACACACACACACACACACACACCCCTGAAGTAATTTTAGGATTTCAATTTATCAATTGTATCACTGTGGATTTTGTAGAATTATGTTTCGTTTTGTAATCCTTAGTGGTAGACCACCACTACACTATACACTGGAGATGGCGTAAGCATATGCAAGTTTATGATGTTAGGCAAGATCAGAAGTCAAAAACATTATAAACAACAAATATTTGAAAACAGTTAGGCTGAAGCACAACAGGCTTTATATTTATGGCACCATTCAAAGAAGAGAGGGCATATTGCTTTGCTGCTGCTTTCTTTCTGTCGGTCCACCAACAGTTTCCGTTCATTTTAGCAGGGGTTGCAAATACTGAAATGAAATTTGGTATACAGATTTATCAATAGACTATCTACAATAGGTCAACTTCTGTTTTGGGTACGATTGAGCAATTTTTGACACAGTGATCCCCCTAGGACTTAGAAATATTCCAATTATTTGCAGTTTCCGTTCATTTTCTTCGCAGAGGTTGCACATACTGAAATGAAATTTGGTATACAGATTTATCAATAGAACATCTAGGTCAGCTTCTGTTTTGGGTACGAATAAGCAATTTTTGACACAGTTATCCCCCTTGGACTTAGAAAAATTCCAATTATTTGCTTTACGTTCATTGTCTTTACAAAGGTTGATCAAATTAATCACTAATTTTACATATATAATCAGGTTGGTTGAATATGGTTATATTGATAATAATTTATAATTTAGAAGTACAGTCAAACCTGTCTGAAGGTCTATATGTTTGTGCAACCTATAATTCATTTTTTTTTTTAGCTTAGACACATATTATACTTGATAGATTTATGCATCTCAGATAGTACTAGTAGATACCTATTGATTTTAAGTTCAAAAGGTCAATTTCATTTCCATGTACACTGCCCATATAATGTATACTGCCCATAATAAAAGCTTGTGCACCCTATAATGTCTGTCCAAGAAGAGGGGGGCATAAGTGTTTCACAAACATCTCTTGTTAATTGAGGTTTTCCTTAAAGGCAGTCTGAAATTTAAAAAAACAAGAATATGAATGATGTTTCAAGTTTAAAATGATCTTCAAGATGACAACTTAGATTTCTGAATATCTTGAAAATAAAGGGGGATAAAAATTGCACCCATTTTTATTTACAAAATTTAATTAAGGAAAGAATGGAACCGGTTATAAAATATGTTTTTGTCAAACATTTTTCCTATTTGCGATTTCAGATATTCTGGTTTTAGATGGTTACTTTTGTGCCTAATCATAATAGCAGTGTACAATAAAAAATAATTGCATAATAATTTTATTAACTCCAATGTGCACTACGGTAGTTCAGTTGGTAGAGTGCTTGCTTCGTATGTGGGAGTTGGGGGTTCGAACCCCGGCTGTGTCAGATCAAGACTTGAAAATTAGTAATGACCGTTCTTTCGCCAAACACTCGTCATTTAGAAATGAATGTCGGAGGAAACCTTAAAAACCGATGCCCCGTGTCACGGCAGGCGTGGCACCCTAAAAAAACCTCCCTGCCATTGCCCTCAGCGCACTGCAAAGATAAAAATTTCTGCCACTTTACCTATAACCGGTGACGTTTTGGTAGCCTAATCAAATACGTTTCCTGGTCGAATTTACCCTATATGGTCGAAATTTGACCAGTTTACCCTATAAGTGAAATATTCTTGACTTGGCGTATAACCCTATTAAATCAGTCAATCAATCAAATGTACAATAATTGTTAATGATTCCTTTGTATAATCAGATGTTAGATATTAAAATAGTGTGTCACTTATGTTTGTATGTTGTTACAATGTATCAATAAAATACACTTTCAATTCTCTTGATCAGGCCCCAATTTTACAATCATTCACTCAAGTGAGTGTGCACTCAACTCAAATATTCCCATTTTTCTCTCATCAATATCTAAAAAATTTGAAGTTTTATGAGCCAATGTTTGGTTTTGTTAAAATAAAACCTACATCAAACAATTCAAATAAAAATCTGGATTTTCAATGGAACTGTGTAATATCTTAAAAACTGACATTGAAATATTCCTTTATTTGAGTTCAGTGTACACTCAACAAAGTGAATGATTGTGAAACTTAGGCATGTACCTTAATCATTTTGATATGTTGTGACCTTTGAACTTTTGGTATAACCATACCATTGAATACCATTTTATCAATGTCATTCATTGCCTGTCAAAAATCTGCAGTTTTATAATCATTGTCCTCAATATTTGTACGTTGTTCCTTGTCTTGTTTGCTTGTTTTCTATATATAGACATTAATTGTTTAGAATTTTGACGCGAAACACGAGTTATAAGTTTTATAAACGATATATTTCTTAATTCTATTTTAAACAGAACTACTTTATATCCTACACGTTTTCTCAATGAAAAACAAACATACCGGCCCATGTATAAATGATAATAATGATGAAAATAATAAAAACATAAATATACTTATATATATATATATATATATATATATATATATATATATATATATATATATATATATATATATATATATATATATATATATATATATATATATATCCCAAAAGCAAAGTAAAAACTGCAAACTTGCTATTCAGTTAAACTTGTGAAATTTCACCAGGACTTTAACTAGTAATAAAACTTGTTAACTATTTTTATCTGACAATTTTTACTTTCAAATCTTAACCTGTTCCGTCTGATTTCTATAGTTGTTTCACTTATTACACCACTCGTGTCTGAGAACGTGTGTAGACACTTTATCAATGTTACAGGTCAAGAAAGTTTGACATATTAACCGAATTCTAGTGGAAAACTATAAATATCAGTGCAGAAGGATAGATTCCGTTCTTTAATAAAACAATTAAAAAAATGAACGAGGGAAATTGGATAAATATTTTTATACTAACACATATGGGATATTTATGTGACAGTTTAGTATTTCAACCTGGTAAGTGTTAAAGTAAACGAAAATTTGGAGATATTAGGCAGAACCTTAGTAATGCAACCTTGTTAGAGTTAAAACAACAGAGGAAAGTATGGTTTTACCTTATTTCTTAAAGTGCAAATTTGTTTTTTTTATGCTTTAACGATGTTTTAGTTTGGAATTCAACAATCTTGTCTTTTAATAAGAAGCACGTTTTTAATATATTTTATGTTCTTGCTATAACTTGATTTCCATTACTTATGATGATTGGGTAAGAGAGACTGGTTGATAAATACTGGTGCCTTTATTAGGGACACTGACGGTAGTCACTTTCTACTAAGAACTAACGGAAACTAAATAAAAAAAGTAAGTTGTACTGGCAGTATATTGACGTTATTTACTGATATTATATCAATTAAATATTGAGCTAAAACTCAACTTTGAACGTGTACAGGATCAAAAGACAAGTTAATGTACAATGACGTGGTTCAAATACTATTTGTTACTTCTGAGTAATCAGAAGAAAAACAGCGGTTCACTCCCAAACTACAACCCCAAAAGCAAAGCAAAAAATGATGAAAACTGGACAAACCAAGTCGAACCGACAATTCTTTAACAAGAACCTGAGGCCTGGCGTTTCGTAAGGACAAGCACCTCCTGTACAGCCAGCCGCATCCACAACGCGTGAAACGAAAGGAATGGGAACCACGAAACGCCAAACATATCCAGAACAATTTGGTCACAACAATACCATGCTTATCAACATGCTTAATATGATGACGACCACAACTCACAAAGCCCCCGAGAAACTCAGGCCTGAACATCCACGAGTCAACGATGTATTTTTAAGCAGCTTGCTTTGTTGCAAAGAACAACCGCAAAGAAAACAAATCCCACCATACCATATTAACTGCTAAAAATACATCATAAGCAGGAAAAGTAGGCACATCGTCGCACAAAACGAAAAGTTTAGAAAAGAAAAACCAAAGCAATCCTCAGTTTCATATAGCATCAAATATAGCCTTTTGTTGGTGTCGGAACTGTTAGTGGTTCCTTGTTCGTGGTATTTGAGTTGCAACGTCTGATAGTATACGTTAACATCAAATGAATTCGGCATGGAAATTTTTCTATTATATTGTAGAGTTATCAAACAATCCTGTACATTTCACCGATGGCGAAAAGCTTGGGGACGTCGGGTCACATTCGATAACTGAAGCTTCAGGTTTGGCTGCTAGCAGATTACATACCGACATTCTTTATACTCACAATGACAAGGGAGATAATGCTAGAATATTTGCAATAAGAAAGAGCGATGGTCATAAAATGGCAGAATTTCAAATACAGGGTGCTCATAATTATGACTGGGAAGACTTGGCGATAAGCACCTGTCCTGATGGAGGATTTTGTTTGTACATTGGTAAGTTCGGCGTTCATTGCTTTCAAACCTAAACCTATTGTTTTTTAGAAACAAGGTTAAAAAGCTGCAGTTAAAATTTACTTGTTCATAAAAAAACCTCCATCAAACAAAACAACAATAACAACAGCAACAGCAGCAAAACAACAACAACAATAATAAATAATTATAAATAAAAAATAATAATAATAAAAATAATGATGAAACGCCTTTAACTAAGATGTCATTGTGACTCAGTATATTAAATTAGAATGAAAAAGGAACATTAAAATTCTACACGATCTAAGATTCTTCACATTGCCTATCAATACATTGGAAATGTTGTGAATATTAATAATTGGGAATTTATAAAATTCCTCCCTAAAATCTTTTCTGAAGAACTAAAATACCCGATATTTATGAACTACTTTCTCACTGGGTTTGTGTTTTATAATTAAGCTGATATTGGTGACCACGGTGGAGACGGTGCAAAAAATATAATTTACAGAGTACGAGAACCTGCTTCAATAATTGACCAGGATTTACCTCTTCATGGAACTCTCAGATTTACGCAAGTATTTCTTATTTTCTAGTTTAGGGTTTATATCTAGAATACAGAAATTGGTAATTTCAGTATAATGTTTTTGTTGGTAGCGACCCTGCAAAATGTATACGCTAAACCTAAGGTTACCATTTGTCATTACAGGTGCGCGTCCAAAGTCCGCATATTGTTTTACAATACCGGTACCGATTACCTAATCAATAGTTAGTCCCAATTGTTTTATATTTATTATATGAATTTATTATTCATAGATTTTTATTGTGGATATTCTTAACGGTTTGGTTGTTCAATCACAACTTTCCATATTTCATAGTTAGGTTAGCTTCTTCGATAGAGTCTTGTTAGAAGTTATAAAACGGTCTTTGGCTACCCGATAAATTCATAATTTCAGTAATTAAACGCCATTTAAGTGTATTTTACGATGTTTTTCAATAAGCATTATATATTGTCATCTACTCTACATTCGATTTCTGTAAATTGTTTTGTTTTACCAAGAACAATGAGTCTGTAAGATCTAATATGATATTTAAACTCCTGAAAACTTTTTTTTGTGTTGGATGAATTAAGGAACTACAGATTTGAGAATTATTGATATTAGATATATATTAAGTTGTGTGTGCAATAACGTATGGCGGAGAAATGCTCTCTAATTGGGTGTTTCATAGCACAAGAAAAG
This sequence comes from Tegillarca granosa, assembly GCA_029721355.1. NCBI lineage: Eukaryota > Metazoa > Mollusca > Bivalvia > Arcoida > Arcidae > Tegillarca > Tegillarca granosa. Next base: position 13,466,919 of record CM056607.1, read on the forward strand.
AGCATGTTATAAATTTTAAAGTTGAGTTGAGTAATGGTGTTTAACGCCCCAGTCAAGAATATTTCACTTATATCGAGACGTCGCCAGCTATAGGCGAAAGTGCAGAAATTTTGCCTATGCGTTGCGTTGATGGCATTATACATGAGGGTTCTTTATCTGCCATGCCTGCCATGACACGGGACCTCGTTTATTTTAAGTTCCCATCCGAAAGAACCGTGACTTTCCGAAAAAAAGTTTCGAAATGCCGAGTGCTTGGCGAAAGAACAGTCTTGAGACAGACCCGGTCGGGGTTCCAACCCACGACCTCCCACTGACGGAGCGAGCACTCTACCACCTGAGCTACTGCAGTGGTTTTTTACATTTTAGGTGGAGTGAGCCAGATGCAGAGACATTAATGGTTGATCCTAGAGGAGAGGTTTATATAGTTTCTAAAGTACAAGGCGGTAAGGGTAAACTAGCCCATATACCAAATTCGTACTGGAACACAAATCTAGTGGTACAAATAACTCACCTTACAACTATCGGGATACCAACATCAGCCCATCCAGATCCGGTGGCTGGTGATATATCCCCTGATGGACATGAAGTGCTCATAAAAACGCGCGAAAATGTTTACTACTGGTATGTTCCAGATAATAATTATTCGGATATACTCTCTGGTCATCCTGTAAGTTTACCGTATATTCACGAAAACAGAGGGGAAGCACTGTGTTGGGATGAACACGGACAAGGATATTATACCCTGGGAGAGGGTAGTAACAAACATATTTATTATTATAGAAGGATAATACCAATCTGATTTAAAACTTTTTTGTTTACATATTTTTGTGTTTTGTATTTATGTTGCTGATTAATATTATAAACTTGATAATAACATGAGTTAACAAGAGGGTAAGTGTTCCTTTTGTACCCCACTTAAAACATACTATATTATAATAGTGTAGTTTATATATTAATGTATGTTTGAGTGGGGGGGGGGGGGGTACAAGAGGAACTCTTTCCAACAAGAGTAGAGTAAAGTAATAGTAATGTAAGATGATTTCATTCATGGAGGAAACCAGAGTACCCGGAGAAAACCACCAGTTTCCGCCAGACTATTATTCACACCAAGGACATAATATGTCATTTGCTTTTCTATTTTCTTTTGTTGCTTTTCTTAGTTGTATTTGCCAAGTCTGTTTTCATCTACAAAATACTTTCTGCTATTTTACTGCAACATCCTTTGTCACCAAAGACAACAAGCATGATAAAAACAACATCTCTGTGTAGAATTTTAAAAATGATTTATATAAGTTTAATGTCAGCTCTCTCTCTCTATATATATATTCATTTCTAAATGCCAAATGCTTTGTGAAAAACAGTCAAGTCTTGGCAGACCCAGCTGGGGTTCGAACTCCCTTACTCCCACATACAATGTGAGCACTCTACCAACTAAACTTCTGTAGTGGTCCAGCTACTAAGTGTACCTAATAAAAGCCTTGATATCATATACATGTAGTACCATCCAATATTTAGAAATACAGATTCAAAAACTGCTTAATCCCAGATAAAAGGTTAGCTGACCTGATTATTTTATCAAATGCATTCTAGATTTTCAGACGAACAAAAATATTGTAAATTCAGATAAGCAAAAAGAATACTGTAAATTTTAGTTAAATTTTTTATTAAAAATCTATACAATCAGAATAGTAAAGGGAATAAGGAAAAAATATTGTTTAATACATGTATTTCATTTTTAACATTTAAAAATTCAATATTAAATAAAATATAAATAAGTTTAAAAATGGAATTAATTCAATTTAAAATAAATCAACAATCATCAAGTCCTTTTTCATTTATACAAAATACTGCTTTTGAACTTGGAGTTTTCTGTAATAAAAAACAAGAAAAAGAAAAAACAAATGACAATATACTCATCAGATTCTTCTTGAATGATGTCTGTTTTTTAAACAGTTTATTATATAAAGGTATTTAGAAAACATTTTAGAACTGTAAACTATTTAATATTTTTAAACCTGCTTAAGCTGCAATGCTAGGGGTGTCTAATCGCTTTTGGATAAACTTACTTTCTGCCCTGTTAAATACTTCATACTGACTGATTAGTTGAACATACCCAATCAGACCACAGAAACTAAAATTAGATTTTTTGTGGCATGTTCTGCTTAGCTCATCTATCTTTTTATCAAAGTGTAATACATGTATCAACAATATTCATTAAGATGACTTCAGTATGAGGAGTGGAATTAAGTAAAGGTGTTTTGCGCCCCTGTCAAGATTGTAGTATTGTAGAGAAAATCAGAGTGTCTGGGGAAAACCTACACCTTTTGGCAAGCGAACTGAAAAACTTTTTTACACAATTATCTGCCTGAGTGGGATTTGAAAATAGGCAGGGAGAGGCAATGTGATTCATAGGCATTCACTTTGAACCACTCAGCCACAGCGGCCATCTTTAGTATGAGGAATAGAGAACCTAGGTCTCCCTTAATTACTCAGTTTAAACTTCAAAGCTAACAGGTATATAGAAGTGTAAAATCCAATTAAATTTCACTTACCTGCCTGGAACTTTTAACTAATGACATTTCTCTAAGCTGTTTGTTATCTGTTGTAGCATTACTTAGAATAACTCTAGTATGGGGAACATATGACCAAGTTCTTCCCAAACTAACCAGCTTATCATCAGAACTTAACAGGATGTTATTTATAACCTTATAATAATAATAATAATAATAATAATAATAAAATAAAAAAGCATGAAACAATCTTAAGTTTGATTGTTATTTCTGTAAAATCACAAATATTCGTGGGGGAATAAATTTTGTTATTTTTGTGGATAAATGAAAACCACGAAATTAAATGTCATCAAAAATTTTAACAACCATTGCCCTCAATGAGATTTATTTTGAAAAAAACTCAATTCCATGAAAATTCTATCAAGAGAATTTTTAAGAAAAGCAAAACCACAAAATTTCAACCCAAGGAATATTATTGTTTCTTCAGAATGTTAAACTTATGTGAGTGATACTCTTGTAAGAATTCTTCAAACATATACCATATAGAAGGCTATTTTAGCAGGGCTAAATTTTGATAAATAAAATTAGGTGAAATATTAAGCGTATTTATTTTGGTGATCTAAAACAAATTACAAAAGGTTGACTGGTATACAAATATTTTCACGATTTTTATTTTGGCAATTTTAATACTATCATGAAAATATGCCAAAATTTGCATTCCACGACAGTATTCAAAAGTATACATCAGTAAAGTCAAGACTACACTTGAATGAAACTTAAATACTTTCAAAATCAAAAAAAAAATTTGACCGACGAACCAGATTTAAACTCAGTAAATTCTCATTCATCAAGAAAACTTATGTCTGATTACTTAAAAGCACTTTTATAACACACTTAACAGCAAGTTGTTCATCTGAATGACCTACAAGCACTGCCAGAGAAATTGTCTTCTAACTTACACACAAGCACTGGCATAGAAAAATGAACAGCCAGCACTGCAACAGAAAATGAACAGCCAGCACTGGCATAGAAAAATGAACAGTCAGCACTGCCACAGAAAATGAACAGCCAGCACTGCCACAGAAAATGAACAGCCAGTACTGGCATAGAAAAATGAACAGCCAGTACTGTCACAGAAAATGAACAGCCAGCACTGCCACAGAAAATGAATGGTTAGTTGTTCATCTAAATTACACACAAACACTGCCAAAGAAAATGAACAGCCAGCACTGGCATAGAAAAATGAACAGGTAGTTGTTCATCTAAATTACTTACAAGCACTGCCACAGAAAATGAACAGCCAGCACTGGCATAAAAAAGAACAGGCAGTTGTTTGTCTAAATTACTTACAAGCACTGCCACAGAAAATGAACAGCCAGCACTGGCATAAAAAAATGAACAGGCAGTTGTTCATCTAAATTACTTACAAGCACTGCCACAGAAAATGAACAGCCAGCACTGGCATAGAAAAATGAACAGGCAGTTGTTCATCTAAATTACTTACAAGCACTGCCACAGAAAAATTAACAGCAAGTTGTTTTAGTTTTTGTGAGAGTTGTACCATTAGACTGTGACCTGTTGATAAAAGAAACATAAAACCTTCAGACATGTTTTAAATGATTATATATTAGCTTTTTATGAAAGTATTAATACTAGGGCTCCATTACAGGCATCAGAAGAATCTATCAAAATTAATATTACATGTAGGTCCATGGGAAACCACTCTGCTACATTTTGTAACAATTTACATATGAATATATTAAATTCATGTGAAAAATGAATTAAGGGGTTTAATATCTCAAATAGAATTATTTCACTTATATTAAAATGTCACCATGCAAACTGTATACCTGCAAATATTTATAACAATTCAATTTTTATATAGAAATGAGGATTTTATGTTTTCTGTTTGTAAGTGTCCAACATACCACAAATGACTTATATTTCAATTCTGAATGGTTTGAGACAAAGAAGGTTATTGAAATTTTCCAGTTTCGGTCATACCAAATTGAAAGCCATAACATGTCACAGAATGTGTACTTGACCAGCGAACTACCTTGGATGTCTAAAAAATGAAGGTTTAATGTAAATAAATTTGCAACAGATGTCAAGTGACATGTAAATCCTGTCACATTTGTAAAAGTCTGCTAGATACTACACAGTCAATTCATTTTAACTACATACTCAAGTCACTAGATACTACATATTCAGGTAACGAGTTAATACATAGACAAGTCATAACATAGTCAAGTCACCAGATAATACATAGTCAAGTCATTTAATAATACCTAGTCAAGTCACCAGATAATACATAGTCAAGTCACTAGAGTCTACAGTCAGATACTAATATTCTTGAATGGGACCTTAAACACCATTACTCAACTCAAATAGATAGTGCATAGTCAATTAGATACTGCATAGTCAGGTAACCAGTTAAAACAATGACAAGTCATAACATAGTCAAGTTGGCAGATAATACATAGTCAAGTCTCTAGATAATACACAGACAAGTCATTAGAACCTACATAGTCAATTCACTAGATATTGCATAGTCAGGTAACCAGTTAAAACAATGACAAGTCATAACATATTATCATAACAGATAATACATAGTCAATTCACTAGATACTGCATAGTCAGATAACCAGTTAATACTAAGACAAGTCATAAAGTAGTCAAGTCACTAGATAATACACAGTCAAGTCATTAGATAATACACAGTCAAGTCATTAGATAATACACAGTCAAGTCATTAGGAAAAATAACAGTAAATTTACTAAAAACTGCATAGTCAGGTAACCACTTAAAACAATTACATACATGTAGTCAATCAGATACTATGTTGTCAAGATACTAGATAATACAAAGTTAAGGCATATGAAAATATTTGTCAATTTCATTAATGAACAATACATAGTTGTGTCAAAAGACTCGATAATAAATAGCCAAGTCACTACATATTCATTGTTGCTTTCATTCCATACTCACCATCTACTTGTTGTCCTCCTAATATAGGATATATAATTGATGCTACATTATCTAGTATTAAAAGTTTTAGGTTACCATAGTAATCATCATTCTACAATATAAATATACCAAGTATGCTCTGAATGATACTTCAAAAAATATTAATGACATTTTCTACAGTATCATACATACACGTAAATTTGTGTCTCTAAATTATCTCGAAAATGAAAGTTCTACATGTACATGTATAAATTTACATTCTGTCAGATTAACTTTTGATATATGAAATGCTCGTAGTTGGCTACACTTTTTAGGTAATTTCAAAATCATTCATTAGTTACAAAAATGCTCTAGGATCTAACAAGAGGGATTAAAAACTAGCTACTTGGGGGAGGTGTAATCAGGAAGTCAGGGCTTTAGGACCACTCGACCACTCGACAAACTTGGAATGTGATATTCATATATTCTAACTCAGTTACTATTTGGTAAAAATACTCAAACCATCAGATCTAAAATAAATATTTGTTGTTTATTTGTTATGATGCTAGCTTCAATATATATATATATATATATATATATATATATATATATATATATATATATATATATATATATATATATATATACTAGCGGAAAAAAGTAACTGTGCATGACTGAAATGTGAGATTATAAAATAATTTGAAAATGCAAAGCAACGAATAATTTCGTATTTGTTTATTAGATATTTCTTTACAAATTCATGTCATTGAAAAGGTTACAGATACTGTTATTTCATATGCAGGGGACTAGAAACATAGCAGATAGTAAAAGTCAGTTCATAAGATCAGTATCGTGTGTGACCACCATTAGCATTGACACAGGACTGACAGCGACGCCTCATAGAGTTGATTAAATGCCTAAAGAATGCTTGAGGAATGTTGTTCCATATCTGGTCTAACGCTTGGGCCAACCCCTGCAATGTAACAGGCTGATTGGGCAGATGATGTAATCGGTGCTATTTCATCCCATATGTGTTCAATTGGAGAAAGGTCAGGTGAAATGGCTGGCCACGGTAACACATTGATGTTATGCTGTGCCAGAAAATCCATTGCAACCTGTGCGACGTGTGGTCTTGCATTATCATGCTGAAAAGTAACGTTACGTTGCTGTCCTTGAATGAATCAGATGACATGGGTCTGTAGGATTTTATCACGGTACCGTACACCGGTCTAATTCCCGTCAATGAGTACCAGAGGAGTTCTGTCATTCACTGTGATGCCACCCCAAACCATTACACTGCCCCCACCGAACAAACGTCGTTCCACCACACACGCGTCATGGAAACGTTCTCCAATGCGCCGATACACTCTGGAGCATCCGTCACTGCTGTCCAAGTGAAATCTCAGTCTCGTTGATTGAAGCATAAATGTGTTCTGCACCATGCAAGACGAGCTGTGCGATGATGTCGTTGTAGAATTGAACGGATTGCCGGACGTTGTGGGCGAATATGTCTTTCCCATAAACGATTCTATACTGTTCTGGGGCTGATTGGGCGTATTCCAGGAATGCTCCGGGCAGTGGTACTGGCAGTTTGGAAACGGTTCCGGAGGTGCACAAGCCAGATATGGTTGTCTTGCTGACGTGTCGTTACGCGTGGACGTCCTGAACGAGGGCGGTCTCTAGTGGTGCCAAACTGTTGGTATCGTCTCCATAAAGCATAAATAGTGTTTCAGTGGACACCAAAATGTCTAGTGACAAAGCTTTGGGTCATACCAGCCTAAAGCATACCAATTGCACGGAGGCGATCATTTTCATTTAGCCTAGGCATTCACTATGGAAGCTTTCAACCAAATAAACTTGCTTTTCTGGTTTTCTGGTGTCCAAACAAACAAACAACAGAAAACTTATTCCTAAAATATTGTCACACTGAAATGCTGGGTGACAATTGCTGTGAAAATAGAACCCATGCACATGAAGCGTAAAAATCACTGGGAAATTGATGCAATGACCGAGCAATATGATAGAGGTGTATACACTTACCATTTGTGCAAATTTTAAGATTTATACATTCAGTAATAATAGCGAAATTATAAATTTTATTGATGCACAGTTACTTTTTTCCCCTAGTATATAATGAAAATGTTCTGAAAAGAACAATACTGGCATTGAACTATCTTGAAATCTCGTTGATTTTAATTTACCTGTTTACTTAAGTTATATCTTGTATTTTCAAGCACAGATAAAACATCAAATATATCAATGGCTGTGGTACATCTTATACGTTTTAATATGTCATCATTATCCTAAAATATATAAAACAAAACTATTAAAAATAAAAGGCTTCATAAAGTTGTCTTACATACATAAGGGATTGGATTGGGTTAATGACGTTTTAAGCCAAAAGTCAAGATTCCTGGAATGGTGGAGGAAAACAGAGTGCCAGGAGAAAACTACTGACTTTTGGCAAGCTAACTGACAAACTTTTTCATACTGGGATAGGTACAAGTGGTATTCGAAGGATTAAAGTTGAGTTGAGTAATGGTGTTTAACGTCCCAGTCAAGAATGTTTCACTTGTATCGAGACGTCGCCAGCTATAGACGAAAGTACAGAAATTTTGCCTGTGCGTTGCGCTGATGGCATTATACAGCAGGGTTCTTTATCATGCTGCACCTGCCATGACACAGGACCTTGTTTATTTTAAGTTCCCATCTGAAAGAACCCTTACTTTCATTATGTAATGCAGGGTGCTTGGCGAAAGAACAGTCACTACCCACTTTCAAGTCTTGGGTCAGACCAGGTCGGGGTCGAACCCATGACCTCCCACTTACGTCAAGGAATGAGAGGAACTGCTTTCCATATACATAAAGGCAGTGTTATGATGATCTGTAAAATCTTCAAAATTATTTTTTACAGAAATCCAAGTTCATAAGAGATAAAGGAAACTCTTGTTTTTACTACCTCTCTATAACTTTGTCACTTCACTTAATGTTTGGGAACTTGGTGTAGGAGTGGTGTACAGTGCATGCTAAAAGAGTTTCCAACACAGCCTAGATTTGAATTTAACTTGTGCCGATCCTAGTGCAAGAAGTTTGTCAGTTTGCTTGCTGTAGGTTGGCAGTTTTCTTTGTGCTTTTCTGGATTTCCCCACCATCCCAAACAGACCACCTTCATATAAAAGAATCCCGACTAGAGCATAAAACACTAAAGTCCTAAACTTCAATACCTCATGATTAATAGTTGGAATGAATGTTTGTTGATTATATCAAGAGGATCAAAAAAGTTTCTAACACGAGGATCTAACTCTAGTGAGATTTGAACCTCGGCAATGAGAGGTACATCGATCTGTAGGCCTCAAAATTGACTAATCATAATAATTAAGTCACTTTCGTTTTATAAATTAGGTAAATACATGTTTTATTGACATCAACATTTCATACCTGGTCTTTTCTTCTTGTCTGTATTATCTCTAGTAATCTCTCAGCAGAGAAACTCCCCTGAGTGTCTATATACAAAACATTCTTACAACAATCAGCTGAGACAACTGCAGCACAAGTCAGACAAAACTGTGAGTAAAAATAAAAAATAACAATAATAATAAAAAACAATAACAAGACCCATACAGGATCCAAACCTGTGTCACCCGGGCATTATTACCACAGGTACTTATTTCTGATATTAAGAAAAAGTATATCTTTAGTAGTTTATATTGTCAGAAATAAGTGTCTGCTATTATTTCAATCAGGAATAGCCAGAAATTTTTTTACTACAGATTTTGTAACAGCTGTGAAACACATTAATCAAATACTGCTGTTTTATAAAATGTTCTTATGTGAGTATTTTGAAAGCACATACAGCTGCACTATCAAATTTTAACATATATGTCTTACAGATTACACAATCTATGCACCCTTCATATGTTTTTCTGTGAAAAATGACAAAGTTCAACATGCCATAATTTTACTAAAAAATCATCAAATGTCACAAAAATAGGAGGTGCACATCACTGATGTGTGCAAAACAACTGGGTGAAATTTTATTTAATTATGGATTACACAAACCATGCACACTTGAGGTGTGATGGATGGACTGACGGACAGAGTCAACCCATAACTAGACCTGCTTTTGCCTCTGGTGACGCAGGTAATAAAGAAACAAATAAATTGGATTTTTTTTGAGACTTGAAAACCATATCCAAAGATTTTAGCTGCAAACTAAAGAAAATTATCAAAAAACAGCACAGTCTATCTGCACATGTAGTCAATCAAAAAAAATTTAACTGTAAACTTTTATTTGATTTAATGGGGTTTAATTCTCTGTCAATTCTAACAAGTACCGTAATGCTAATATGAAGTGGATACAAAGAGTAACTGTAAGAATTTTTCTCTTCTGCAATCTTTACAATGCACCACAATGACACCTACACAAGGCGTGTTTCTTTTTATTCTATTCAATTTGGTGAAAGAAAATGAATCACTATCAAAGTGTCATACAATAGTTTCTGTCTAAAGGTTGCTATTTTTAACCCAAAAATCTTGTATACACATCAAATTTGAATGTTTTTACTGTTATTGGGAATAAGGTGTAACACTAGCCTGGTAAGATATTGAAGTATAGTGTTACAAAGGGACATTTGTTTTTTTTAAAGGATAAGATTGTCAACATTGACAGAAGTTTCATATTTATTCATCAATGATTTACCGATATAATTTTGCTATTTTTACCAAATGTATCACACCATGTATTACTTATTAATGCAAAATGCAAAAATAGTACCAGTAGTTTATGTTGTGGTGACAATTTCCACTGAGTATTTTTTAGTTAGTCCTCATACGAAAATACAAAACTGTTGTGAGATGGTTTTGTTAGGTCATATTTAGTGGAGTGACCAAAACACGTAAAAAGCAAAACTAAAATTTGTTTCTTGTGATTATTGTCTATGTTGTCTTCATAAACAGACCATTAATTTTGACCATTTCACAAAAGTAATATAAAATATAAAATTGTTATATTAAAATATTTACCTGTGTTTTACCTGAAGCCAATTCACCAGCCACCTCGGTAACTTCTGCAGTATATAGTCCTCCATCTAACAAATCATCAATTCTGAAATATAATGAATGAATTTATATATTCTTATGCTGAAATATAGCCTTGACATAACTTAATTTTTATGTCTAAGTTCTAACCATCTGTGATTGAAATAGATAAATTTGATTTAGTTAAGCGCTGTTTTAGTGTTTTCAACATCATACATTTAAGCTAAGTAGAGATGTGATTATAAGAATAAGAATGCTGACTTATGATTTTAGAGTCATGGGTATGAGCCCTAGTCAGGCAAGTTTGAGCAAAACATTTAATTACATAATGCTACTGTCTACCAAGCTGCCAAGTTTGTAATGCAGGCAATAATTTAAGAAGTTATGTTTTGTCCTACACCTATTTTGTAGAGCCTGGTATTGCCATAAGGCCAGACTTAGGTGTAACATTTCTGGCGGCGGCGTGTCAAAATGTGATAGTTTATGTAAAGTAATGTATTTTCTACTTGATCAAAAACTAACCAGGCGAGACATTTAAAACCGTGGAATTCTTGTTAAAAGACTAAACAACATGTAACTTACTTTTTACATCCTGTTGATAATATTGACATTGATGATACTGCATTATTATAAACATCGGCTCCATTAACAGCAAAACCAGAATACTGAGCTAACAGTACACGACGAATGACCAGTAAATCCTACAGGTAACAATATAATATTTGATTTAAATTAATTTTCATTACAATTATTTAAAAAAATATTAACCAACAATTTTTCGTTAAAAATAAAAATTGAAAAAATATACGCTAGTTGTAATATCTTGTTTTTATGCTATATTAAAATGGCACTGAACACTTGATCTGAAACGTATAGAAATAAGTTATATGCGTCTCAGAGTTGATCAAATAATTTAGATTCTACTACCTTGTACGGAATACCACAAGTTTGTGCTATTTCCTCTATATCTTTAACGAGAAAATCTATAACCGTTCTGATTTTAGATTTCTTTAAACTTGTCACTACTGATTCTGACAGAGCTGGACGCAAACCAACACGCAATAATGCCATAGAATACCATAAATTTACATTTGCCGCTAAAGTTAATGTATAGAATGTAGGTAGGAAGAATTCGAAACAAAATAAAATATAAAATGAAAACGGCCTTACTTAGAAAATTCGGTAACGCGGAAAGTGGGTTCAGTATTATATTTAACGAGTAACTTATCACAAGTACCTTTTCTGTAATTATGCAACAAATTTTCAAGTGACCTCTATAAGTCACGATTTAGATACAGCTATAAAGCGTATAAAGATGAACTTTTCGTGACGTGTTAAGAATGCAAATTTTGAAATGAAAGCCAGTATGACGGCTAAGATATCTATCCTTTATGGAGACATGTATCCCGCTCTTAAGCGTATTATATATCGTTATTCGTTACCAAACAGAACTTTTAAAAAGATAATTATTGAATAAAAGACATCAATCAAGACATTCAAAGGAAATGATCGATAAAACACAAGACACTAAAATGATCTTGTGATGTTGGATTGATTTAAATGAGGGCGACAAGATCAACCCACTTCGCAAATGTTTGATAGAGCTTTATGAAGTTGCAAGCTTCCAGGCATTTAGTAAAATGTGGATAGTTGTTTTAAGTGGATAGTTGTTATAAGGTTTTATTACTTCAGAATGTTAAATACAGGCCAAGGTCAACTAGCTTAACAGACTTGATATTTGCAATGAATAAACTCTCTCTCTCTCTCTCTCTCTCTCTCTCTCTCTCTCTCTCTCTCTCTCTCACACACACACACACACACACACACACACACACATCTTATTTCCGTCATATATATATATATATATATATATATATATATATATATATATATATATATATATATATATATATATATATATATATATATATATATATTGTATATATAACACGGAAAAAAGATACGTGTCTTAAAGCATTACATGGATGCTAGATTGACGAAATATGCAGTCTAGGTCAATAAAAAACTGTTTAAGTAACCCGGCGATGATACTAATGATTGAGTTTGTGACATTGTGAAATAAAACGGATTCAATTATGCTGACACATGTTTATAGTTTTAACAAACTGATGCAGGTTTAGCGATATAAGACCTCAGACATAATGGCTACTAGTATCTTTAACTGTTTAAAAAGGAATTCAAAGACTATCATTATTTTTCTAACACCAACTCTGTTACTACCGTTGCCTCTGACTTATTCCACTCCAGTAAGTTAAACGTTTTTATATTTAATTTTGTATTACAATTGCAGTTTCTGGTTATATACATGTAACGGTTCGTTTTGAAAACACGACAGTGGTTTGTATTTTTATGCACTCTACAGGGAATTAGTTATAAAATTTCAAAAAATGTATACTCCATAAAAGAATAACAGTCAAAAGATTCAATGGTTCTTAAATTTTTAAACATTCACCATAATGACAGCCTACTCTGCAATTGTTCAAGTAAAGGATGTCCATATCGCTATTTAAGCCGTTGTTATAGATGCTTGTGTAGTTTCGATGTATTTACGTTTTTTGCTTTAAGTTTACACTTTCTTGGTTCCCCGTGCATTTGCCTGTCTGATTAGCAGTGATATTGAATCGAGAGATACCATCTGTTTTAAGCAGTCATTGTATAAAATAATCAATTTTGGGCTTCGTAACTGGGGAAGTGACACATTCTTATCAATGACGGAATAAGCTCATTTGTGTATACCCTGGCTTGTTTAGTATAGTTTAGAACATTTACTTTTTTCAGATTTTGGGATTAGTTTTCAAACCTTTTTTGTATTTGATGTAAGTAATTTGATATTTATGTTGCAATTCTTATTGACAATGGACTATTGTCACGTCAGAAGTCCCTTAGTTATCAGGATTTGCTTAGTTCTTGAGAAGAGCATCCTAAAATCAAATCATTGAAGATTTCATTGTATTTACCTGTGCTAAGATAGACTGCACTATGAGACAGCTATCTCATGCCAAGTTTTAATATCATATAAACGTACCAGAAATATAATATTGAATGTTGTCTGTTACATAAAGGATGAATAGTCAGTGACATCTGTCTACAATATCTTGAGATTTTTGGGTTTTATATTTGTACATTCCCCAAAATTGTTCTTTTTTGGGGTTAAATCATATTTTTGTCCAGATATACTGTTTTTTTAATTTTAATAAATGATTTTCATGCATCATTGTACCTATGTTTAAGTTGCAGTCTGTTTGAGACAGCAGTTGGTTATTTAAACTCAAACTACAACATATAAGTAATTTTTTCCATTCAGCATTACCTACACAGTTTTTTGTTGACCTAATTGACCTAAAATGTAGTTAGGCGTTAACATTTTACATTGTTACCCAAACTAAGTATTATGGATTTTGTCAATATGCCTTTCAGACAAGACCCAAGTTTTAGTTGTCTGCGGGTTGAGTGGCGGTTTTATCGCCCAGATTTGTCAATGTTTTAATTTTGTTTGCTGATATGTTTGGTATTTATCCCCCAGATTTGTCAATGTTCTAATTTTGTTTGCTGATATGTTAGGTATTTATCCCCCAGATTTGTCAATGTTTTAATTTTGTTTGCTGATATGTTTGGTATTTTTTCCCCAGATTTGGCCATGTTTTAATTTTGTTTGCTGATATGTTTGGTATTTATCCCCCAGATTTGGCAATGTTTTAATTTTGTTTGCTGATATGTTTGGTATTTATCCCCCAGATTTGGCAATGTTTTAATTTTGTTTGCTGATATGTTTGGTATTTATCCCCCAAGATTTCGCGATGTTTTAATTTTGTTTGCTTATATGTTTGGTATTTATCCCCCAGATTTGGCAATGTTTTAATTTTGTTTGCTTATATGTTTGGTATTTATCCCCCAGATTTGGCAATGTTCTAATTTTGTTTGCTGATATGTTTGGTATTTATCCCCCAAGATTTCGCGATGTTTTAATCTTGCTTGCTTATATGTTTGGTATTTATCCCCCAGATTTGGCAATATTTTAATTTTGTTTGCTTATATGTTTGGTAATTATCCCCCAGATTTGGCAATGTTCTAATTCTGTTTGCTTATATGTTTGGTATTTATCCCCCAGATTTAGCAATGTTCTAATTTTGTTTACTTATATGTTTGGTATTTATCCCCCAGATTTGGCCATGTTTAAATTTAATCTTGCTTGCTTATATGTTTGGTATTTATTCTGCAGATTTGACCATGTTCTAATTTTTGTTTGCTGATATGTTTGGTATTTATTCTGCAGATTTGACCATGTTCTAATTTTGTTTGCTGATATGTTTGGTATTTATCCCCCAGATTTGGCAATGTTTTAATTTTGTTTGCTTATATGTTTGGTATTTATCCTCCAGATTTAGCAATGTTTCAATTTGTTTGCTTATATGTTTGGTACAAGTTTTAACCAAATTTTATAATGTTGTCTTATGTTTATTAGATAACATCTTTGCTTAATTTGTCTTGTTAATCAATATAAACACATTTTGCAAAGTTTTGGTTTTTGCAAAATTGTTGTATACTTTAGAATATGTACATTTGTAATTTGTATCTTGAGAAGTATTATTTATCTTCGGGCATTTTAATAAATGCCCATTTTAACTCCAATACAGTTATGTTATTTTTTCTTTTAAAAACATTGGCTTAATATTGCCAAACAAAGCTTTCAAAAACTTTGGTTCTTTTCCTTGATTTGGGGGGGGGGGGGGGCTAACACTGCAATATAATTTACAAACTATTTGTCAGGTTTATTTATTAAAAGTCTCTTTTTACATAGGTAGCAAGATGTGCGTATGGTTTGATACTTATGGCGGTGTATTGGATGACAGAGGCTTTCCCACTTCCTGTGACGGCTATGCTGCCGCTTGTTATATTCCCCATGATGGGTGTGGGTACAGTAAAAGAACTTGCCACCAAGTATTACAACGTAGGTACAATTTTCATCGGCGAGTCTTTTAAAATTTATAGCATTTGAACATGAAGTAGGACCATGTAAAATTTTTAAAAAGGGTGACTGTCATTGATAGAATTCAGCCTCAATGAAAGTTCACGTTTGTAACTGAATTAGCCAGTTTCCAAACTTTTTACTTTGTTTTTTGGGATTGTGATTTGGATATGGACTGGTATGTTTGTGTTTGATTAGGTCTTTCACAATGACACGCTTCAAAGCCATAGCTACAAGGGATAAAAATCTTAACTAAGTTGTTTCAAAACATCATGTAATCAACATTAATTTCACAACATATCTGAAATAGGATAAAATTCAAATTTTGTCTTATTAATTGATTAAACAAATCAAACTTCAGAAACTGACCTCTGCCTAATTAAGGATTCAATTCCTTTAACCATTCGGCCAAAGACATTTATTTAAAATTACATACATAATATTTCAAAACCGGTTTGTGGTCTGCTTACAACTTCTATTTCTTCGACTGATATTCTTAGTTTGTCCCAAACAAAATGACAAATTATTTCCTTTATTATGTTCGCAGGATATAACATTTGTTTTCATTGGTGGATATGGAATTGCCTCGGCAATAGAAAAATGGCGCCTGCATAAAAGATTTGCTATTCTATTCCTTATGCTAATGGGAACTCAACCGAAATGGTATGTATGGTAAAAGTGCCCCATAGTTTTTTTTAAAGTCGTTGTTTCCTAAGAAATAATTAAATATTTTTTAATTTATGACAAATTAAAAAGTAACGAAAACTAGTACTTAATCATTGCTAAATTATATTGGAGACTAAAAGTGTTATTGGACACTTGTGAAAACTGCAAAACTTACAATGCTTAATATGTAACCTTCGCCAAAATGTTTAAGGGTTCTCAACGCAGAAATCATATTAACAAAAGAGTCAGAGAGTTGAGTTGTGAAATGATATTAACATCCGTGTCAAAATTTTTCACTTATCGAGGAGATCAGTACTGGAATGGGGGAGACACAGGAGTGCCCCCCCCCCCCCAAAAAAATAAAGCAAACTTACCAACTTTGTCACACAATTATCTGCCCGAGATGAATTGCAACCAAGAAGGTCAGGTACGCTGGGACCTATTCCACTAATTATAAGTAGGAGAAGAAGATTGAAATAGTCAACGACCAATAAATCTATCTCTGTTTCAGGTTATTATTTGGTTTTATTATGTCTACTACATTTGTATCTATGTGGGTTGGTAATATCGCTACAACGGCTATGATGATGCCCATTGCTCATGCAGTGTTGATACAATTACTTACACCAGGAACTGGAACAAATCGCCACAAAGTGCACAGTAGCACAGGTGCGCGATATATCAGTGTAAAGAATTAGTATTCATGTTATCAATAGTTTCATGATAAACACGACTTATTGAAATAACGTAATCTTGAGGCGTCTGAATATTCTTTTTAAACCCTCTGACCGAAATTGTGAAGGCCATATAGAGCTCTCTTAAAACATAGTTTGTGAAGTGTAATAAGAATTGAGCCTTTAGACGCTCTATCTGTCGAGAACAGACATCAGTTTTAAAAAGCTGCTTACATTTTGCCGAAAGAGCTTCCCATTAAAATGATCAACAAGACTAATAAGGACAAACATACATTGCTCTATTACTATCATTAACGATTTCAGAGTTTGTTCGATGAGAGCTCTGTACAGCATTATAGGATATCCTAGAATAAGTTGATTGTTTTTGCTTCAAGTCAATTGTTTAAAACGAAATTCCCTTTACGGTTATGGAACACTGTTTGTGAAATAATTAGGATTCGCAGGTCCCAAAGGTACAAAATATACACCAATGGAAACTATTTTGGTGTTTTGTCAGTCCAAATTTGAAATTCGTTACCTGTATATACCTATCAGCGAACTGAATATTTATGTTATAAATAATTTTCTCCACATTTGGTTTTTTTGTATTGGCTGTTACATGTCTAAAGCTTCAACGTCCTGTATACCATTATTAAAACAAATCAAAATAAACTTGTTATAGTACTTTTATAACAGCATATTCCTAGTACTGTAAAATATACCATCACTTAATGTATGTTTGACCATTTTCAGAAAACCTAAACGAATTACATACCACCGAGCTTGAAGACGACCATTTTCAGATTGAGATGGAACAAAATGGCTCCCCGATAGAATTACGGTTTGTATTTATTACAATCTAAATATCGGTGGTGATAAAAGAAATAATCTAATAATGTAATTATTTTAAAGATTATTTCATATATGAAAGGATGATATTATCAAACGTTTGAATTTCCCAGTAAGCACCGACATCCAACTAATTACATGTATGTTCCCGTCAATAAAATTAGAAGAAATGAGACATTTTATGCATAAATTGAGATACTGATGACTCTATTTTTTAACAGAGCAATTTATGTTAAAAATTGTTCCTGACAAATTTAATCAAACTATTTCGTGAGCTAAATGTCTGCAACAATTGGATCAATAATCGAAAATTGGATCCATAATCGAATATTGGATCAGTAATCGACAATTGGGTCAATAATCGATGGTCTGTTGTTGTTGTTGTTTGAAATATAGAACAAATGTTCTTAACAGAATACATATTGGTGTAAATATTGCATACAATCCTTGTTATAGATTCTGATGTTTTATATTATACAAAACAAATTTATTATTAATTTCTAAACAGAAACCATAATGATTCACAAGATGCAGATGACTATATAGATTTCAGTAAACTTGATGCCAAATCGCAGAGACTATGTAAGGCAACTTGTCTGTGTATATGTTATGGTGCAAACTTAGGAGGCGTGGGCACAATGACCGGTACTGCACCAAATCTTGTCATGAAAGGTCATGCAGATTTGTAAGTTAAATATACGGGTTTTCAATGTTGTGGCAGTGATCTATATGTTAAACGCAGTGTTTGTGTACAATTTATGAATTGAACTTAGATTTGTGGCCACAATGGTTGGCGTATTACATAATTTTGTTGAGAAAAAGGTTCGTTAGTTATTATTTATGGTGCTTTAGAAACCAGAATAATTAAGTTTCAAATGAAAACAAAACCGAACTGATGTCTTGAAAACTTATCGGGTAACTGCTGTTATCATGTAATATTTCAAAGCTTTTAAATAAAAAAAAGAAACCAAAGTGCAATTGCATGTAATTGCTACCATTTCTATTAGCTAATGACAAAATGGACGCGTCTTTTTCAAATAAACGAATAAATCTACAAGAATAAAAAATGAGGATGGTGAAAAAACTTTTTCATGTATATTTAAGACACAATCTTGATTTGTTTTACTTCTGAGCTACATAAAATGTAGCATTGGAATGGTGTATTCACATTTTACGCTCAATCAAGATCCTTTAACATGAGGTAGGTAGTTTTGTAAGGAAGACCGTTTTGCCCCTAGAAAACCCACTGACCTTTGGCAAGTCAGGTGATAACTTTCCCACACTAGGCTTTACACTGTCTATGCTTTGCGGCGTGATCCATACTTCACTTGTTTAGAATATTTCACCACCATGGCTATAAAGATTGTAGTGACTTTTAATTTCTTGTTCGGTTTTACATACACATATTTTCTTTTTTCTGTTTTTACCACATCTATGTTATTCTTATAAATGTATATATAACTGTAGGATTTCTGGAGGTCAGTCCGGAATTTCATTTCAAACCTGGTTTGTGTTTGCGTGCCCTGTGACAGTAATTAATGCATTTATATGCTGGTTTGTACTGCAGATAGTATTCTTAGATTGGAGGTAAGCTATTCAATGGAACCATTAATAACTATTCACAATATTACTTATTTATGTCCGTGGATGCTGTTTTCCAACATTGTCGTCACTTACTTCCATTATTTGATGAAACAGGTTAAGGTAATTAAGTCATGGGCTTTGGCTGGTCTGACATTGATGTAACACACACACACACACACACACACACACACACACACACACACACACACTGCGTAACCACTCCTGCAAATCGCATCTGGTAAGTTCATGTAAGCGGCGTCATTTGTCAGTGTTAATAAGCCATGGGTGGGGTAGGATGTGATTTATATACAATGTTATGTGCCAACTAAAGTACAAGTATATTAATTTGTCTTGAAATAAGACATTTTTGCAATATTCAGTCAAAACTATCACACGATTTTTTACACAATCTAGTCAAAACTGTGTGCCATTTTTTTTTTGCAATATCCAGTATGTTTTATCAGCTATTATTTTTCCGATACACCTCAGCCCTACCGCGATGGAAAGATTACTAAAAATGAAATACAGTACATGTTAAGGTCGTAGAACCGTACCTTATAACGTTAAACATAATTATTTCAGTAGAGATGCATGCTTAAAGAATAACATTATTTTGATTATTGCTAATGTTTTAATTATATTAATCCTATGGATGTTTTCAGAGATATATTCAAAAGAAGCAAAGATACATCATATGGTAGAGGAATCTTGAAACAAGAATACCAGAAACTTGGACAATTTTCGTTAGTACTATATGTACCAAAATAGTCACTTTGTTAGTATTCAAATGAAGATATTTAGGGTTTAGATTCGAATGAATGTGTCAGAATTCAATGATATACGAACTCATTTCAAAATAGTATTTGATCATTAAAATATCATTATAAGACACGTTTATAAGAAATTACAAATGAATGATTAAATTTCGTCAGCGGGAAAAAGTTTCTTAGAAACCGCGGAATGACATGTATGTGGAGTCATAAAAGTCTTTCAAAATCTAGTTTTCCGAAATGATGACGATAATTAAACGTGCATAATTTCAATTTTTCTCTTCGTTTTGCAATAGAGCTGTAATCTGACGATTCATGCAGGGACCATTAATACGCTTCTTGTTATGAAATTTAAATTTACAGATTTGCAGAGAAGGCTGTATTGGTACTTTTTGTTATTTTGGTTCTTTTATGGTTGACACTGTCACCAGATTTCATGCAAGGATGGAGTTTATCATTTAAAAAAGGGTAACTGATTTTTATAAAGAAAGAAAAAGTGTTATATATATATATATATATATATATATATATATATATATATATATATATATATATATATATAAACTATTTCTTTCTGTTATTAGAAATTTATATATATATATATATATATATATATATATATAAACTCAGAATATCACAAAACAATTCTAGAGAAGGACTTCACCAAAATGGTGTTTAGTTGTTAATCACATGTTATATACACCCAGAATATTACAAAACAGTCTTAAAGAAGGACTTAAAACTGCATGAAGTTTTCCAAAGAAAAAATTAAAATGGTGCTAATCTAATTAATGATGTTCCTAATGAACAATGTTACATTTGGTTCAACGATAAAAGCTCGAATAAATACAGAAATTACAGTAATCACCCAGCGAGATGCATCATTTGGGATCTAATTTTAGAACATGGTTACATAATCAAAACCCGGGTCATTTAAACACAACTTTCAAAACGGTGAAATACGATTAATTAAACACAGAACTTTGTTGAATTTGTCATTTGTGACTTAGTAAGGGATACATAACCCCATTCAAATACATCTGGATATTAATTAAGGACAATTAATACAATTTGTCATGTTTCACCTTCGATTCAAGGGTTTTTCCGTACATCCGTGCGCATGCTCCAGTCTCATAATTATCATGGTTTACCATTGACCAACTGGTCAGAAGATTCCGTTTATTTACAGCTAAAAGAAATGAAATTTTAGAATCTCATGGATCGTGGTTAGAGGATATCTATTTTTAAAAAAATATATTTTTAGAAAATAAAAAAAAAATTGAAAAACTTGCAGCTTTAACCAAAATGGCATTTAGTAATTGGAAACAAGTGACTTATACGTAATAGAAGGCTGGTTATTATAAACTGTTCTGACAGAAGTATGTAAAAGGAGATTATATAACTTGTGCAAAAAGTTGAACATTTTATTGATTATTTGTCATCTATATTTGTTAAGGTTTGTTTCGCTAGCATTCTGTAAAACAGTTCTTTGAAACGTTTGAAACAATTTTCTATTATTGGTTTATTATATTTCATCACATCGATTTCGTAATGTGAGATAGTTGTTTGTGTCAAAATTGCACATTTTTGTGGCATTTACATTTTCCAAAATTCGATTTATTCTAATACATATATGCTTTGTTGTAGATACGTGCGCGATGCTGTACCAGCTATTTTAATACTGATGGTTTTATTTATATTTCCAAGTGAATGGCCCTGCAGAAACAAACAAGGTAATCCTTCATTCATTAAATATTGTTTAGCTCCAGGTTTCATACCTAGTCAATGAGTTGACTCATGAAAATTGCGTATGAATGTTTTTCATATGTTAGCAAAATCTTTTTAATAAAAGAAAATAGAAATATTTGAGTCTTAAATTCACACATTTTGGCTTTAAAACACTTAAGAGAAGTAGTTCTTAAACGTGATTTTCACTTATAGAACTGTGATCAAAAAAGCTTGTGCCGGCAGGTTAGAATCATATTGCTTCATATGATCTTTATAAGAAAATATATGAGTTAAAGAAATGTTTATTGTCTCTTGTATCGTCAATATACTGCTGCTGTCTCTGTGTTGAGGTCTTTTATAATATAATGTTTATGGTTGCGTTGGATGTTTGCCAAGTAATGGTTTTCAGTACAAAATTCTTTTTTTCTGTAACTACTTATAATCATTAAACAAATTGGTATGTATTTAAAAAGTATTTTTTTTGTTCGTTTTTAATTTTATTGTAGATGGTAATGGAAAAAGAAATTTCAGAAAGATAATACCACTCCTTGATTGGCAGACCTTTCTGCAGAGCTTACCGTGGGGAATCCCAGTATTACTTGGAGGAGGATTTGCACTTGCACATGCGTCAAAGGTTTGTAGTTTACAGTGATACAAGTGCATTAAAGCGAGATCATTTTTAGCAGTCTTGATTTCCTCAAAATGGATAAAATCGCGTGGAAATAAAAGTTCAATTTAGAATAGATAGTAGGAATATTCGTATTGAATTTCTAAATCGAATATTTATGGCACAATTTGGTTTAAATGTGTGGAAACAGAAATTGCATAGTTGAAGTGATTACATCATTGATGCATGTTTTAAATTAAATGTATACAATTTATGTTTAAACCCCATTATACTATTATTCAAACCATATTGTATATAAATAATAGTTTGATAGAGCATTAGCAATGATAATCATTTTTCTCTTACCTAAAATTTCAGAATAATCTTCACAAAAATTAATGTACTTGTATTTGGTCTAAAATTTTGATAGTCTCATCCGTCATTCATTTTAATGTTGTTGCCTACAATATTTCATATATATTGTTAAAAGTTGTTTAATATTTTCTATCATTTAAGCTTGGTTTTAAATATAATTTTTTCTCAATGTTCTTGATATGTTTTTGCTTCCTCTCTAATTTTTAAAAGAAAAACCATTTTTATGATTTGCTCCATGAACAGAGCAGTTCTTAACTAAAAAACTTGTACTTTGTCCATACTAAACTTGATCCACTTTTCTACGTTTAGCAATCTGGTTTGTCACTGTGGATTGCAGACAAATTACGGGTGTTTAGTTCTATGCCTGTTTGGGCTATGGTACTTATGATAAGTGTAATAGTATCACTAAGTACGGAGATAGCTAGTAACACAGCTATATGTACTATTTATATGCCAATCGTATCTGATATGGTAAGTACTCATTATAAGCTTAATAATAAACATATTCAGGCACACCGTGAATAATATTAATACTATTCCAGGCAAATTCTTTGTTCTAATGTCTTTGGGAGTGTACTATTAAATTTTTTCTTGTATTAGTCATAATTTTCCATTTCTGGTACACGCATTCCATGTTGAACATCCTCTTTTTAGTACATATGCTTTTACCCAAATTACCTTGAATTTTTACTTACGTTGTAAACGTAGAATAGAATCTACTTTAAGAAACATCAGTAATCTGTTTATAAAGGCTCATATAAAACCTGTCTCCATTATGGTTACTTGGCCATAGGTATATCTTAATTTTTTTCTTCCTTGCCATTTAAAATGTAACATAGCTTTATTTAGCAATGTATGGGTTGAAATATTGCAAAACATTTTATTTTAAGAAATATATCGGGAGAATTTATTTTCATATTTTGTTGATCCTTTTCTTCAAAAACTCTTTCTTTGCATTTCAGGCATTCGGTATCCACCTACATCCTATTTACTTAATGCTTCCAACAGCCATATCAACGTCTTTTGCGTTTATGTTACCCGTGGCAACCCCACCTAATGCTATGGTATTTGCACTTGGATATCTAAAATCTATTGATATGGTAAGTTATTATTATCATCAGTAATAAATTATAATTAAAAACCAATATCTTTACATGTTCATGTATTTTTTATATACTTATTTTAAGCATGACAATCTTGTATCAAATATATAACACAAATTTTGATGTGCCGTATGTGCACATTTCGGAAAATCATTCCTCATCAGTGACACTAGGGGCCAAAAAGTTTGATAGATAAAAAAACAGTTGAAAAATAATGAATCTAAAGTTCCAAAATTATATAATTCCAAATCCAGCTAAGAAATGCATTGCATGAGGAAACAGACCTTAGTTTTAAATAAAATTCAAAAATTAAGACGGCTGAAAATTTTGCTAAATGGTATATTTTCTGACATCACAAAGTACTACCTACTGAGTTATGGATACCCTCGGGGAGTATTACTCCACCAGCAGCGATACCCGCTCAGGGGAAGTAAATATATAACACAAATACAAGCTTAATTTTGATGTGCCATATGTGCACGTTTCGAAAAATCATTACTCATCAGTGACACTAGGGGCCGAAAAGTTTGATAGATACTTAGTAATTTTAAATGGGTAAAAATTTTAATGTACACAATTAGTCAGTCAGATAACTACCATTCAATTTCGATTTCTATAAAATAGTTTTCTTGTTTTTGAAATACTAATGTTTAGAACCCTTTAAATTGTGAAGTAGGCATGTGGTTATTGCATGGCCAATACATTTTATTTACTCTATTAGCTAATCCTTTAAATAAAATTCAAGTTTACATTGTTTTACATTTTTCTTTGAAAGGTAGGCTACATATAGCTCCTAACTATAGCATGTGCTAGCTAGACAGGAGGTGTTTAACCTTCCGGTGTATGATGGAAGTTCACGTGTATAACTAAGTTGTCCAGTTATAAAAACTTTTTCTTTGTTTTAGGGGATTGTGATTTAGACATAAACTGGTATGTTTTGTGTTATATTTATATACACTGAATAGATATTAGCAATTGGCTAGATGTACATGGTCAGAAAACGATCATAAAGCATACAAATGTGGGTTTGTTTTTGAAATAACTATGTATTGCTTTGATGCATCCAAACATTTGAAGAAACATTTTTCCTACAATCAGATGTATTTATATTTCAGATTAAACCTGGATGTATAATGAATGTGTTTTGTGCCTTAGTTTTAACTATAGCTATGAATACCTGGGGACGAGTTTATTTGCATTTGGACGATTTTCCACAATGGGGAAATGAAGCTGTTAATTCTGTTAGTTTCCTATCAAATTTTACTGACAGTTTCATAAATGCAACAGTTGTACCGGGCTAGAAATTGAAGTGTAACGTATTTGTTTTTTTAAAGTGAATCAGTTTTACTGAAATGAGTTTAAAAACAGATGATGGTTTTTTAAATAAATATATGTATATAAAAGAAGCTAATTCATGGTTAATCACCTTTTACATCATATCGACATAATACCTTAGTGTGCTATTTTTGTTTTGAAGCGAAAGATTATAAAACAATTTTTGAATCTTGAACTAAAACATTAAAAATAATAAATATTTACAATTTTACCTATCAATGAACAAACAAAGCCAATTTTATTTGTTATCCATAAATTGTAAAGATACTGGTTAGTATATTATAAAAATTTTGTCATACTTCAATTCAAAAGTAGAACTAAAGCAAAATGTTTAAGGTTTAATATTTTATGGTTTAAATTTTAGATATAGCTCCAAACTTTGCAAGATAGGTTTATGCTATCTATGGAACGAATTATAATGCATTCATATCTAAAGTATGATAAAAGTGAAATAAGAAGTTTTCAGTATTGGTTGAATTAACCTTTTCAATATTCAATCGTATCAGTTGCTTTTCTTGCAAACTAACAAACTACATTGGAGGCAATATATGTTGAATTTATTCGGAGATAGGTGGATTCTAATTACTTTTCTTTCTGCGTATCTGCCGGACAAAGTGAAACAATGTTCCTTGTAGCATATAAATTCCAATGCATATCTCTATACATATTAAGAGGTTTAAGTATCGACTCGTTCACCCGACACCGAGGTAATATAACTGGGGTAATGTGATTTTTGTCTGCGACAAATTCGCATTAAATACACCATAGCAACACTCTATTTAAAGGCGAATCATAAAACACCTTTGCACATCTCACGTATACACAAGCTTGTTCTTAGATTTGGGTTAAGATTTATAAACTCTGTCTCATCGCTAAAAGCTGAAAGTTGCAAATGTTACGTTTAACGCCATTTATTTACCAATTCTTCATTGATAAAATCAATGTTTCCTTTCTACTAAAAACGATTAGCAATAAATGACACGGATTTATTTCTTATTTCAGTTATTTTTATGTAGACTTTACACAGTTTGATTTTTCAAGATTTTCCGATACTTACGATACCAAAAGATGCGTCAGCTGATATCACTTTAGTCATAAAATATGAATGGAACTGTAGAAAAGCTACTTACATCGGTTAAAAGGTCAATGATTTGTCATTCAAAATGTTTATATATTTGAAGATGACTTGAGCTGTATTGAGAATTTGGATCAATTTCTTCGGTTTTAATGTTTGACGACCTTTTCTTTCTTTTAAAAAAACAAGACTACTTGACATCGTAAAACATTCACTTTTAAATATTTTAGAAAACAAATATTCACCTATCGATTGAGTTTAGTAATATTTTCGACAGTTCCTGTTTATATTTTCAGTCAGAATTGATATGAGGCGGTATTACACCAGATTGTATCAGAACATTCCAGGTTTATATTAAGGAATTGTTCTGACCCTACAAATAGCTGCAAGAAATAAAATGCGTTAGTGTCAGAGGAAATCCGGACTTCTATAACACTATACATTTTGAAACGCGTACAAAATCATTAAAACATTGGTTAAGAATAATTACAACTAAACAATTTAGATGCAAAGTTATTTATTATAGTTCAATTAATAATTGATTGATTTATAATAAACAAAATCATTAGAACTTCATCTTTAAACATACGTCCGAAATTATGTTGGTAGATAGATTCATTTGATAAACTTTCATTAATTTAATAATTTTTTAATACCCATATCTTTATCTCTTCCCATACGCACATTCGATATTGTAAACTTGCCTCTTCCAAAACTTGACTGTTTTTTCTGTCCAAGTGATCTTTTATCCATTTTGGAAACTGGCGATTCCAAACCTGGGTTTTTCAAAACGGGTCCTGCTCCACGTTTAATTGAGTTGACACTGGCCAAAGAATTTTCATAATTGCTATACAAATTCCCTCTCTTCTATTAAATTTTATTGGCAAACTATTTGTAAATAATCCATTTACATTTGGCACCATAGTGAGTAATGTAACTTCAAAAATTGCAATTGACCAAAGTTCAATCGGAACACCTCGGATGTCTCGCACACTCAACAAATACTTGTTGAGTGTGCGAGACATCCGAGGTGTTCCGATTGGACCAAAGTTTGATACCTTCCATATTGGCCTAGTTCGATCATCAACCGTAGTAACAGTGGTGAAACCAAAGTGTGATCGAACTGCCTCTGGTTCTACTAAAGTGACGTCACCGCTCGACTAAGGTTCAACCATTTGAAAGCGTTGATTTCTCTGGATCAAATATGGCGGCATGAGGTGGGTTTGTGAAATTGTCATTATTGATAAATGGGAAAATGTTCTTATACAGTAGACAATAAGTATTACAAAGAAGTAGAACTGATACCAGAAAGCACATAGCGAACTAAGATATGTTTGTATGGAAAATAAACGCGTTTTCGTTCGGAAAATATAACTTCGCACATTCCGAGTGACATTGATACTCGAGAACGATCTCTCTCATATCATGCTAGTTCTAAAATATATGCCTTTGCAATATCTTTTCATTATTTTACGTTTTTATGCTTATATTATCATTTTATTTATGCGGGGCGGCAGCTTGAACTATAGTAAAAACCAATAGTAAATATTGAAAAAAAATCATAAGAAATCAAAAGAAAATCTTGGTCTTCATCATCAAACATTTCCAGTATACACAAAAACGCCGCCAATTTAACTTACTAAACTGGTACCAAAGTGAGTTTGATTATTCACTTAACTAGACATGCGCACTAATACCAACAAAACTAAATT
Organism: Tegillarca granosa; assembly: GCA_029721355.1. Lineage (NCBI taxonomy): Eukaryota > Metazoa > Mollusca > Bivalvia > Arcoida > Arcidae > Tegillarca > Tegillarca granosa. The sequence goes on from CM056607.1 coordinate 13,494,877, forward strand.
ATGGTTAGTGATCGAACTAGGCCATTGTTTACTGAAAAGTTCTTGTAATTAGGCGTAATGTGAATGCTTAGAATATAGTATTTGGTGGTAATAGGTTTTCTGCTTATCTTTAATGCTTTACCTTATATATTGATATCAATAAAGATTTCAACCAATCGCGTTATAGTTACACATATGAGAACATCTTGCAAGTTTATTAAATAAATAAATTAAAATCTAACAAAAAGGTACAATACAAATCTGTCGAAAGTTTAACATTTTGTAACAGTAATAAAACTCAAACATACTAGTCCATATCCAAATCACAATGAAAAATGCCTTTCTGTTTCAAACATTATTCAAGGTAGCGTCCAAAATTATCAAAATATTTAACTGAATAGTTTAAACCAAAAATTATTGGAATTAACTGAAATGACAAATAATTATTCTATTGAATGGAATGAAAAAGGAAGCATTGTTTATGAATTGCCCCAAAGTTGACAGCCTTCTTGCATATCATCTGAAATTATGTTTGATTCTTATATTATTATCCTAAGAAAAAAATTAATTGAGACCTAGGTCGGGGTTGACTGTCGAAAAAATGTCTAGTTTAATGGAAGGTGTTCAGTGTTTTCTGAGACGAGACCCCAAAATTTTAATGGCCAAATAATCATCTTTTGTTAACAACAAGAAGAAAAACTCTAAATTTCGTAGTGATACTGCATTAAGTAAATGGTTGAAAAAGATAAGCTTCTGACTCTACACTTCGTCACCTTATTTTTGGGCCTCGGTGACGGAGTGGTCTAGAGCGCGTGATTAGAGTTAAAACTTTTCTTTAACTGTCTAGGTTTGTATCTTACTTTGGCTAGTGTAAGAAAGCTTCCCGGAACTGACGGCCTCGATATAAGTGAAAAATCTGGACTGGGAGTAAAACACCACTCCACCCCACTAGAGTCTGTTAACATTCGACAGATCTGTACTGTAGTTTGAATTGAAAAATTATAATTATTATAAGAAAGATTTTTGTTTAAAAAGAAAAACTAATTTGAAATTTTAAAAAGATAAAAAGGTGTAAATTGATAATGCATCTGATACAGCCATAAAATTAATTCTTTTAAATATGTAAATAAATATAAACATTTTCAATTTTGAAAATATTCAGTATTAAAGAATGGAAACCTCTTCACCATAAGCGCATGGAACGTAGAAGTAAAGAGTTATAATGTAATTATTGCATCAAGGTCAAAAGTGAACGAAGCTTGGCTGTAATGTCATCTGCCATTTAAAATGATACATTGGATTTCAAAAGAAATCTTGATGAATGTTTCTAAGACTACAACGATATATTGAAGGAAATTCATGCTTTTTGATGCATGCTTAATTTGATATTTCGACAATAATTTTTAACACATACGGTGATAAATTCATGTTCTATATATCAGCTTTTTCAAACAGAATGTGTATGAACCTGTTGAATTTTGATATGCCATATGTGCACATTTCGGAAAATAATTTAAAAATATCCATAACTTAAAAGAGATTCATTGGTTGATTTGTATGACTTGTCTGTTTTTATTCGCCGATTCTAATGCTTTTCTAATCCTTTTTAATTGAAATTTGGGTACAAACAAGCTTCGGTTTGAAACTTACTTTGGCTAGTGTAAGAAAGCTACTCAGAACTGACCACCTTGATATAAGTGAAAAATCTTGACTTGGCATAAAAGACTACTCCTCTCCACTACTAAGTCTGTTAACATTAGACAGATCTGTACTGTAGTTTTTTTTAAATTATAATTATAATAAAAAGTTTTTTTCTTACTAAAAACTACTTTAAAATTTTAATTAGATTGAAAATAGGTGTAGGATGATAACGCATCTGTTACAACCTTAAAATTGAATTATTATTAATATGTAATTAAATTTAAACATTTTTAATTTGAAATTTTTCAGTTATAAGAAATGGAAACTTCTTCGCCATAAGTAAATGGTACGTATTCTGAAGTAAAGAGTTATAACGAAATAATTGCATCAATGTAGTGAATGGAGCTAGGATGTAATGTCATCTGTCATATGATAATGATACATTGGATTTCATAAGAAATGCTTATTAATGTTACCCTAGACTACAATGATATATAAAAGGAAATACATGCTTTTTGATGGATGCTTAATCTCGTGTTTCGACAATAATTTTTAACAACCACTATGTTCTTTATATCAGCTTTTTTCAAACAGAATTTCGAAAAATAATTTAAGAATATCCATAACTAAAACAGAAAAGATTCATTGGTTCATTGATGCAAGACGAAATAAGTAAACTGTGGGACTTTTATTACGAATATTCTTTTAAGTTTAAAGAAAAAAATTTAAAAAAAGATTTAAAAATCTGTAACATCTCCTACTAACTTAAGGAACAACCTGATATATACAAAATTGGCTACAAATGGACAAATTAAGCTTCAGAACTAAATACCCATCCTCCGCTATTAACACTAGTACATTATTTGACATATTCCAATTAAAATCAATTAAATGTTTTGCATATATTTTCAAGTTGTGCAGCTTTATGTTTGTCTATAAAGTTATACTGCCTTGCATTTTTGTTTGATTTAAAGATACTTGAATTTTTAAAACTTTTCTCTCATTAACCTATCTGTTCCCATTTACCTGTTAGATGTGATTGAAGAGTTTCTTTAATGCTCTTAATGTACTTAGTTGTATTACTTCTCTGTTTCTCTCTCCCATTTATCACCATGATATTTCCAAAGTAATTTTTTTGAAACTTTTTTTTTGCTCGACGTTTTATAGACATGAAACCAGATAGATAATTTCTATATCTGTAATTCAAATCCCTTTCTCTTCTATTTAATGTCTTAACCATGCTATACTTAAGTCTCACTTCGTTAGCATGTGTCAAACTTACTAAATTTTAAACAATAATTGCAATTCACTAAAGTGTGATGCCTTTCAGTTTGTTAATTGACAAGGCCTCTTACCATAAAGTGAATGATTACGATACAAAATGAGGGTAGAAACAAGTTTAATATTCAATTACACCTTCATATATAAAATGATAAAATGCTGTAATATATTTTTACCAACTGCGCTATCGATATGGATATAGATTGCAAGGTGATTTTTTTCAAATATTAATAATGTTTAAAAAGTATAATAGAGTTGTGTCCAAAGTTACTTAGTTAAGAAAAAAATTTCAAACATAGGGCTGCTTGGATTATGATTAATAGATACTCATTCATCAGCTTTTTTGTTCACTTGGCAATCGACTGTTCTAGTGATCGGGAATTGAAAAGTTAAAAATGATGGTCGTTTTTGACGCCAAGTTGAACTTTTAAACTATTAAAATAACAAAGTTGCATTCTATTTTATAGAAATAAAATATAGACCACAAAACAGGACATAAGACTTTGCTTGCTTGCAATTTAAATTTATGTTTACTACAGGCTTTCGAAATTTTGTCGCAGTAAAAAAAATAATCAATTAAGTAACATCATCTCCAATGTGGTTATTATCTTCAGATACCACGGTATAGTCTTCCAACAAAATTGAAATAATGCCGATGATGCCGATAATGTGTCCAAAACAAGGTAAATGCTCTGCAATTACGTATAGAAAATAAATGCAGTTGATGGTTTGACGAAATTGAATTTGGAATTTACTTTTTTTCGGCTCATTTATTATCCGATGGAACTGTAATGTAGTTAAATCTTAAAACGATAATTATCGATGTAAGAATTTATAATTTTTAAATAAAAAAGTATATGTTAATAGGAAACAGATAATTGTGTAAAACTAATGACGCAACTGTTACAACCAAAAATTAAATAATTGCATTATTTTTTAAATAATTATATTATGATTTTCAGTTTCAAAATTTTCAGGATTAAAATTTAGAAATGGCTTCGTCGTAAGTGCATAGTGCGTCCTTCTAAAGCTCAGGTTTGTGCCGACACCTACCCTTTTATATAAATATGTTACTGTTTTCAAATTATTACAGTGAAACCTTCCTAAAGTCAGACAGCTTTATATTGTAGACAAAAAAGAAGACCTCAAATTTATTCTCCTTTTTCAACTAAAAAACTTTCTAAACCGGACAGTATCTATTCCGGACACCGGAAAAACTTTTTCAGTCCAAAGTTGCTGTTGTTTGTAAAATGAACCTCTCTAAACCGGACAGCATTTAATTTGTTTAATTACTTGGTTTTCCTTTTACAATAGATAGGTTTTAAAGAATTATAACACTTTCAATGATGAAGTGATTAAAAACGAATCAGTGCTTATGCATATAGAATATATTACCTTGAGATGTTTACGTAACATTAATATGTACAGTGTTGGTGATTATGGCTTCTCTTGCATGTATCACATTAAAAGTCTATTTCAAGTTACATTTTGTAAGAGAGGTAGACAAATAATCATTTGAAACGTTAAAGTCTCCCACAAAACGACTAAGAGTTAAATTAACTTTAGATGATCAAATATAGCTCATAAAGGATTCTGAAAGTTTACCCAAATTAACAATCATACAATTAAGTGAAAAATATGTAGTCGACAAATCTTAAGTTTTCTTAATCTCAAAAAGAAGGACAAATTTGTTGAGGAATTTTAACAAAATGCAAAAATGAGTTAGTATGGCTATTACAATCTTGAGAATTTAGTCTGGAATTTGCTCAAAGACGCACGTGCTAAAACTTACTGATATCCGATCCTGTTATACAGGAAAAGGTCATGCAGTTGATCAACAACTAAACATTAGCGACTTTAAAGCTTTAATTGGATGGTTGAAAAAGAGGAAATAAGACATTTAGTTAAAGGATTTCTGTAAGTGGTGAAGGTACCGGTGTAGACTATAAAAGATTATGAACAAAGAATTACATAAATAGTGTCAGGGTATGTTGCATCTGATATTTTTAATTGTGATGAAACGGGTCTGTTCTTTGATGCCTTACCTTAAAACCTCTCGCACTAAAAGAAGAGAAGTGCAAAGGTGGGAAAATGTTCAAAAGAAAAGGATTAAAGTTTTGTTTGCATGCAGTGCAACCTGTGAAAGAATGAAACTAATCATTATTGTCAAATTCACATGCTCTTTTGGGATTTATTTAGTTAAGGTAAGATATTCAAAGTTAAAAATTTCAAAACTTCCCTTAACTAGACACTTTCCTAAACCCAAAATTTATTGTTCGGAGCTTGTCAAGTAAGGGACATTTTAATCATTCAAGATCGTGAAAAAGTTAGTAATTTATTGTTTAGTTTTGCAAGAGAGAGAGAGAGAGAGAGAGAGAGAGAGAGAGAGAGAGAGAGAGACGCTTTTTAAGGTGTAAAATATTTCGTTATGTATGCCTTTGTTGGATCAAACTATTTGAAAAAAAATTATCCAACGATCAGATGTATTCTATTGTCAGATTTTTATTACATGTGTTTTGTGCCTTTGTTTGAACTATAGCTATGAGAACCTGGGGAACGAGTTTACTGAGATTCGGATGATTTTCCACAATGGGGAAAGAAAACTGTGATTTCTATTAGTTCCTCATCAAACTTTACTGCAAGTTTCATAAATGCAATAGTTGTACCGGGCTAGGAATTGAAGTGTAACGTATTTGTTTTCTAAAGTGAATCAGTTTTACTAACTTAAGTTTAACAACAGATTGTATTTTTTAAAACAATCATATAAAAAGCAATTAAGGATGATCATGGCTGATCATCTTTTATATTATATCGACATAAAACCTGTTATTACTGTAGTTTTATCTTTTTAAAATTTTGTCTGTGTTATAAAAAAGGAATTTTACACATCGTGTTAAAGATGACATCAAAAATACATGCTTGGAATAACAAGACTTTTCATAATTGAACGAAGAGGTTAATTTTAATAAATTTTAGAAAATGAACACAAAACCTTGCTAAAAGGAATGTAAAAGATGCATTGAAAATTAAATTGGTTCTCTCTATAACGTGTACTTATTTTTCTTATTAGAATATGAATCGGTTGCATAAATTGGTTTTCCTACCAGAAGACAGAAATAAACTAATGTAACTGAAAACACATGTGTTTCACAAACGCCACTTACAGCAAAACAAAATTTTACAAAAAGATCGGAAAAGACAACAAAAAATTTTACTGAAAGGGCAGATTGTAAAACAGATTATAAAGAAGAAATATTATAATCTTTCTTTAATGTAAATAACAAGACTGGTCCATCTTTATAATTTTTTAAAATCCGTCATTGATTTTACCATGAGTTATCCTTCATAGTGCATCAAAGGAACTAAAAGTTAAAATTTGTGTGTAGTATACTTTAAACTTTAGTAGAAACTCTCTTTTACTATTTTTGTTATACTTCAATTAAAAAGTAGATATAGAAAAAAATTTAACTTTTAATATTTTATGGTTTAGATTTAGAGATTTAGCAAGTTGCAAACATTGCAAGTTTAGTTCATGCTACCTATGGAACGAGCTATAATACATCATTCATATAAAAAGTATGTCTTTCAGCGTAACTGTCTGACAGATTGAAACAATGTTCCCTGTAGCCTATTAATTCCAATACATATCTGTAAACATATCGAGGGGTTTAAATATCGACTGGTTTACCCGATGCCGAAGTAATATAACTGGGGTAATGTGATGCTTGTCTGCGACAAATTGGCTTTAAATTCACCATAGAAACACTGTATTATAAGGCGAATCATAAAACACCTTTACACATCTCTCGCATACACAAACATGTTCTTAGATTCGGGTAGAGATTTATAAACTTTCTTTCATCGCCAAAAGCTGAAAATTGCAGATGTAACGTTAAACACCATTTGTTTACTAATTCATCATTGTTTCAATATTTCCTTTCCAATGAAAACGATTAGCAATAAATGACACGGGTATATTTCTTATTCCACTTTAATGTACACTTTGCATAGTTCGATTTTTCAAGATTTTCTGATATTTTCGGATATAGGAAGAGGCGTCATCTGATATCACTTGAGTCTAAAAATATGAATGCAACTGTAGAAAAACTACCTACATTGGTTAAAAGGTCCATGATTTGTCTTCCAAAATGTTTATATATTTGAAGATGACTTTGCTGCGGTATTGAGAATTTAGATCAATTTCTTCGGTAATAATGGTTGCCGACTACTTGACATCGTAAAACATTCACATTTAAATAGTTAAGAATACGAATCATTCACCTATCGATTGAGTTCAGTAATGTTTTCTACATTTGAAATTGAATTGAATTGAATTGAATTAATTGAATTGAATTGAATTGAATTGAATTGAATTGAATTGAATTGAATTGAATTAAATTAATTAAATTAAATTATAGATAAATCAGTCATTATATTTATAATAAAATTGTCTATGATCTCCTTTGGGCTACATCGGTGTTCTTTACTAATTAACTATTCGAAAAATAACGGGGAATTGTCGTTTAAATAGGTCCTGCTGGTCTAGGATCTTATACAAGTATGTGGTAAAGATACGTCCTTTCCTTAAGTTGTCCAATGAAATTATATGTTTCATAAAATCTAATCTCCCAACTTGCATTTTGACCTGTGCAAAACACTTAATCGCGTTCTTCCTATCACGCTTGCTCTTTTATTTGAAGCTATCATACAGTTTGCTAATGCAAAAAATGGGTTTTGAAGTTATTAATTATTCAAAACACAAGCTTTACACAGAATACTATTTTAAAGATAAAAAAATAAGTGAGTTGAGTTGAGTAATGGTGTTTAACGTCCCCGTCACTTATATCGAGATGCCGCCAGCTTTAGTCAAAATTGGTATGAGGCGGCTTTACAGGAATTGTTTTCAATCTGCACATAGACATAAAGTGCGTTAGTGTCAGAGAAAATCCGGAATTCTATAACACTATACATTTTGCAATGCTCGCATAATCATTAAAACCACTTTTATTACATTGGTTAAAATAATTACAACTAAACAATTTAAATGCAAAGTTATTTATTATAGGTCAATTAATAATTGATTAATGTATAATAAACAAAATCATTATGCTTAAACATTCGTCCGAAATTATTTTGGTACATAGATCCATTTGATGAACTTTAATTAATTTAATAATTTTTTTAATACCCATATGTGATCTCTTTATCTCTTCCCATACGCCTATTCGATATTGTAAGCTTTCCTGTTCCAAGACTTGGCTGTTTTTTGTTTTCAAGTGATCTTTTATCCACGGGTCCTGCTCCACGTTTGATTGAGTCGAAACTGTCCACAACATTTAAAAAACCGCCATACCCATATCTTCCATTAAATTTTACTAGCATTCCATTTACATTTGGCATCAAAATTAGTAACGTTACTATAATAAATGCAATTGACGAAAGTTTGATATCTTTTATTTTGTTGACTGACAAGATCTGGTAATTAGGCGTAATGCGAATGCTTAGAATACAATATTTAATGGTAATAGGATTTCTGCTTGTATTTGATTCTTTACCTTATATATTGATTTCAATATAGATTTCAACCAATGGCGTTATAGTTACACATATAAGAACATCTTGCTAGCTTATTAAATAAATAAATTAAAATTTAAGAAAAAAGGTGCAATACAGATCTGTCGAGAGTATAACAGGTTGTAACAGTAATAAAACTCAAACATACCAGTCCATGTCCAAATCACAATAAAAAATGCCATTCTGTTTTAAACATAGTGAAGGTAGCGTCTAAAATTATCAAAATATTTAACTGAATAGTTTTAAACCAAAAATTATTGGAATTAATTGAAATGACAAATAATTATTTCATTGAATAGAACTAAAAAGGAAAAAACTGTCTATTTACATTACTAAGAAAATTCCACTTATAGTAATATATTATGGTATAGTCTTCCGTCAAAAATAAAATGATACATAGGTCGGGGTTGGAGTGCCGAAAAAAATGTCCAGTTTTAATGGAATGTGTATAGTGTTTACGAGACGAGACCCCAACCTTTTAATGGTCCACAAACTATCTTTGGTGAAAACTAGACAAAACTCTAAATTTCTAAGTAATACCGCCTTGAGTAAATGGTTGAAAAAGATTAGCTTCTGACTCTATTGTCAGCGTATTAAGTGGCCTCGGTGACCGAACGGTCTAAAGCGTACGCTTGCAGGTCAAACAGCGTATGTTTGAATCTTATTTGGGCTAGTGTAAGAAAGCTTCTCAGAACTGACCGCCGGGATATAAGTGAGAAATCTTGACTGGACGTAAAACACCACTCCACCCCACCAGAAAGTCTGTTAACATTGGACAGATCTGTACTGTAGTTTGATTTTAAAAATAATTTTTATAATAAATTTTTTGTTTAAAAGAAAAGTAATTTGAAATCTTAATAAGATAGAAAATAGGTGTAAGATGATAACGCATCTGTTACAATCTCAAAGCTGAATTATTATAAATATGTTATTAAATTTAAACATAATTCAATTTGAAATTTTTCAATTATAAGTAATGGTAACCTCGTCGCCTGTTAGCGCGTGGTTCGAAGTCTGACGTAAAGAGTTATAATGTAATTATTGCATCAAGGTATTGAATGAAGCTTGGCTGCAATGTCATCTGTCATATGATAATGATACATTGGATTTCATAAGAAATGTTGATTAATGTTACCCTAAACTACAATGATATATAAAAGGAAATACATGTTTTTGATGGATGCTTAATCTCATGTTTCGACAATAGTTTTTTACAAGCACGTATGAGTATCAATCCATTTTCTTTATATCAGCTTTTTTCAACACAAAATTCGGAAAATAATTTAATAATATCCATGACTAAGAAGAGAAGAGATTCATTGGTACATTGATGCAAAACTAATTAAGTATCAGAAATATTCTTCTAAGTTTAAAGTAAAGGTTAGATATATTCTGTAACATCTCCTAGTAACTTTAGGAACAACCTAATATATACTTATGACCAACCTTTACCTATTTACAATATGTTTAAACATTAAAGGTAGCGTCGACAAATGACATTAATTAAAAAGGGTTTGCAAAGTAATTTATATTAATTTGTATAGACCACAGAACATGACACAAGACACAAGACACAAAAACAGACTTTGCTTGTTTATCAATTAAATCACACGTGATGAAATGACATCTTTAAGGATCCTTAAAGCCTCCTTAAAGCTGCCTTAAATGTCTCTTTAAGGACCTTTAAGGGAGCTTTAAGGATCCTTAAATATGTCTTCAAGGAGTCTTCAAGGACTCCTTAAAGATCTTTAAGGCGGCTTTAAGGATCTTTAAGGAAAAATTAATATTTTTCCTTTTTTAACAAAAAGCAATGAAATATTATTTTCATCATTATCTTTTTTAAAATTTTATTTGAAAAAAACTATTACATTTCTTAATTTTGAAAAAAATAAGGTGATAATAAATTAATTTTTTATATGATTTTTAATCTCAAGTTATTAATTTTATTTATTTAATTTAATTTTTATTTATTTATTACATTCTTTAGTCTAATTGGATGCAAATTAATTAAATAGAAATTACAAGAAATTTTATAATTAGAATTTTCAATTTTTATCCGCTCTCACTGGGAATCGAACCCTGGTCCCTCAATTTAGGAGTCCATCACCTTACCTATGTAGCTATGGAAGAGATGATACTGATGTTGATAATTATAAAATATGTCCCTAACAATATGCAAATGAGATCACGTGACTGAAAGAAAACAAGTGGGACATTTTTCATTTATTTGTGAAAAATATTCTTATACTTCTTTTAAAATATCTTTTACAACAAAAGGATCAAATTAATTTAATTTATTTATTTTTATAAAAATTTCATATATACTTTGCTGCGGTCATCATTTTTATCTATATATAGAATTTTAATTGCATAAGATAAAATATGTGTTGATAGGAATGCATTCCAAAATTTACCTGCAATATATCTCTAACATCAATCATCAAGATGATGTTTGATGATCAATTGTATTAATCACTTAATAAATTAATGTTCATGACATCTGTTCTTTCTAACTCCTTTTACTTGAAAATGATTATTGATATGTAATAATTAGAGATGTAATTGATAGATGAAGCAGTATGTTAACTATACAAACATATTTTTAAATAATTGGCCGTAAAGTCAGTTCCATATATGTCAATTCAAAGAAACTAAAATGTGCTCTCTCTCTCTCTCTCTCTCTCTCTCTCTCTCTCTCTCTCTCTCTCTCATGCTTTATTTGCATATATGCATAACACTATCCCCCCAAAAAATGAAATAAAATAAAATAAAATAAAATAAAATAAAATAAAAGAAATAGAATAAAATGAAATAAAATAAAATAAAATAATAAAATATAAGACATGCTTAGAAGATTATTTTGCGATTAATTTTATTTCTTTAGTTAATGTATGTTTTAATATTTTAATAAAATCACTTCCGAAAACACACCTTTATTTCCAACACCCAGAGTTCAGGGTTAGGTAATCATTTTAACATGTTATTTGACTTCATAGTGATCTCCTACCTAGATAAGAAACTGCACATCAAAGTCAAAAGCCGTGCGTGAAATCACCTGGGATGTATAATCAAACAAATACTGCTGTATACAATTAACAAATACCGTTAATTACTCTATGCTTACTGCCGATCTGATTAAAACACGGGTATTTTACCTGTACTGTGAAAACTGCACATTTGTTATCTAATTCATTTATGAAACTACATACGGCTCCTCTACAAAAACTTAATGTAGAAACTAGAATTCAGACAGGCGTTATCTATGTCTCCTATGTCATATAAACTATAAAAATTTAAAAAATATACTAAAAACAAATCATACTTTTTAACAGAATTAATGTAATAGCCATCGTTCCATAAATACTTGAAAAAAAAATTGAGTTTTTATGAAACATCTTTAAGGATCCTTAAAGCCTCTTTAAGGATCCTTAAAATTTCAGTTCCATTAAGGATCCTTAAAGCCTCCTTAAAGATCCTTAAATATGTCCTTAAAAAGTCCTTTAAGGTCCATTAAAGATCCTTAAAAATGGAATGGCTTTAAGGAGGCTTTAAGGCCCCTTTAAGGATCTTCAAGGACATATTTAAGGATCTTTAAGGATCCTTTAAGATCCTTAAAGGAGGGATTTGGTCTTGTGTTAAATATATTTACTAAAGACTTTCAAAATCCAATGTGGTTATTATCTTTTGATAATCTCATAGAATACAATCTTATAGTCTTCCATCAAAATTGAAATAATGCCGATGATGGCAATAATGTGCCTAAGACCAGAGGTTAACAAAAAGTAAATGCTCTGCAATTACGTATCCATACCGAATGCAGTTGATTGTTTGACGAAATGAATTTGTATCTACCTTTTTCCAGCTTATTTATTATTCGATGGAACTGTTCTATAGTTTAATTTTAAAACTATAATTATCGTTGTAAAAACTTCATATAAAAATTATATGTTTATAAAAAACAGATAATTTTGTAAAAATAATAATAACGCATCTGTTACAACCAAAAATGAATACTTACATTTTTTAAATAAATATATTACGAATTTTAGTTTTAAAATTTCAAATTTAAATTTAGAAATTGCCTTATCGTAAGCGCATAGTACGTGCGTCTAAAGTTAAGGTTTGTGCCGACACCTACCCCTTATTTAAATATGTTACAGTTTGAAATTAGTATTAAGTGTGATTTCATCATTTAAGCATTTAAGATTGTAAAAATGTTTAAATGTTTTGTTTAGTTTTGCCAAGAGAGAGAGAGAGAGAGAGAGAGAGAGAGAGAGAGAGAGAGAGAAAGAGAGAGAGAGAGAGCAGATATGGTAATATGGTAAGTCGCTTTTTAAGGTGTAAAAAGACACTTAAATGTGTGTAAAATGTGTATTTACCAATTTTGTTTAGTTTACAATACTACCGTGCTTGTAAGACTAGGTGAAGTCTAGTTCCTTACTTTGGAATGTCCATAGGTGTATTAAAAATTTGTTGTGTCAAATATGGTAAGCAGCTTTTTATATAGTTTGAATTAGATAGATTTTTATAATATAAGACATAGTCTTTGCATTTGAAAATTCGGTATATCCTATCTAATTTTTAGAATGTTTAAGTGTTTCCATCTGTCTGCCATAGAGAAAACTATTACCATTTTTATTTTGAAAAAGTGTAATTATTATTATTATCATAATGTGTTCTTGATTAAATGTTAATATTATTTCTGCAATGACTTGGAATTAAGTTTAAAAGAAAATTCTTGTGTCTTTTTATTTTAATTAACAAACCACCATTCTAAGAAAAGCATGTGCAAATTTTCCAGAAAATCCTACTTTGGGAAAATGTTTTGCTTAAGGTTCTTGACACTACCTTAAGAGTAAGATCTGCAATCATTATATTATGTGGATATTTTTTCAAGTGAAATTTCCAGGTATGATTATAAACCTTGGCTTAAATATCACCTGATATCTAAAACAAAAGATGTATGGAATTTGAAGAATATTTTATTCCAACACTATAACGATATATAGAGAAAAGATATTATTTTTCATGGTAGCAATTTAAAACAAAGACTGAAGGTGATCGACCCATGATCTTTATATCAGATTTGTCAAGCAGAATCATGTAAATTGATAAATTTTGATCAGTTAGAAGATTAATGTTTTTTCTTTGGTCGAAAAATATGAATTGCGAGAATGTTATTTCTTTTTTTCCACGTTTAAAGAAAAGTTTATGCAAATGTTGAGATAAAAAAGGGCTTCAAACAATTCTTAGCAACAATCTGTTATTTTCCGAAATGTGCACAAAGGGCACATATAAATTTAACATGTATTTGTATTATAAAGATACAAAATTGGGTACAATTGACGAATGAACTATTTTCTTAGATATGATGGGACGAAAAATAGACGGACGATGTAAGTCAAACTGACAAGACCGGCATATATTTTATGTCATTTATGTAAATTTTTAATATTTTAAATTGATGAGTGCGGTCTGTACAAACTGATAATGTCCAAACCGACTCATAATGTCCAAACATTTTTATCAACGCATAATGTCCCAATTTCCATCACATTTTTGTCCAAAACAACTCATAGTGTCCAAATCGACGCATAATGTCCAAACTTTTTCTGACGCATAATGTCCAAACTTTTTGACGCATAATGTCCAAACATTTTTTGACGCATAGTGTCCAAACCTTTTGACGCATAATGTCCAAACGATTTGACCCATGCCAATAATGTCGATATCTTTATACTTATGTCTAAGTCTGATTTCATTGTTTATCCCTTGTTTCACGAATTTCGAAAATCAGGACATTCCTTCCTATAGATTTTTTAAACCTGGGGCAGCTTTTATGCAACACCAAGTCAGTGGGTGGGAGTTTCTTCAAACGTGGACCCCATTTGTGAGATCATGCATGTTTGATCTAGTGACACATCGCTGTTCCGACTGTTCATTGGTCCGACGGTACATTGGTCCGTCACTTCATTAATTTTACAGATTTTAAAAGCAATTAGTTTTATTTCACCAAACTTAAACTGTCAGAAATAGTTGGTGGTCCTCGTGAAAAACAAACTAAGTAGCTGGTTTATATTTATTTTGCACTCTGATCAAACGAAGGTACAGATAAAGGACCAAACCAAGGAAAAGGTAACATTTCTCCATGAATAACAGAATCAACTGAATGGTTACTCGATATAATAATAGAAATACAACATCAACAACAAAATATTTAATCTCTCCTTTTATGATTCTGGAATGCTATGATGATGAGGATGATGATGATGATGATGATAGATAATTAGATAGATAGATAGATAGATAGATAGATAGATAGATAGATAGATAGATAGACAGCCAGACAGACAGACAGATAGATAGATAGATAGATAGATAGATAGATAGATAGATAGAGACAGACAGACAGACAGACAGACAGATAGATAGATAGATAGATAGATCTATCGATAGATAGATAGATAGATAGATAGATAGATAGATAGATAGATAGATAGATAGATAGATAGATAGATGTTAAATGTAGTAAAAATAAAAGTTTAAAATTATCATTTTTGTATTTTCTGTCCATTAATTCACCTGAAATATTCATTAAGAAAAATATTTAAATTGTTGCATGCGTAATGCTTATGGCAACAGGTAACCGTATTACAGATTTCCAAACCTCGACTTGCATTACAAGTAAAACTAGAACTTGTAACTGGAGACCCAGTTACGAATGATTCCCCACAGGTATGAATAATTATGTATTCAGCGAATCAGAGTGCTTTATTCAGCCACGTGATCAGTTACTATGGAAACAACATCATATCGCACATCTACATATGGCATTGATGATGTGTACAAAGTTTCAGGTTTGTATGTCCAATATGAAGCGAGAACATTCGCGGAAACCATTTTGGGAGAAGAACATAATAATAATAATCCGTAGAAAAACAAAACGATTCCCCACCTTACGGTGTTGGGAAATCGTAATAATTGGAAATCGATTTAAAAAATACGTCACGTAAGTAAAAGCAGCCCATCATGTCAATATCAAATTAAACACACAGTAAAACATACTTTAAAATTACATAATACAAAAAACAACTTACAATTTTCAAAAATAAACTTTAATATAAACCGCTAAGCCCTGGCTTGGTTACAAGTACAATTATGCATGAAGTGATAAAAAAGATTGATGAGAAAAAGAGTCTGTAAGGAACTGAACAATTACCTTTTCCAAAATATTGATGATATTGCATATCGTGAGTAACTTAATGCTGACAGAACCAACCATGCGTTTCACCAGTCTTTGCGGTCTTTCAGGTATTCTTTCAAACGCAAAGCTAGGCCACTTCCTTTTCCTGCTGCATTGAACAAACGGCGAATATTTATTTTCAGCTTTTTCGCATTCAGCAAGCCTAGGTCACCTGCTATTGTATCCCGAATGTGAACAAATGGATAGTAATCTTTGGTAAGTTCTTGAAAAGTGTGGGAAACTTGGTTAAAAGTTCCAAGCATTGTCATGTTACTATCCAGTGTGTACCTTATTATCTTACGCATAATTTCGGGAGGTAACAGTTCTGGAAAGTTGTTACTGTCGTCTGCATCAAACCCCACTTCATCTTCTATTTCAGACCCCACACCACCATCTCCTTTCAACTTCAAATCACCATTCTTTTGCAACCTCACATCACCATCCCTTTCCAACCCCACATCACCGTCGTTTTTAAACGCCACTTCACTATTTCTTTCTAACCCCACATCACCATTATTTTCAAACCCCACATTACCATCCTGCTGCATTTCCAACCCCACAACACCAACCTGTTGCATTGCCAACTCCACATCGCCGTCGTTTTCAAACTCTACGTCACCATTTCTTCCAACCTCCCCCCCTCCCCCCATCACCATTCTTTTCCAACCCAATATCACTGTCCAGTTCAATTTCCAACCCCACATCCCTTTCCCTTTCCAACCATATGTCACCTTCACTTTCCAACCAAATATCATTGTCCAGTGCCTCAAGGCTTACATAATGGTCGCCATGACCTTCTGCAAAATGCCCAAGGTACAAATTTGGCAAATTGGGCTCATTTCGACCAGTTGGCGATATAACCCGAGTAGCCTGTGGCCCTAAAGTAGAATACACAATCATTTGCATATTATACATTTCGGACACCCTCTGCAAAGTTATGTGGTCACCATAATTGCCGTCTTTTTGCATCTGCCTAAGGTATCGCATGAAATTGTTATTATCAACAAAATTAGAAAAATGAACACCCAAACGATTTACTGGATTCCTGCGGAGGTCGATTATTATTTCTGACCTAAGAGTCTGCGGCGACCTGAGAATTGCAAACCTGAACAACTGGTCAGCTATTGCACTAAACTGACAATTCCCATCCCCAGGCGGATCATATCTAATTTGCTGCTTAAAACCTCCCAAATTATCAGCATGTGATTTAACAAAGTAATACTTTTGTCGATGTAGCTTGGTTTTACGTCTATTCACTCGCTAGCCTTCAGCTGCTTTTGTTTCGCTAGTGATATCTTTCACCGAGAACCATTTTACAATCTGCTTTTGTTTGTCTTTGTCTGGCACAGTCCTTACTTTGTATCGATGAAGCTTTAAATTAGTCATGATGATCACCCCAGGGATAATCTTGCGTCTACGTGGTTCATGATGCTTGTCATCATGCATTCTAACCAACACCTTGTCATTTCTCTTATAGATGGACGGTGGGTCCTGCTTGAGTGCTCGTTTAATCATTCTTTCTGCACATCGAGCATTGGCAGTCTTAGCAGATTTATGCCATTGCTTTCGATTCTTGCAGAAACTAATTCGGTCATTTTCTCTTGGCATATAGTTACCATCATGTTTTTCATTCCGAACTGCATGTTTGCCCGAACTTGAATTATCTGCAGGAAATACTAGCTGGTTATTTCTCCGCCCGTAATAGATTTCGAATGGAGTTTTCCAATTAAGCTCCTCTTTGGCATCGTCATTCATAGTAGAAGCATACTTAAGAAGTTCCTTTGCCCAATTCACACCGTTCGGAGTCATAGTGAGGAGGTCATATAACACTTTTTTCCTAAAGGATCGATGCGATCGTTCAACCTTTCCTTGGGTTTGTGGTCTATAAGGAAAGCTTTTAATGACTTTAACTTTCAAAGACCATCAACTTAGCCACTGATTTTCTGAATTCACCACCCATGTCACTCTGGAGTACCCGCGGGGGTCCGTGTTCTATGTAGACCTTTTTCAGCAACTTCAGAGCTTTTTTTACTTTTCAACGGCTTCAGCCACACATATCGACTAAAAATGTCCATCAAGCTCAATACATATCGGTATTTCTTTCCCCTGAATGTAACCTTTTGGGCATTCATATCTATTAGGTCTATTTGGTGGCGTGTCTGTATGGTCTTTGCTCTTATTGGTCTCAGTGGTGGTGCATTATTAAATCTAGCGTGCATCCTGTTGTATGTTTTTGACTTCTCCAGTTCACCAAGTATCCTTCTTTCACTGATTCCAACGAGCTGGTTGGCAATCCGATGTTTTAGCTTCTTCGCACCGGAACCTTTACTAGATTTCATTGCCGTTTTAACCTTTTCAGAAATTTCCGATTCACGCACGACACTCTTTCCATCAAGAAACAATTCCTTTGCAATCACGGTCCAGGCTGATCGGTTCCGATGAAATCGTCGGATTGCACTTTGTTGCAGTCGTGTTCGTTCCTGGACTGGCACATGAAACTTTCCCTGTACGCATTTCACTATTACGTCATAGGTTTCATCCTTCATAGATCGCCTACCAATTCCAGTGATGAATGCGATGTGTCCAATCGCTATCACCAGAAGCAGGAACCACTGGCTATGTGTGTGCATTTGAAAGAGAGAACCTAACCATAGACATCATAGATTGAGACATTACTGAACTATCATTTATGAATTTACCAATGGTCAGTTCCTCCCATGCACATTGCATCATCATCATAATGCAGGCCCTTAGCACCGTTTTTTGAAAGTGGGGGGGGGGGGCAAAATTTCAAAGCCAACAAGCAAACAAAAATAAAATAAAATAAAATTAAATTAAAAAAAATAATAATAAATAAAAAAATTAAACCAAAAAAGTACATAGTTAAATTCTTTTCCCTGGTAAGGTTTTTGGTTGCATAATGATGTACATTGCGTCGCAAGGAGATCAAATGGATTAACCTATACGAAAGTTCATGTGGTACGTGGGTTTGTGCGAGTGTTTTTGATCTGTTTTGTACTAGTGCGTATAGATGGTGACTTTTAGAGTGCTAGCTCTGGTGTCCCAGATTAACATTAAACACCACGTGACCACAAAGTTAACTTGGTCAAAAAAGGGGGCTGCCCCCCTGCAACCACCCCCCCCCCCGTTCTACGGGCTTGTAATGCACTATACTGCATAATACTTCATGTATTAATGTATTTTTTCAAACTATACTTGGACATCCATCCATCAATCATCATAACATCGAAACCCTTCAACTAGCATCCACAAAAAATATTGTCTTACCTTCTCAACACTAGTAGGACATGACTGTCAGGAATTCTGTACAATGTGTACGCACAAAAGGTGGTGGAGGGCGAATGACCTGTTTTGGCGGGATTTTATAGGTACAACCAAAACCGATCAAGTTGAAACAGACGCGCGTCTGCTTCGTCAGAAAAACAAACCAAAAATTCTATTGTGGCAAACATCGTTATCTCGCCTTAGAGTCAGCAAAATATAAGAAACAAAAACACACGTTAGTCTCAACACTGAAACAATGTATCATTATCACAGAATGTGTTAAATTATACAACTTTAATTCACTTTTTAACTCAATCGCCAATTTATCCTGTCAAAATCGCGAACTATCATCACTATAAACATGGAGAACTGTGCGGGTTTTTTTTTAAAACAAAATACAATTACAAATGTAAATGTTTGTAGCACGGGATATCAGTAAGTCTGATGCGGATTGAACATGAGAGAAATGTAGAAAATACTTCAGTTCAAACACTGTTTGGTGTTACAATCGGTTTTAATACGCCCGCATTCGTTCAAATACACACTCCATTTCATTTCCAAAAATCGCCCTAATTTGACTAGTAAATGAATATATATATATATAGCTGGTAAGCCGTAAAAGTTACCAGTTTTTCTTGATCATTTTATCAGGTTCCAATCTGGCTCATCAGAATTTTACCGCACTTCACTCAGGGGTTTACCTATGTTCACCAAGCATAGAAAAAACCGAAACAACACTTTATATGCTGTAAAGCGAACGGACGGACAGACAGGCAGACATCTAGAAAGATAGATAGAGATACAGACGGATAGATAAAAAGATAAATAGATGGATTGATAGATGGATGGTTGGGTAGATAGATAGATAAATAGATAGCCCACTTTAGCAAGTTGAATTGATTTTCCGAACTTTTTTGATATCTCTGTTCGTCTGTTTGTTCACGTATCTATATATCTTTCTATGCCTAATCTATCCGTCTATCTGTCCTTCTGTTTAGTTGTCTATCTATCTATCTATCTATCTATCTATCTATCTATCTATCTATCTATCTATCTATCTATCTATCTATCTGTCTGTCTGTCTGTCTGTCTGTCTCGATCGACAATATTGGCATGGATCAAATCGTTTGGACATTATGCGTCAAAAAGTTTGGACATTATGCGTCAAAAAGCTTGGACATTATGCGTCAAAAGGTTTGGACACTATGCGTCAAAAAAATGTTTGGACATTATGCGTCAAAAAGTTTGGACATTATGCGTCAGAAAAAGTTTGGACATTATGCGTCGATTTGGACACTATGAGTTGTTCTGGACAAAAATGTGATGGAAATAGGGACATTATGCGTTGATAAAAATGTTTGGACATTATGAGTCGGTTTGGGCATTATCAGTTTGTACACGGTCATATAAATAGGATATTTGCCATAAAACAACAGAACCTTTAGACACCTTGAAAGGAAATGTTTATCCGCCATTTGGTTTTCAGTATATAATACAAAAGACAACAAAAAATAAATAAATAAATAAATAATGAATAAATAAGTAAATAAATAATAAATAAATAAAAACTTTATTGAATTGAACATATTGCTGTATATTTTCAGTTAGATCATACGCTTGTAGTAACCATGTAATTGGAAGTAGAGTTTACAATATTTGCCAGTACTGTAGAATTATTCATTAAAACAGTCTGTTGTAATCCAGCCCAATCAGGAAATTCATCCAAATTAAAATAAGCACGTCCCCAGGTGTTAATGGCGAATAGTTACAACTACGACACACAGCAGATTCAACACAAACCCAATCTTAACCTGAAAACAATATATAATAAAATAGAAAGCAATCCAGACACAAGAGATTTAAATACTTAATAAGTATCGTTAATTTTTTGATTACATATGCCTACTCAACAGAGTTAAAGTGTAAACTAAATGGGTCATCATCTCTGACATATTGAGAGCATGTTGTCAGTCACTATAAATTCTTTGATTCTATTACGTGAATTCCATAGCTCGTGACCAGACTCCCATAAACGCTCATGTATAAAAAGAAGTTAAGAGAAAAGAACATGGTAAGAACATAATAGAAAGAACGGTTAACAAGTAGATACTACATACCATATCTATAACTTTTAGATATCCATACGAAAATACAATGGTGTTTGGCGGTGTTGCTACTGGCAACATGAACGCAAATGAAGTTGAAATAGCTGACGGAAGCATTATATATATAGGGTGTACATGGATCCCCATCGCCTGAATAAAATACACCAAACACAACACTTAGTTTGGGTATCATAAACACAAATACAATGATAAAACATTACGATAATTTATGCGTTGTTAAGGAAACGTTTTGCGTTATACAAAATATAGCATTATGTCCTTCTTTGAAAAAAGCAACATTAAAACAATATAGACATGAGGAGGTAACTGATTATAACTTCTTGAGTCAATGAAATTAAACATATTTCCTAAAAATAGAACAGCATCGGAAGTATGTAGATACATACATTCTATATCTCATAGTTTTATGTTCCTTTCATTCTCAATTTGTTTTCGCACATGTCGGTCGTAGCTAGCTAGACAGGAGATGCTACTTCTTCCAGAGCACCTGGTCTCTCTTCCCTATGAGGTAAACGTGTTTAACAGAATTAGCATGTATTTAAAGTTTTACGTGGATTGTAGTTTAAACATAGACCAGTATATTTGTGTTTGATATAAATATTGCACTTACTAGATCTGCCAGTATTGGCATGTATATTGTACATATAGCAGTATTGCTAGTGACCTCTGTAGAGAAAGACACAATGATACATATAATCAAAACCATCGCCCAAGGCGGTATAGCACTGAATACTGATAATTGTCCTGCTAGCCATAAGGATAAACCAGAATCCTGAAAAAGATAAATTAAAGGTAGCTAAAAAATTCACTTTAAAACTAAGGTCTGTTCCCTCATGCAAAGCATTCCTTAGCTGGATTTAGATTCATATTATATTGGAACTTCTAGATTCATTATTTTTCAACTGTTTGGCTTTTGGTTTTTATCTATCAAACTTTTCGGCCGCTAATGTCACTGATGAGTAATGATTTTCCAAAATGTGCACATATGGCACATCAAAATTTAGCAGGTATTTGTTATATATGATACCAAAGCTAGGGTAATTTAAATCATTATTGTAAAAACATTTAATAAAATTATTTCATTAATATAGAGACAAATTTCTAGATTTGAAACACCAATGTTTTATTAAGATATTGAAGTAGTCTTGAAGTCTAACAACGACGCCTTATTACGTTCGTACGACTTTATTGTACAAACATCAGTAAAAAAGCAGCAATTCTTAGTTTCTGAATATTGTTTCCATCTTCAATGAAATTAAATGTTACTATTGAAAGCAAACTTGACAAAAAACTTTTTAACTCACAATTGAGGTATTTTTGATTGTGTTAAAACACTCTGTCTTAAGCTTAACGGGTTTTATGCTATTTCTCAAATAATTACAGATCAAAATGCTTTAACGATCATTGATATGATTAACAAGTAATGACTATGTTGCAACATTTTGACTAGATAAACGGTTTTAATGTTATTTCTAAAACAATTATTGATGCAAAAGGTTTCTTAAATGATTAGAAATTGACATGATCAACAAATAATGACTATGTAGTAACTCTTGCGCTTATTAGTTAAATAACACACCAAAATTTAACACAAAGCAGACAATGTAACTTACTCTGCAAGCCCGTGCTAAAGCAAATCCTCCACCAAGAAGAATTTGTACTCCCCAGGGAAGTCTTTCAACCAAGATCTGCCAGTCTAATAGCGGGGGTATCTCTTTAGAACCTTAAATAATCAAGTGAAAATAATACATTGTATTTTTTTTATCATCAAAGACCAACTTTAAAAATTAAAAAAATTGGGAAACTGAAACAACCAAACATTGTATATTTGAGTTATGACGTTTAACTTTTAAATCCATTCATTTATTTTTACAGACAAGGTCGATCTAAAGTTTTAGCGGATGTTGTTCAATAATACGTATGACGTTGAACAACTCCATCAAATACTGTCAAAATATTTTTACCAAGCTCTAGACAACCCTTAACATTCGTATCACCTTTATGACATTCGGAATAAGATGGATAACGCTGTTTTGGATATTTTCATGTTTTCATGGTCTATATATTAGCAGCCATTCTGCCATCTTTTTAATATCTAACATGGAAATGAAAAGCAAGGTTTTATATTTGTTTTCCTTTAAAGAGGTTACAAAATTGTTGGTTCGAGAAATTATATAGAATATAACAATGTTAAGAATTACAAATTTCATTTGAATTTTTGTCTCAAAAAAAA
This sequence comes from Tegillarca granosa, assembly GCA_029721355.1. Lineage (NCBI taxonomy): Eukaryota > Metazoa > Mollusca > Bivalvia > Arcoida > Arcidae > Tegillarca > Tegillarca granosa. The sequence goes on from CM056607.1 coordinate 13,518,239, forward strand.
TTAAAGTCAGCTAAAAATTACCTCCTTTATTTCTTCGCCTACTAGGAAATATAAATAACATAAACAGAATAATAGTAGCTGGAACTGCATCGCTAAGATACCTAAAAATATAAATTTTATAAAATTTGTCAAAAGTGATAATTATGCGCGCGGTTGTATATCTAAATTACCATTTTAATTTTATTTTTTAACTTTTTTGTTAATTAACTTTAAAGAAGACATTGATTTAACTTAATATGATCCTTACCCATGTGGAAAAAAAGATCCCCAACCAGGAGCAAACTCTGGATCTAATGTAAACCATAGGAGGATCATTAAAATGAAGTGAAAAAGAACAGCCTTCTCAGCAAACCTAGGGAGAAAAGACAAAAGACCACTTTATATATGTAATATAAAATTATATAAAACATCACTGAAATGTTTGTACAACATAATATAGTAATAATAACAAAAAGAAAAAGATCACTTAACATATGAAGTATCTAAGTATAAAACGTGTTTTGAAAATGTTAGAAAGACGAAAACGGTGTGTAATATTCCTTAAATGTTAAAATCTCCATATTGTTAATTTTTGATAAGTAAGCCAAAATGAAAATACAAACAAAATAATTTTGAAAATATTTTTAACAAATCAGAACCATAGCTGATAAATAAAAGCGAAATATTTCAATACTTATGTACTTTGTTTACAATGTAGATATGTCTAAAAAATACAGTCAAACCTGCCTTAAAGGCCACCTGTATATAAAGGACTACCGGCTTATAAAGGCCAGTTAAATTCTATCCCAGTTGCTCTTTATTTATATTATTTGAACTTGTATATAAAGGCCACCTGTCCATAAAGGCCACTTTTATTCATTCCTATTGGTGCCCTTTATAGACAGGTTTGACTGTAGCAATAAGTCGTTTTAATTCACGAACCTACTTTTTACGGTAAGATCACAATTTTTGCTTTCGTAGATAATCATAAATAAGCAACAAATTAGCCATCCCTACACGTGTATTTCTTAGAACTATAAAATAAATAATTTCATTGTATAGACAGTGGAGATAGAAAATGTTCGTTAAACATTGATTATATTTTTTATTCAATTTTCCAAATACATACGACATTTTCCCTAACTTTTCATATTCCTTTCTTATTATATCTGCTGCAGCCGTAGATTCTTCTTTAGAAGATTTAAAGAACTGTCTGAAATCAAAAATAGTAGACAGTTGAGCTTTATCTAGACGGTTTACGTCAGTATTTTTAAAAAATAAAATTAAATAAAATAACTTCATAATAATGACAAATACTTCTTGGAAATTAATTGAAATCGACTCTATGTTCCACTGATATATTACATACATAGGTTATATTAGAAACAAGATTATTGTTTTTATCTCAATATAGCCAACATGCGTTATATTTGTTGCGTTTGTAATTTATCTATATCATATAAAATTGCCAGCAGTATCGTTTCTTCATTGTTTCCTAAACGTTTACCGTCTCCATACTAAAATAAAAATCAGCATTCGAAACAAATGTGTACGTTTGTCTTATATATTTACTAGTCCTTATAAATTGCAAGGTAAGAGATAACCACACACTGCGTATCGGCCAAAGTATGCGTGAAAATTGTTTCAATTGTATATATGTGGTTTATTGTAATAAAATTACATTGAATTTCCTACTAAAACTTGCTTTTATGACAATGCATAAAATTGGTGATTACGTGGTTAATATAACTCTTAAGAGCTGGTTGCTTTTCACCTGATATGTGAACTTTTTATTAAGTTTTAGAATGACTAAAGTTTAGTCGAGTAATTGAGGTTTATATTTCAATCAAGTATTTTACACTTAAATTTAGGGATGAAGGAAAGCGGATTACCCGCAGAAAACCATCTACGTATTTGATGCAATCTGAATGATAAATTTTTTACTTTATAGATTAGACATCAAGATTCCTTAAAAAATTAAATACAGTTTATTTTTTAAACTATTTACCTCCTATCGGAAAATCCGTACTTACCTCCAACCGAAAAACATAATTTGTAGTACGATCCAGGAGATTATTACATTAATGAAGGCTACAGGAAACGAAAATACAAACCAGGTCAGAAAAGTTATCCCGGATTTACCTCCAGCAAGTCTGTCAAATATAAACGTAAAAATATAATATAGTAAAGACATTGGGGATTCTGAAAACATTCAGGTTCATCTAGATTATATGCAATGATTAGTACTTGGCAAAAGCAAAATCGTCAAAAAAAAAAAAAATAATAATAAATGTTTGAACGAGAATGTTACATAATTTATCTAACAAAAATACCTGTTTATTTTTTGCTTTGCCATATGTGCACATTTCGGAAAAATCATTCCTCATTAGTAGCATAAGAGGCCGAAAACGTTGAAAGATCAAAAAGTTAGTTAAAAAACTATTTAATGGATTGATTTATCTAAAATGTAAATAAAACAGATCAATATCTAGGATTGATGATTATTTAAACGGTGATTCGAAAATCGTTTATATATATAAGTCCATAGAACAAGACTAGAAAAATTACAATTCCTTGTTTTTCAGAGTAAGTAGTAATGTAGGCGTAAAAAAGTTTTAAAAATCATGTACCTTGAAGTTTCTCTGAACACTTCCGGATAGATATCTGTCTCTTTTTACGGGCGCCTGATATATTGACAAAATGGTATCGAGTAGAGTACTCTTATAGGACCTTAACTATCTAAGATATTTTTCATCCTCGATTAGTTTTCCAAAAAATAATATTAACTTACGACTAAATCATCTATATTTTATTTGAATTAATTAACAATTTGTTACAGATCTACAAAGTGCCATATTACTTACAGATCAGCCTGTCCTTTCATTACCAGGTTTGGTCCTGTGCCTGTCAGTGTACCGACGCCACCACAATTTGCTGCATAACAGATGCATAAGCTTACAGCTTTACATAGTCTCTGATCTTCGGCATTCAGTTTCTTAAAGTCAATATGATCATCAATGATCTCTGATTTTAACGTTCTGTTTTTTCTAAAACACAGATAAAAACAGTTCAGCTGCCAAAAATCGCTGTTTATAATAGCAAACAGCAACTTTGATAAATAAAAATGACATCAATTGCAAATATCGGTTTATTTGCTTTTAAAAATATTTTTTTAAAAAAAATGATAAATTGATCACTAACAACATTTTTAAAAAAACCCAATAAATTAACATTCCTGGCTTTACAAGTCTCTAAATAGCTAAAAACAATTGTCCCTAGTCCAAAATCATAAAAGGAAAGGATTTAATGAAATGTAGCTTGATGTAAGCTTAACATGCATGTTTTTTTTTTCTTTTTTTTGGGGGGGGGGATAAGAAGAATAAAATTGGAAGGAGATTTTCAAAAAACCAACATCAAGTTTTGGAACTGTGTTATAGTGATGAACGAATATCATATGGAGTATCGTGGGTACAGGTATACTTATTGTGGAGCCTGGCATTACCATAAGGCGAAACTAAGGTGTCACTTTTTCGGTGTCGCCGTAGGCGTCGGCGGTGGCGGCGTGTCAAAATCTGAACATTTATATTAAAGTAATGTATTTTCCACTCGGGCGAGACTAAATCCGTGGAATTCTTGTTTTATTTATAGAGTTTACTTACTTCTCTTGCTTATCGTGGTCGTTGTTCAGTTCAACACAATTATTGTCATCCTGAATTATTTTGATTTCAAGACTTTTATCTAAATAAATAACAGAAATTTTCAAATATTTCCTTCCGCTGGGAGTTGGTTATGAAAACCAAAAAAAAAAAAAAAAAAAAAAAAAAAAAAAAAAATTAAAAAATTAAAAAAAAAAAAAAAAAAAAAAAAAAAAAAAAAAAATTCAACACATGACACACGTATATGATCATGAACAAACAATTATTAATCTTTACATTTGCGCATAATAGTATGCTTTTGAATACCAGTCACGATGAAATTAAGCATTTGAGACTGAAATTGACGAAAAACCGATAATGCTAGCTATATTGAAAACGTAGGAAGAAACAGCAGATAATTATTAACTAACCAGAGTATGTGACTTTTACTTTGAGAAACCTTCTTAGCAAATTCCCACGTATTTAAGTAAAGTTATATTAAATGAGTAAAAAAGGTTATTGACAAACACTCAGCCAACACATCTACTACAGAGCAAATCAACTTTCATTGATGAATAATGTTTAATTTTAGTAACTTTATTAATTTTTTTATTTGCTTTATTTGTCACTGGTGAGGAATGAATTTCCGAAATGTGCACATTTGGTGAAATAAAATCAAACAGATATTTTTTTTAAATATATACAAAATTAATTTTTTGATTCTCATCATAAAGGTATCAAAACTTTTCAATAATTAGCATTGAAGGTAAAAGTTACGCAATGTTGATGTCGGATTTACCAAACACGTCTGTTTGAATGTACTAATACCTGCTTCAGCGTGGTCTTCCTCAGTCTGATTACGTGTCAAATGTTTTAATTCTTTTGTTTTGAAAAGTTGAACCAAGACAGCTTGAGCTATTGGTATCATCATAGACGTAGTGGCTGTATTACTGACCCACATGGACAGAAATGACGTGGTCAGCATGAATCCTAGCATTAACCTATAGGAAAGCAAAATGATATCATGGGTTTGATGACATGTGTTAAACACTAGTGAATTAAGTGATTTCACTAGAAATTATGTATACAACATTAATTAGGCCATTATTAGAATATGTTGATTTTGTGTGAAATAATTTAACCTATGATCTTGTTGACAAAATTGAAGAAATTAACATTGAAGCGGCTAGGATAGTAACTGGGGGTATAAAACCGACAAGTATATCTTTACTGTACGCTGAAACTAGGTGAGAAACTATTCAAAATAGACGTAAAAATCACCAATTTAATTTGTTTTTATAAAATCTATCATAAACTGACACCTAATTATCTTTATGACATGTTACCAAATACAATTTCTGAAATTTATTTCCATAACACTCGACGACAGACAAACTTAGAAAGTTTTCTCTGTAGAACAAATCTCTATTTTTTATTCATTTTTCCCTTCTATAGTCCGTGCTTGGAATGAAACTCCTATCGATATAAGAAATGGTTCCATGTCAAATTTTTGTAAATATCTAGAATGCAAGTCAAGAGTTCCGAAATGGTATTATGTAGGATCAAGGAAAGGGCAAATTCTTCATTGTAAGCTAAGACTTAAATGCAGTTTATTAAAATTACATCTTTTTCAAAAAAATTAGAAGATAACCCTTTATGTCAATGTGGTCCAGTTGAAAACACTGATCATTTTTTATTACGATGTCACCCTTTTTCCGACTTGCGCCAAGCCACAATTCATAGTTCATGGTTTACAGTATACCCGGTAATTTAAATGCAAATTTACTCCTTTATGGAGATAACACATTATCATTCGAACAAAACTGTCAAATATTCAGCCAGGTTCAAACCTTTTTGTTGAGAAATAAGCGTTTTAGCACTCAGCTTTTAACTTATTGCATTGTTTTTTTTTTTTTTTTTTTTTTTTTTTTTTTTACATTATTGTTGCTGTAACATAAAATTTTGCTGGCCGATGCGGAAACTTGTACATCAATTGTCGGTAGGGAACGACCCGATCACTTGTAGTTGTTCAAGTGTCTTCATGTCCGTTTGTGTGTGATGATTGAAAAACTTAAACAATAATAATTATTATGTAGTACTTATATGCCATTACATTTTGTTATTTAGTTTTCTTATTCTGTCTGTTTGTATCTTAATCTTTCTTTTTTTTCTTTTCTGATCTATTTATCTTAAACTACTTCTTCTATTCTTTATTGTATTTAGGTTGATCAACGACAATATTTATTAATATCAGTATTTAATGAAGCAGGAGACTGGTTAATATAAGATATTGTCTCTTTTCCCAGAATCCTAATTATATATATATATTATTTTATCTTGCATTGTTCATTTAGAACAATAAATATGTTTAAACTAAACTAAATGATTTCCCGAGTAAAACAAATGTTTATCTTTCGCAAAATTTTGAACCTAGCCGGTCAAGTTAAATACAAACACCGTAGCATATCGCATGGCGCATCTAAACTAATAAGTGAAAAGCAATAAGTTCTAAAGAAGAATAAGTTTATAAGATGGTAACAAATATTTCAATACATTATAAAAGTACTACTAATAATAAAAAGTACTACTAATAATATAATAATTATTAATTGATAAATAAACAAATGTTATGCGAAATTTGCACAGGTAAAAAATATTACCGAAAACATGTTTAAATTTTTATAAATTTACAGTTTACATGAAAAGTATTGGAAATATTATTTTATAATATGTTTTTTCACATGGCAGTTATTTAAAAGATTAGAACACATTTTCTTTAAAATATACAACCAATAAAAATTAGATAAATATCTCCACTTTAACAGAGGATATTGAGCATTTACGTGTATAATTCTGGTTTATTTAACATGTTTCAGGACCTTTTTATTTTAATATTTACCATTTCGGATTTGAACCCATCAAAAGCAGAAGTCGCAATGCAAATCTTCTATGGACATTCCATTTTTCTATTGCTACGGCAACCGAAAGACCACCAAGAAATACAAAGGTAATATCCTGCGGAAAAAATGTATTTGACTATTCTCTGATGAAAATAAAATACGGCACAACGTTGTTGCAATAACACTTGATGCCTGCATCCTTGCATGATTGCCACAGTGTTACACTTGTGTTCTTAATATTTTGATAATTTTGTCTATATATCTCCCTCGACGCTTTGCCGAATCCATTAACAACGCAAAAAATTATCTTTAGAAATGATGGCAATGTATCGAAGCTTGAATATATCTCTTAACTTTGGTTCAAGTTTAAAAATCATGTTTAAAATGAAATCATTTAGGGGGCTGGTTATCTTTTTTTCAAACTTTAAAATCCATTTTGAAGAAGGCATCATTGCAGTTACAAATACAACAAAACCAATATACACTTTATGTTAAACAGGCTATTTAAACAATCTAATTCAATATTTGTATATTCTATTGAATAACGAAATTACCAAGCAAAAAGCTATGATAGAGAAAAATCAATTATGTATGTTCTTAAAAAAACACATTTTATATGAATTTATTATTAATTATTAATATATGACCTATAACTTTGATAATTAATGTTGATTTTACTTTTTACAAATCCTTATAAATAGTAAGTAAGTAAGTACATGTAAGTAAGTAAGAAAGTAAGTAAGTAAGTAAGTAAGTAAGTAAGTAAGTAAGTATGTACAAGTAAGTAAGTGAGTAAGTAAGTTAGTAAGTACATGTAAGTAAGTAAGTAAGTAAGTACATGTAAGTAAGAAAGTAAGTAAGTAAGTACATGTAGGTAAGTAAGTAAGTAAGTAAGTAAGTAAGTAAGTAAATACATGTAAGTAAGTAAGTAATTAAATAAGTAAGTAAGTAAGTTAGTACATGTAAGTAAGTAAGTAAGTAAGTAAGTAAGTACATGTAAGTAAGTAAGTAAGTAAGTAAGCCGTAAGTAAATACATGTAAGTAAGTAAGTAAGTAAATAAGTAAGTAAGTTAGTACATGTAAGTAAGTAAGTGAAAAGGAAGTAAGTAAGAAAGTAAGTAAGTAAGTAAGTACATGTAAGTAAGTAAGTTAGTAAATGAGTTAGTAAGTAAGTAAGCAAGTAAGTAAGTAAGTAAGTAAGTTTAGTAAGTAAGTAAGTAAGTAAGTAAGTAAGTAAGCTGTAAGTAAATGCATGTAAGTAAGTAAGTAATTAAATAAGTAAGTAAGTAAGTTAGTACATGTAAGTAAGTAAATAAGTAAGTACATGTAAGTAAGTAAGTAAGTTAGTAAGTAAGTAAGTAAATAAGTAAGTGAGTAAGTTAGTAAGTAAGTAAGTAAATAAGTAAGTAAGTAAGCAAGTAAGTAAGAACTTGAAGTAAGTACGTAAGTAAGTAAGTAAATAAGTAAGTAAGTAAGTTAGTACATGTAAGTAAGTAAGTGAAAAGGAAGTAGGTAAGAAAGTAAGTAAGTAAGTAAGTACATGTAAGTAAGTAAGTTAGTAAACGAGTTAGTAAGTAAGTAAGCAAGTAAGTTAGTAAGTAACCAAGTAAGTACATGTAAGTAAGTAATTATATAAGTAAGTAAGTAAGTTAATGAGTTAGTAAGTATGTAAGTAAGCAAGTAAGTTATTTTTTTATTAAAGTGACATGTGCATTACAGCTCATACAAGTGTCTTTAACAAAAATGCATTGCATTACATCCAGCTCATCAGGCATATAAGTCACTATTCAATCGCTGGATATCAAATCAATTAATGAATTTACAAACATACTAAAATAATTGTGGCGGCAAACACATAACACACAGACATATATAAATATATCAGATAGTTTTGTATTACTTACTGTGTAATATTCTCTTGCTAACGTTTTGACTTTGCTGACTCCCATCATAGGAAATACAATTACAGGCAACATGGCAGTAACAGGTAACGGAAATGCTTCAGTTGTCCAGTAAACAGCCATCAGTATCAACCCATACGCACATTTTGCTTCCTGTATCAGAAAAATCGTTATAAAATTCGCTTACTCGTGCATTTACCACTTATAACTTGTGACATGCGTCTCTCTCTCTCTCTCTCTCTCTCTCTCTCTCTCTCTCTCTCTCTCTCTCTCTCTCTCTCTCTCTTTCTGGTCTAAAGCGCGCGCTTACGGATCACAGTGCCTCTCACCGTCTGGGTTCGAATCCCACTCAGGACAGATCCTAGTGTGAGAAAGTTTGTCAGTTCGCTTGCCGAAGGTCGGTGGTTTTTACCGGGCACTCCGGTTTCCTCCTCGATTCCAGAACTGACCGCCTCGAAATAAGTGAAAGATTCTTAACTGGGGCGTAAAACATCATTACCCTCTCTCTCTCTCTCTCTCTCTCTCTCTCTCTCTCTCTCTCTCTCTCTCTCTCTCTCTCTCTGAGGAAAATCGTTATATGATTCGGTTACTCGTGCATTTACCACTTAGAGCAGTGGCATCAATATGCGTCTCTCTCTCTTTTGTGTATGTGTGTGTTGTGTGTGTTTTTTTGTGTGTAACATTTCTTTGTATTGCATATAGTTTAAATCGCGTTAGATGTTGCCAAGTGTTTAAGTTACAAATGTCTTTCTTCTGCTTTAAAATCGGATCTTATATTTAAATACACCTTGTATGTTTACAGTTTAATTGTGTTCTTTTAAATTTCAAGAATTCAGATGATAATTTCCTTTGTTTTAAAGAAATCTGCCATTAAACTTTGATAAGAAACTAAACACCATACTTTTATTTGTTACATTGTTTTGTGTTGTTCCATAAGTACTGAAAATGCCAATTAACAGTATTTCATCATTTAACTGGTTGTTAGATTTCACGAATGTTAGATAATAAAAAATTGCTCGTCATTTTTCCAAACTTACATTTGCTGAAATACCGTTTATTAACTTATAGCTACTGAAATGTTTAAACATGTGTATTGATTGGTGTTAAAGTTATGGTGATGTGCGCCCTAGTCAATTATATTTCACTTATGTCAAGGCGGTATGGTCAGAAATAGTGGAACTTTCTGGCACTCGGCTATAACCAAATGAGATTCGAGCTTATTATTGGACGAGGACGCGGTGCGATCCAAAAGACGGCGCTTTAGGCCATTCGGCAACCGATACACCTGATTTATTAGAAATGTTAATGATGTTTACAATGTCCTTTAAGATAAATGATAACCAGGGAAACCAAAATGGTTTAATATTCCTATTCCTTATCTAGGTATCACTTTAAATATCATAATGTTGACTTGGCAACAATCTTGTTTCTGAACCTTTTCTTAAATCTATAACTGTTTTGAGAAGAAGGTTTATGGATGTGATGTTTACTTTAGATTTCGACTTTGAGCAGTTTTTAGCTAAATATCAATAATAGAATATGGATTTTTTTTTAGCTTAATGTGATATTATGATTATGTAAACTGTAACATGTATTACTTATTTTAATTTAAAGTTTAAAAAACAAGTTTTCTACGAATAAAGAAGTGTACCCAAATAATCCTTAATTGATTAAGAGGATTAGGAAACACAAAAAGCTAAAAATAAACAGATTGTTATCTCCAATTTGATTGGAAACGTTTGTCTAGTCAATCCCGGATAACGAACAGTCGCCCTATTGTTGAATATTTTAAATACTTAAAACTAAAAAATATTTAACATGGCTTTGAGTTTTTTTTAGATATACCATACATATCATTATAATGAATAATTATTTAACATTTATTCTATATCATAGGGTTATCATATAAGTAAGGTATAATTAAATTCAAGCATTGAAACTGAAACATGATTTTGAATTAATAACAAATAGAATCTAGTTTGCCTGAATAAAGAATATGATATAAGTTCTGTATAGATAAATCGCTAAATAATTCAAGTATCTTTATAGGTCAAACCTTTTCTTTCTAAAATTTACTAAAACATCAAGGGAAACAATTTTTTCATTCAAACAGACTTTAAAATTTAAATAATTTGAGCATTACCAGGTAAATAATAATAATAATAATAATAATAATAATAATAATAATAATAATAATAATAATAATAATAACAGCAACAAGAACAATAGTAATAATCATAATAATAGAGATGATGATGATGATGATGATTATTATTATTATTTTAAGATAACAGTACCTGAAATTTGTTTGAAAATTGTTGAATAATGATAATAATTGTTCGGATTAAAATTGACCGTAACTGTTGTGTTGGTGTGTAACTCAGTAAACAACAGTTAACTAGCTGATTTAATTTAACTGTATAAGCTAAAGTTTTAAAATGTCCTTTTGGTATGTGACTTAGTAATTAGAGGTATGGTAGTGTTCTGTTGGTATGAGGCTTAGTTATTAGAGGTATGGTAGTGTTCTGTTGGTATGAGGCTTAGTTATTAGAGGTATGTTAGTGTTCTGTTGGTATGAGACTTAGTAATTAGAGGTATGTTAGTGTTCTGTTGGTATGAGACTTAGTAATTAGAAGTATGTTAGTGTTCTGTTGGTATGAGACTTAGTAATTAGAGGTATGTTAGTGTTCTGTTGGTATAAGAATTAGTAATTAGAGGTATGTTAGTGTTCTGTTGGTAGGTGACTTAGTAAATGAAGGTTTGTGTTAGTGTTCTGTTGGTATGTGACGTAGTAAATGGAGTTCTGTAAGTGTTCTGTTGGTATGAGACTTAGTAATTAGAGGTATGTTAGTGTTCTGTTGGTATGAGACTAAGTAATTAGAGGTGTGTTAGTGTTCTGTTGGTATGAGACTTAGTACTTAGAGGTATGTTAGTGTTCTGTTGGTATGAAACTTTGTAATAAGAGGTATGATTGTGTTCTGTTGGTATGTGACTTAGTAATTAGAGGTATGTTAGTGTTCTGTTCGTATGTGACCTTGTAATTAGAGGTATGTTAGTGTTCTGTTCGTATGTGACTTAGTAAATTAAGGTATGTTAGTGATCTATTGGTATTTGACTTAGGAAATAGAGGTTTGTTAGTGTTCTGTTGGTATGTGACTTAGTAAATGAAGATATGGTAGTGTTCTGTTGGTATGTGACTTAGTAATTAGAGGTATGTAAGTGTTCTGTTGGTATGTGACTTAGTAAATAGAGGTTTGTTAGTGTTCTGTTGGTATGTGACTTAGTAAATGAAGATATGTTAGTGTTCTGTTGGTATGTGACTTAGTAATTAGAGGTATGTTTATGTTCTGTTGGTGTGAGACTTAGTAATTAGAGGTATGTTAGTGTTCTGTTGGTATGAAACTTTGTAATTAGAGGTATGTTAGTGTTCTGTTGGTTTTTGACTTAATAAATAGAGGTTTGTTAGTGTTCTGTTGGTATGAGACTTAGTAAATAGAGGTTTGTAAGAGTTTTGTCGGTATGTGACTTCGTAAATGAAGATATGTTAGTGTTCTGTTGGTATGTGACTTAGTAAATGAAAATTTTTGTAATTGTTCTGTTTGTATGTGACTTAGTAAATGGAGGTCTGTAAGTGTTCTGTTGGTATGTGACTGCGTAAATGAAGGTTTGTTAGTGTTTTGTTGGTATGTGACGTAGTTATGAAGACCTAAAAGTGTTCTGTTGGTATGTGACTTAGTTAATGAAGGTTTGTTAGTGTTCTGTTGGTATGTTACTTAGTAAATTGAGGCCTGTAATTGTTTTGTTGATATGTGACGTAGTTATGAAGACCTAAAAGTGTTCTGTTGGTATGCGACTTATTAAATGAAGGTTTGTTAGTGTTCTGTCGGTATGTGATTAGTAATTGGATGCCTGTAAGTGTTCTGTTGGTAGGTGACTTAGTAAATGAAGGTTTGTGTTAGTGTTCTGTTGGTATGTGACGTAGTAAATGGAGTTCTGTAAGTGTTCTGCTGGTATGTGTCTTACTTATGAAGGCCTGTTCGTGTTCTGGTTGCAATTGACCTAGTAAATGAAGGTCTTTAAGTGTTATGGTGGTAGGTGTCTTAACAATGAATGGTGTGCAACTTGGTAATTGAAAGTTCCCAGGTGTAACGTTTGTATGTAGCTTGATTATTGCAAGTTCGTAGGTATTGCGTTAGTATGAGACTCTCCAAAATTCCAAAACCAAAGGTCATTTGTAAATTCGGTTAAGTGATTTTTCTTTTGTTTCTATCATATAAAGAAATAAAGCTAATATTTTCGATTGTTACTTTTTTTTTTACAATTTTTTTTATATTGAGCAACCCAAGATTTTACAAAACATTTGTTTTTCATTAATTATAAGTTGAAAGAAAAATTAAATTAAACGATTAATCGTGGTTACTGATAAACAGCAATAGAAAACGATATTCAAGGTAAATACCTTCGAAACATATTGCAATCTGGTTGGAAAAACCTTGTATATGTTTGTTTACCGGTATTTAATTCAGTTTTAAAATGTTCAAGCTTGGATAAAAATACAGAATGCTCTGAAACAACTGGTATTACTGTAATATAATCAAGAATAAATTAAAATTAATCTCTGAAATTTAAAAAAAAAACTAATTATTTTATTTTAAATGTGGAATAAAAAAGCAATAATTTATGCCACGAAACGCGTTTATTTTATTTAAAAATACAAAGGTACATGTATATTGAATTGCATATTCAGCAACATCACCATAACATCAATAACAGCTCCAAGAATTTTCATCGTCTACAAAAATGTTTTACTTATCGTAAAATGTTGACCAGTGGTTTTTTAAATTTTTTTATTGTATAAAGGCGTTCTTTTTATTTGGAGATAAATAGGAAACGTTTCAATAAACTTGTTTATTTATTTATTTATTTCGGTAATTATTGTAATCTTGGAATACTTTAAATACCATTTTAATTTTTTTTAAAAACTAAACTTCAAATGATACTTTAAAGGAAAATATAGAGTAAACTATCAAAATTTTTTTCCGATTACCGTTTTGCAAGATTGAATTTATTAGAAAACGTAGTTATGGATTGGCCTTGAACCAAAAACCATATACACAACATGTATAAGTTTTTTTATTTGTTTGTTTTAAATTTAAAATTTGACATGCACATACTTACTGGCGAATCTAGAACTAACGGAAGTGGAAGAAATACCAATGGTGTCAGTATAATAATAATTCTCCTACTGTTTCTTCTGAAGAAGGGAATAATCGCCATGATTGATTGCGAATCTAGGTAATAAAAGCCCTTTAATGAAATTGATATTTAACTTTGTATCGATATGTCATTTTATGATGCAGATATACAATACGTGAATCTGCATTAGTTAAGTCAACCTTGTGTATATTTGGTTACCCCCGGACTACTGGTTATACATTTGTTAGATAACTGACCTACAAAATGACACACGCCACATCTCTGAATCCCCTTCCTTTTGTTTACATCTTTCTATATATTTCAGGAGATATATTAGTATTAAACTAAATACACCATTTACATTGAGGCACGTTGTATATTTTATTTTAAAAAATCACAGCGTCTCTCACTGCTAGGTTTGGTCCAATATGGCTGATCAAAGTGCCAGAAATTTTGTCAGTTCCGTAGCCAAAGGTCGGTGTTTTTTAACGGTCGCTCCTGTTTTCCCTCACCAACCCAGAACAAACTACCTCAATGTAAGTGAAAGAACCTTGATCCAATCCAATCTACACTTCACTTTAAGAGTTTAAATGAAACATGGTGTATTTTGATAGATCAAGGCGTGATGCTATAGCTCAAAACGCCATTGCTTACAATCTGTCGTCTGTTGACAGCATTAGGCGACACCAAATCCGGAATTGATCGGCAACGGAATATTCGGCATTGTTCGGGCTATGAGTGTGATGACAATTAACACATGTTGCTATGAATTAACTCCCATCGGCAAACGGGTTTTGTGTGAAACCATTCATTATTCATTATAACTAAAACTCCGTTTTCAAAGGGATTGTAGGCACATTGTACGCATTTTTACAATTCATTTTACTATTGGAATTGTTTAATTTGGAGGTGACCTAATATACAATATCAGTCTCTGCTAGATCTCTTCCTATTACAATGATGTTACTAGAAAAATCTGTCAATTTTTGATAAAATGTGGCTTCATTCCTTGAAAACGGAGTTTAAGTGATAATGAATACCGATTATTGAAAATTGACAAACAGCTACTGACGAATCAGATATTTATATTTACATGACGTATAATAATGAACTTGAGAATCCATTATGGTCTAATGTGAAAAAAAATTAATCAAAATGGTAAAACTTGCAAATCAACATAATGATACGTGTCTATGGGTATAAGCATACGTTTTAGCAGATCTGGGTTTGTATACTATTAGATACCTTATCTATAAATGACACAAAATTGACTCGAGGCCTATATAACAATGTACTATATGACATATCTTCAGAAAATTCGGGCGAGAATATCAAATTGCCATAGACTCATGTACTTAAATTCAGTTATCCTTATTTTTGTTGTCTTGGTCGTTGCTGGAGAGACCGCTAGGTTTCCCAAGACTGGTAAGCGTTATATTTATGCTGTTAAAAAAGAAATCTCAAGAAACAAATCGAAAAAATCCGTGTAACACTTTAGCGTGTTCTAGTGTTCTGGGCCCAGTTTTTAAACGTTCTCTTAGTTAAACCAAATGGATAGTGAAAATTCAACACAGTAAAAACATTTACAATTTGACTTTAATTGTTTCTGTTTGATCATAACAATTGCATCCATTGACTTTCTTTTAACGGAATATATATATATATATATATATATATATATATATATATATATATATATATATATATATATATATATATAGACAAATACACAAGTTTTTTTTTTTTAATACTATTTATTAATTTTTTTTTTGGTAATGCCATCTGTGTGTACGTGAGTCGACGTCCTAAAGGATAATTTTTTCAAATCATTGCAAAGCTTACTGGAGATAAAGTGTCAATGATAATTCATCTTTATTTATGATACTAAACTGCAAATATGGTTGACTTTTAAATTAATAAGATGCTGAAATTCGCGGAATTTTCCCATAAAATCCTCAAATACCTTTTCACACGAGAAGGGCACTGGAATGTTTATTTTCATTAAAATTCAGTAAAGATAAGGTGAATATCAGAAGCATGTGTTTGAACATGACCGATTTAAACATTGAGATAAGAAATATTACTAAACCGTTGTCAAGGTAACCTTGTATTGATAATCATTATAATCAATTGTAATCACAGATAAAAGTTCTCGCTCAGACTGACTCAAAGACAAGACTGCAAAATGCAGGAAATCTCATGTTTGTAGACGGGAATTAATATTTGTACAATAAATTACAAACACAATAAAAAATGCTTCGGAGACGCTAACTAAAAATCTTCATAATACAAAGTTTTAATTTTTCTTGTAGAGTTGTCTAGTGATTAATTATTAATAAGGCTTCGTTTAATCGTATCAGATGATAAACATCCTGTTGTTGCGTTTGCACAAATGACAATAATGTTATAATGCACCTTCTATCATACATAATTGACTGCGCATGTCATGTTGTCTAGTTAATATATACATAGAAAGTGTGAAAGCAGTAGATTAAAGGATATTCATCTACTTTTTTAGCAAAAACAAATAACAATAAAAATAATTAAATATAAAATAAATAAATATAAATAAATAAATTAATTAATACGAGCACTGTAATAAACGTTAAGGTAGTATTAGAGGTCAGGTCACGATTTTACAATCATTCCTTAACTTAAATCTGGAAAATTTGAAATCTTAATAATTTGGTTAATTATTTAAATATTCAGGGATTTAAGATGTCATTTTGAAGATTTCTTCAAGCTTGTTACATCTGTATTAAGTTTTATCACAAATGTTTATTTGTAATTGACAAAATAATTTACTCAAGTTAAGGAAAATTTTAGTTAAGGAATGATTGTGAAACCGGGGCTCGGAAGCCTCGATAGCTAAGAGGTGTAAAGTAAATCTTACTAATTAGGTTCAATGTCTACTCGGGACATCCTTGCTTGTGTGAAAATTACCAGTTCACCTGCTAAAGGTCGGTGTTTTTTCTGGACACTCTTGTTTTTTCCACCATTTCAGAACTACCCACTTGGTGTTCCGATTTACTCAACCCAATGAATATATATAACCACTCTAATATAAGTGATATAATCTTGATTAGGGCGTAAATCGCCTTAAGTCTATCCCATTAATGATTGACATTTATGAACACTTTTCTTACAGAAAATCACAACTACGGTAGCTCAATTGGTAGAGTGCTCGCTTCGTATGTAGGAGGTCGATGGTTCGAACCCCGGCCGGTCTGACCAAGACTTGAAAATTGGTAGCTGCCACTTCACCTATAGCTGGTGATGTCTTGATAAAAATGAAATATTTTTGACTGGGACGTTAAATCTAATTAAATCAATAAATCAATCTTAAAGAAAATTGTTGCCTGCTTTATCTGTAATAAATTTTAGTTTAGAGTAGGCGTTAAATATTTCTGTAGCATTGTCAATATTTTTTATACAAAACAACAAATCCAATTGTAAACATTATTCTGTAAATTAAATCTAAAATATTTAGTGTTCTATTTACACAAGTAATTTTGAATTAAATGACATGAAAATTTCATACTGTAATTAAAGTTTTCATAAGATCCTAAATACATACTATTTTTAAAGCATAATGATATTGAAATAAGTTTTTTTTTCTGAATTATCAAAAAGTTTTTAATTACATGTTATTCCCATATGAAGTCCAAACCTACTTTAAGAAGAAAAAAAAATCAGATTGAAATTATGCATTAATTAATAATATTTATTTTATTAATTTCTTGTCTCAGGTGAGATAGTTTACAAAAAGGTTCATCTCAAAGATGGTAATTACGAATTTGAAGTAACTGATGGCAAGGTATTACTAAAGGCTATAACATCAGTAAAAGATAGCATTCAGAGCTGTACCCTGAAGCATGATTACACATCTATCTTAAACTTGTTACTGGAAAACAGCAGCGTGCGGATTGACATATGTATGATCACACACACACACACACACACACACACACACACACACACACTCTCTCTCTCTCTCTCTCTCTCTCTCTCTCTCTCTCTCTCTCTCTCTCTCTCTCGTTTCTTTTCATAATTGTATGTCTAACTTGAATTTGATCTCAAAATAAGCTGCGTACAGAAATGCATATGCATGATCAATGCTCTCTCTCTCTCTCTCTCTCTCTCTCTCTCTCTCTCTCTCTCTCTCTCTCTCTCTCTCTCATAGACATGAATTGTTTTTTGGGTGGGTACACAATGTGAATTTTATGTCAATAAGCAGCATTGTAAGAAAGTGCCTTAAGTCTCCAGACAAAGAAAACTTAATATTTGTTATATTTTCATAGCTTTGCAGGCAAATAATCTTGTTTCACAAGTCGTAAACTGTCTCTGTGAGAGACATAGAACAAATAGTCAACTGGCCAATAACGTTTATTACTGTTTTATCACCTCTTTTATTCTTGTCAATATATCTTCAAACCTAGAAAATAATCGTGATTAATATTCATTACAGTATATGAATTGATTTTACAATAACAATGCACAATAAACATAAAATTATTTGTATATTTTTATGGTCTTCCCGTCTTAGCATTTTATTATAAACAAAACTATATAAAATACATTATGTAACTCGTGATTTAACGACAATCACAATAACAATAATTGCCTAGTCGTAATAGGAGGAAACCAGAATATCTGTCATATAAACCTCAATCTTAAAAACAAACTGACAAACTTTTCACATCAGAATAAATGTAATGGTAACCATAACATTAAATAAAAATACACCAAAATACAAACTTGTTTAGATATTGTTGTTTGATTACGTAATATATGTTAATATCTATAGGAATTCATTTTACTTGAAATAATGTAACAAATTGAAATAATAAGTTAAATACTTAAATTTTGAGTTAGGAATATTTTTGCGTTGGTGGTAAACACGTGACTTCATGTTAATCTTGTAGTTTACCCAAGGTTGAAGTCATATTACGATTCATATAAACATGACAAAAAACACAGACAGAGTTTTTTTTTCGGAGTAAGTTTCCTGTATTATTGACTTTATTTTTATGAATGACGCATTTTGATTCTGATGGTGCGTTATTTTTGACGAAAGATTTGGCGAAAGTACAGAGAAGAATTTCTAGACTAGGCAAATTTTGCTTATCTTGTTGTCAAACCATTAAATTGTCGTACCATATATACAGTTATAATGATGCTTTTATTTGCATGGACACTTGTCTATAATCAAAATCTTAATTGTCAAATTAAAAAAAAAACAAAAATCTAGAATAAATTTCATAACCCCTTCAACTGAAAAAATGACACCCAGTATTTAGGGTAGAGGATCATCAATGACACCCTGTTTTTACAAGCAAAGGAAAAAATGGTACATTTGAATATATAAAATTTTTGACATACTTAATAAATTCGAAAAGTTCTTTGTTTTCTGAAAGAAACCTCATTCAATCGACAGATCAGTCGTCGAGAATGCATCCACAATCACAACATTGTGATATACTTACTAAAATACTTATTTAGATAAAAAAAAAAACACTTCATATATTCAATTGTTGTTGGTTTAAAATAATCCCATGTTTGATCTTACAACCTTCATCAACTGTAGGTTTGATATTTACAACTTACACTTAAAACGAAACAAGATAATCACGTGACAGAGTGACTAATATCTAAACCTGTTTAGTTCGATCGGATCTCAAAGCTGTATTGTTCATTTTATAAAAGATTTTTTGAAGTCTGAAATCTCTTCTGAAGAGGTAAAATTTCTGGCTCTATTATTAACAACGAGTAGTGTGCCTCTTTGGCGACAAAAACATTTCATAATACGTTTTAATTCATAACTAAAATGTTCATCAGAAAATCCGTAAATAAAAGGATTTATAGAACTGTTAATGAGAATGGAGAAAACAAACGTGTAGAACATAAACCCTTCAATAAAACTTATTTCACAGTGAAAAGTTTTGCGTATACGTGTTAATATAACTAAACTATAGTGCGGCACAGCGCTGAATATAAACGCGACAGTCACGGCCAGGAGGGTGATCGTTGTTTTCCTCGTGTGAATTAGTCTTCTTGCGGCCTTGTGTTCGCATAAACATTTTAATATCAGCACATATGTCACAAGTAATACTAGGGATATAATAAAACTTAGAATTGACAAACCAATATAGAACAAGCTAGGGTAAAATCCGTCTTTGTAATCATCGTCAGTCCAGCATCGAGTTCCGCTAACGTTGTGTATGATGTTATCCACCGTGTAGTTACCATACAGGATAATAGTGGGTATCGACACAATACCAGCAAAGCTTACCGCGAAAATACAACACATCAGTGCTTGGAACTTTGTCATTTGCCAACCCATTGGTCGACAAATTTTTCTGTATCTGTCAAAGGCAATTACAACCAATATAAAAACAGAACCGTTCGTTGTGAAAGTTATAACAAACCGGCCTATTCGACAAAAATCGACCGATGGAAAGGTCATATAGTGACTTAAATAGACGACTAAAAACGGCATTCCAACGACACAGTTTGTAATATCGATACATACCAAAAACAATATGAATGTTCTGTAATTTGTCGGCTTAAATCTGTTTCCATACACCCAAAGAATGACCGAGTTTCCTATTAAGCCGATTACCATCAATAACCCAATAAATGTTATTCCACCGATATGTCGACCAGTAAATAGAGAATTAAGGTTGTTCAGTGTTGTCCCGTTTGTAGACATATTTTGCTTCATCCAAGGAAAACATTCTCTGTTACCGTTCGTTGTCATTTTGATTGTCCGAACAGGTTTAAAAATATTTATTTTTCAAAAAGCACAAGATGCCCATAGCGAAGCCATGGTTTGTCTAAAAACAAGTATTTTAACAATAAAAACTTTTCTGACAACAACGAAATATCTTTGATAACAATTGCTAAAAAGGTACGTTTATATCCTCCTATCAATAAAACATGTTTGAGACCTTCTCATTAAGGTACTTCGAGCGTCTAGATGATGGACATACAGTAGGTTAATTGGCAGCAAAAGTAATGTCCTACCAGAAATGGCTGTAATCTTCAGTAGAAATCTTGAAGAACTAATAAATTTGTCCTGCTGATTGGTAAACTGTCCTGAGGCATGTCATAAAACTTGTAGCAAGATTTATTCTCATAGACGCTTCTAAGAAATAAGTGTTCGCTACAGTTCTATAAATATAAAATCTGTTCTTTGTACACTGATAAGAAATATACACCTAAGGAATAATTGCGTAACTTGCTGGTGTGATCAAAGCCCAATAATTTCCAGGAAACACAAATGCACCGGAAAAGAGTTGTCTTAATAAATAAACATCTGAATATCCTTAGCAAAATGATGAAAAGACAGAATGACGATCTTCATTTTAATTACACCTGTTTTATATCTGGAACGACAGAATTTTCTAGTTCAACATCCCCTTAAGATGATTTCATATCTGTAGAGCTATGGATCAATTTCATTATCACTTTATTGCGGAAGAAATGAATAGAAAAACAAATATTTACTGAAACCCACAAACACAGCGATTGTCGGTTATAAATTATAAAAATATTACACTGGAAATATAATTTATACTGCAACCTAGAAACGTCTCTTATTTTATTGCTTTCAAATGATGAAAACGATGACAAAAGTACCAATAATTTTTATAGTCAGAAAAACAAATATTTATTATTATACATATTTATTATTTGTTTTATTAGTATAACTATTGATAAAAGTATTGCGTGACGTCATAAAGGCCCCCTAATTTCCGTAAACATTCATGTTAAACTTCAATCTATAGCTTAACAACACATAATGATGATTATGAGCGTAAGGCAATGTTAGCACGCCTACGCACATATAAATGTTTTCTATCTCAATTGAACACCTTAATGATAGTTATTTGTTAAGTACTAAATGCTCGTAAAACTATGTATACAGCATTCGTCTTTCTAAGCTAAAGAGATAAAATTCTCGTTCCCAAATCATGCGAAATAATTATATTTATGCATAAATTAACACAATTTATCCAGGCCCAGGTTTCACAATCATTTTTTAACTAAGATTTTCCTTGACTTAAATTTGGCAAATTTTGGCAATCTCATGCAATCTCTTTTTGAATTAAAAATGAAACATTTTTGATGTATCTAAATACAGATGTTATAAGTTTGAAATGATCTCCAAAATCACATATCATATTTCTTAAACTCTAAACAATAAACTGAGTTATTAACATTTGAAATTTGCCTGATTAAGTTACAGAAAATCTTAGTTGAGTAATGATTGTGAAACCGGGGCCAGAGACTATATATGGAATTTGTTTTTTAATTATTTTTTAAATTTTAACTTACTAGACGAGATGAATATTTCCAAAAAAGCTGAAATAACGAGTTTTTGGTTGTTATTCTGAATTATATAAGAACCTACTTTTCTAAAAATGCAATATATTTCTCAATTTAAAAATGACACACATATTTAGATATCTCTTTATTAACGAAACATTTTTTACATGCTCCAAATCTTTTGGTATTCAGTAGTTTAGTTTTAGAGCTTTTGAAAGTAGTTCGTAAATTCTGACCAATACTTTGATTATAGTCTTGGTAAGAATCTTCGAACTAATATGTTGTTGAAATGTCTAACAAGAGGACACAAAACATTCTGTATTAACGTCGTTTTACTTAATGTCTTCGGCCTGCATTTGGTAGGTGAGTTTGCTGTAAAGGACATGATAGAACATTGTCAAACACTTGACAGAAAGAAAAAGAGTCTTGATGATAACTTAACAGAGGTACCGTTCTCTCCAGAGGAAACCGGAAAACCGGAAGGGCCATCCGGATCATTTGCTATTTTTCCTGGAACAAAATGGTGTGGATATGAAAACATCGCCAAAAATGAAAGTGATCTAGGTAGGCATGACATACGGCATCATTTAAGTTAAAAATTGCTTGTGTAACATAGATAAATAAAATTCCAGGCTTGATTTGCGATTGATTTAAAATAAAAATTCTAATCTGGTGGCCATTTTGCTCAATGGTTAAATTGAACACGGAAATAAATCTCGCAGTATGCAATTTCACGAGATCACGATTTCATTTATAATTCATGATTTGTATTCACAATTTTTTAGACAGTTTTAATTTACATTTTGATATTTCCCTTTTCATTTTTTTAAAAGTACTTCCTTAATTAGGAAGATGATTTATACCTTGCAATTAAGGAATCATTTGTTAAAAATATAACAAATCGTGAATAATATATTGCTATTAGTAATCCAGTCTCAGTCTGTTAGCACCAATCTATGGGACAATGTCAAAAATCAATGCGTTATTACAGAAATTTTCATCGTTAGTTTCAGTCATGACATTTAGTTTAAACATATTTTATTCATCAGATTCAATAAATACACATTAAAAAGTAAACAATATGAAATATACATTGACAAATAGGATTCAGTAACAAGTGTTGTACACTTAACAAAACTGTCTCCTAGAGATATTAGATATAAATTAACTATTCAAATGCGCATTTCAAATAGATAAGATACCAAACGGAACAACGTTACCTTGTTGCATCCAGAAAAAAGTATATCCATTTTCTATTATGATTTTCACGAATGTATGTCTTACCATGTTTTATCATGGCATTTACACCATCCATTGATTATAATTAATAGCTGCTGAATTGAGTTTTTATATATATAATAGGATCTTGTTTGAATACTCTGGTCATTTTCACAGGAGAACACCGGGCCACTGATAGCTGTTGTCGTACACATGACCACTGTCCATATTTTATTGACCGCTGGCAAACTAAATATAATTATCGTAATCCATATCCCTGGACACTCAGTTACTGTGGCTGTGATAACGCTCTTTACAACTGTTTAAAGGTAACTTAGTTTTTTATTTTTATTTTTAAAATTTAAAAATTTATTTTTCATATGTTGTTTAACTTCTTTAAATAACTTCCAGGACAATCCAGGGTTACAAACGAAATCTCCGGGTCAAATCCCGCTCATTTCGGGTCAGTTGAGAGCCCTGGCTGTGATTTGAATGTAAAGACGCATGATGCGTTAGTGCTGCTTCAAAACATAGCTTTAAAAGCATTCAAAACACATGCGTTTCCTAATAATTTTGTTGCCTTCTATGGCAAATGCAAATTTTATTTAGTGCATTCTTATATAAAAAAAAAAAAAACTGCAAATCGAACAGAAAATATTGTAGACCAATGAAATGGCAAACAAGCAAGCTGCTGTTTTAATATACTAAAAAACTATAAACTTGAAGACATTGAAATGGTTCTGTAAAATAAACAGAATAAGTCAGCATAAAATGGATAGGTTCGTCCAGTCAGTAATTTTTATGTCCTCAATGTGTTACGAAATGTTCTTCATCACAAGTGATTAGTGGCCCTCTGGCACTGCTGCTGAAAAGGTTTTTTTAAAAGAATAAAATGTTGGTCAACACGCGTTCCATTCATGTGGAACTATGTACTCACGGTAACTGTTAAGGCAGAGACCGGTATAACCACAAGCCTGGTGATCCTATAGACTCAAAAGAAATCTAAAATGAACTAAAAAAGGACAAAATAAAGAACTTACCTTGTTTAAATTTCAACATATTTTATTGCTAATTGTTTAACAATGCAATGGGAATTGGCGTGAAATTCAATACAGTTACTGTTAATCGAGAAATTTTCGAGTCAGTTAATTTTCGCGAGAATCGTGATTTCAAGATAATTGTGTACTTTTTTCGCAGCTTCGGATGATGGTCAGTGTAAATGCAAGTGAATCACCTCATAATAATATTATCGCGAAAGCTTCATTTTTCACGTGTTGTTACTTTCGTTAATATACGCAAAAAAAAAAAAAAAATAAATAAATAAAAATAATAATAATAATAATAAAATAATTAATTAAAAAAAAATAAAAAAAATGATCGCGAAAATTTTTTGGTTGATTGATTTTGATTGATTTAATGGGGTTTTACTTCCAGTCACAAATATTTCACTTATATCAAGACGTCACCAGCTATAGGTGAAGTGGCTGAATTGTTTACCTTTGCAGTGCGCTTAGGGCAATGTGAATGGAGGGTTCTTTAACTTGTCAAATGAAATAAAATAAAATGAAATAAAATAAAATAAAATAAAATAAAATAAAATAAAATAAAATAAAATAAAATAAAATAAAATAAAGTAAAATAAAATAAAATAAAACAAAATAATAAAATAAAATAAAATAAAATAAATAAATAATGTAGGATGATAGTTTAACAAATTTATTGTGCAAATTACGCTGGATTGTGGTAAAATTATCTACATTTTGGTATTGTATTTTAAATAGATCAGAATAAGTGTTTGGCGGTAACATGTTAATATCAATTTTCAAAAATTTAATGTCTTAATACGTGTAGTATAATGTTCTCTGTACATGCTGTATCGAAACATAATATTATTTTGAAACGAATTTAATGTTTTTTGTTAAAATTGATATTTTAAATGATTTTGAATTTAATGGGCTTTTTGAAATGTAAGATAGTCCTCTATAATTTAATATATTTATGCATGCAAATTGTATTATTAATGTAGTCACTGTATAACAGTAAAGTGTGCCAATCCTTGAACGTTTTAGAAGTATTATGTAATTTACTTCACTTACAAACTACTTGACTTAAAACTGAAATAAAACACTTAAGATCATCAAATTCTATACACTAGTGAATTAAGACGGACAAAAGTCTGTAATAGATACGGTTGCTGTGGGCGGGGAGTGGAAGAGGGAGAGAATTTGTTGACATGTGAAATATGAATTATCGGCTTCAGGTTTACAATGCCTCTCGCCGTATAAGTGCGTTTTTTTTCGGGCAGGCCCCAGTTTCACAATCAGTGTACACTCAACTCAAACATTCTTATTTTTCTCTCATCAATTTTTAAACATTTTGAGTTTTATGAGACAATGTTTTCTTTTGTTCAACAAACCTACACAAAACAATTTAAATTTAACATTAGGTATTCAATTTTAACTGTGTAATGTCTTAGAAATTGACATTGAAATATTACCTAATTTGAGTTGAGTGTACACTCTGCTGAGTGAATGATTATGAAACTCGGGCCAGATCTTAATTTTAGAAAGTTTTTCAATTTTCTTGCCAAAAGGCGATGGCTTTCTACGGAATTTTTTTGATTGTTGAACCGTCGAGCACCATAAATAATAAATAAAATAATTTTGAGAAGAACCTAAAGTATCATTGCTCCTTTCTTAATTTTTGTTTTATTTTATATTTCAGTCAGTACAAACGACGGCCTCTAACGAAGTAGGAGAATTGTTTTTCGGTGTATTAAGTGTCAAATGTTTCGAATTTAAGGAGGGAACATATTGTGAAGAACGTCACTGGTCTAACTTGTGGTGTGTGAAGAAGGCAAAAGGTTATAAGGCGGTGGCAGAAAAATTTCCACACACATGGGGCGATAAATATAACGCATCTGCTACCACTGCTAGTCCATCGCTTGTAGGTTGAATTAAAGAGCATTTTTTATTAAGCAGTTTGAGTTTTATTTAGCAATAAGTGATTTTTTTAATTAAGACATATTTCTTCATTGTGTTTAACGCCCTAGATTTTGCATGTATATAATAGAAAAAACGAAAAGCACGGAATATAAGACATTACTTATATCATAATTTTATTCCCTTTAAAGAAATGTACGTGTTAGTTGAGCATTACAAAATAACTGGTTGTATCTGAATAAAATGTACTTCGTTTAATAATGAAAATAAATGTTTAAACTGTAAAGAAATATGAAACACAGAACACATTTATTTGTAACTAAATGACGTGTACCTTGACAACAAACAATGTAACTAGGAACACGAAACAAAAAGTATATATGAGGTAATGAGAAACAGCAAAAAAAAAAAAAAAAAAAAAAAAAAAAAAAAAAAAGGAATGTATAACTATATATCTACTTTGGACGGAACGTGAAATAAATGTTTAGCGTTGCTTTACTATAACAGATCCAACTCTTCCAAGTACCGACAGTAACAAAGATTAAAACTGGATTTTAGGATACACTGAACTCAAAATTCTTTTTAGATTGGATTAAATGAATGGTGTTTTACAACCCAGTCAACAATCTTTCACTTTTATCGAGGTGGTCAGTTCCTGGATGGTGGAGGAAACTGTAGTGCCGGGAAAAATGATTTTCTCACAACTGCCCAACGGGAATCCGAACATGGGCGGTGAAAAGTACTGTGATTCGTAAGCGCGCTTAAAACCACTCGGCCACCGGGAACCCAAATTCTCAGATATTGAAACGCCGAAACGCATGTGTACAGCATTAAAACGTTGTTTTGCTTTTTTTGTTGGATTTAGCACTGGTGTAAGAATCCACGGTGTCAGTAGGTAAATGCTGTCTCGCTGAAAACCAATCATTGTGAATAGTCCCAGTCTAAATCAGTTCATTGATTCTGCAATTCGACCAAATAATTGCATAACGTGTTCTTAAAACCCTGGTTTGAATCACAAATGCCATTTTTGCACAAATTAAAAACCCTGGTTTGAATCACAAATGCCTTGGACGTTGTAATCTTTTCTGTGAATGTAAATATGCTTATTTAGCACCGACGACTTGATACTAATGTAGGTTCCATCTACTAATAATTCACTGTCTGACAACTCCCTTGAGGCATGCCGTTACGTCGCGTATAACTAATGAGACACTTGTCCTGGATATGTTGTGTACATCGGCATTCACGAACTAAAATCTTCTAGTAGCGTAAAATTCCAAAGCTACTATTATCAGCAACTGCAATGCTTGTCAATTTGTTGTTGCTCTATGCTTTATACAGTACACAAAAACTTAGAATAATCGGTCGAGAAAATCCGTATTCCCGAATGATATCCACACGTCATAAAAAAAAAAAAAAAAAAAAAAAAAAAAAAAAAACAACTGAAAATAAAGCCGTGATCACTTTTATCTATAAAACATACTTAATCCTACTTTTAAAATAAACTTGGATCAGTTTATAAAGATCAACTGGATCTTCGAGCTCCAAAAGAGCGTCTAATTGCTGGATCTGTATGTTCCAACGTAAAAAGAAGTACAAATGTCGACCGCTATTCAAAGCTAGCTTACTCTGTTCTGTCGTTCGTTTTGTTCATTCTTAATTATATAAACTTATAAAGTGTATGTATTGAATTACTCTAGCATTAATATATTAGATATTCAGTCGGATTTTATGGTAGAAATTTATAAATGAACTTTTGTAATGCTTGCTGTTTTTGAATTGAATATATGCACGTCATAACTGAATATCACAATGCGAAATCCCGTAACGACGAGTGAAAAAAATAACTGTATTCAAGTTTATTGGATTCTCGATACTGTCACAAACGCAGTGATCCCGACAGCCCGATAATAGTTTATACAGCTCATTTAGTTCAACCCTTCCCCCGTTCATTGTAGACATGTAAATTGTTAAGTGTCAGTGTCCTGATCATTTTAGTGTCCTTGCCCTGCTGGAGAGAATTAAAATCCGTTGTAAACGAGCTCTCCAGCATAACTCGTGATATCCAACAGCGGTTTTATTTATCTTCGATTATGTCCAGTGGATTTAAAATCGCACAATCTATTAATAACGTTTTACTACTGTTTTATTTATTTATTATTTTATTTATTTATTTATTTAAATTAATTAAGCACATGTTTTCTTTCTATGCCATTTAGAATACATGTAATTGTTTTGTTTTTATTTTTAGAAGATTGGATTATATAAGAGTAATACTCAGTTCCTGGGTCCTTTGTATTGTAAATATTCATGCTTTATACGAGTCGTATTCTATTCGATAAATACTGTTTAAACTAGACTAACTTTTTCACGGCAAATTATGTAATATCATTTGTTTCACGCGGCTAGCTTGTTGAACAAATTCAATCATTCTTATCCATTATATAGTGATTTGTTGAAAAATGATTGAAAAGGGTTGGTTCAAATATTTTAAATTATCAGCATTTTTTTAAAACAAATAAATGAATGACAAGGTATTAAAAGTTGAATATAACCCACCCAAAATCATTTTTAAAATTCAAATTCTTTATTCGCGCTTAATCACCGTAAGTGGTACTGGGGGGGGGGGGGGGGTTGGGGGGAGTAGCATGTGTACATAATATTTCACCATTTACAGAATACTGAATATTTACAAAAAAATCAACATACACATATTGTACAATAGGCTGCTCTATTGGGTGATAAAAAGAGTGTAGTGGAGTGAAGTAATGGTGTTTTTCGCCCCAGTCAAGATTCTTTCACTTATTTCGAGGCGGTCAGTTCTGGGATGGTGGAGGAAACCGGAGTGCCCGGAGAAAACCACCGACCTTCGCCAAGCGAACTAACAAACTTTCTCACACTAGGATCTGTTCCGAGTGGGATTCGAACCCAGGCGGTGAGATTCGCTGTGATCCGTAAGCGCGCGCTATAGACCCCGGCCACCGAGGCCCCTGAATGACAAACAGAACAGGCCCCAGTTTCACAATCATTCACTCGGTAATATTTTAATCTCAATTTGTAAGATATTACACAGTTAAAATTGAATATCTAATGTTTAACTAAATTGTTTAGTGTAGGTTTGTTGAACAAAAACAAAATATTGTCTTATAAAATATGAAATTTTAAATAATGGTGAGAGAAAAATGGGAATATTTGAGTTGAGTGTTCACTCAGTTGAGTGAATGTGAAAGTGGGAAGTGATTTAGACAATTCAGGATAATCTTTTCTAGATTAAAATTTGATCATGTTCAATACATTTATTACTTTTAGGTATTTCAAAAGCCATGTATGACCGGATGTAAATAGTTGTGTATTTTTATGAATGTTTGTTAAATGTTTTATTAAAAATCTAAATTGACGAGGTCAGTAGTAGTAATAGTAGTAGCAGGAAAAGAGTAGTAGTAGTACTTAGTATTATAGGTTAAGACAGCTTTTTTTCCGTAACCTTTAAGAAAGTATTAAATTCCCCCGAAAAGGTAGATCTATCTGAATATCAAAAAAATGTCTTGCATATTTTTCCTTTTTTTAATAAAACAGTGTTATTAAAATTTTTAATTTAAAAGTTACACCTAAAATATTTTATAAAGAATTTTATAAGTAGAAGTAAAAAGATCCACGTAAAAATGTTTAAATGGTGGTCTGGGTTTGATTGTTTTTTTTTAATGTCTTATATAAGATGAAACTAAGTTTTACATGTAGTTGTTTTTTAAATGTATAAACAGTATAAACAGTATAAACAGTATAAACAGTATAAACAGTGTCTTATAAGTCTGAGGCTGGAAAAAATTTCTTTTATATATATATATATAACAGAAATTGTTTATTGTTTCCAGCCTCAAAGACTTATAAGACACTGTTTATACATTTAAAAAACAACTACATGTAAAACTTAGTTTCATCTTTTATATATATATATATATATATATATATATATATATATATATATATATATATATATATATATATATATATATATATATATATATATATATAAAATGTGTCACTTAAATAAACTATTTACTATCTTATTATGTATTATTTGTACATACATTGATAACCTTCATGCTCACTCTGTCAGTGGCTGGCTGAGTTAAGTTAGTGAATAAAGAAAGAAAAAAAACCAGTCTACGACATGGAAAATTCTTTCTCAATTGCGGTCAAACAGACAGCAATTTACGTGTGGGGGTGTGAAGGGTGTGGAGTTGCGTGTCTAAATGCATTTTTCTGTGAGACAGTCTGGTGCACGGCTTGTATTATCTGAATAAACCATGTATATCTTTCACATCAAAACTTAAGTTTTTTATGGTTTAAAAACAGGACCAATTTGGAGACATCTCTTTATACTTAAAACAATACTTATATCAACTTAATTTGGTGCCCGAAAGATTTACCAGAAAGAGGAGTAAGTTAAAGAAAAAGTTACGTCATTACAATTTTGTTGTATTTATATTTCATATTGTGTACCTTGCGTGTAAAACTTAGCATTACATAAGGTAAGGATTAATTGTATAAATTTTTCAATGAAATTATTTTTGTTTATTTATTATTTACGAAATGTTTATTGTTCATATGTTTGTAAATGTAAATATAATTAAGAGTTAAAACTTATGTATTAACAAAATGAATGACACATATTTTACTAATCATCAGGACCCAGTTATTGGATTAATGTAATCAATGGATCACACAAAGTCAGATCATCAATAAAATCAAAATACCACTATTAAATCGAAATTTTATTTTCAAAGTTGTTCAGTTTGATAAAAAAAATACATTTACTCTTGGCTTTTTCAACATTTATTTAATAACATATTTGAAATTTGGCCTCAGACAGGTTGGAAATTTCCATACATCCTGCTTAAAAACTATGTAAAGAATTTATCCCAATTTCCGTCTTTAATTAAAATTGGTATCGGTTCTCTTCTTTTAATGAGGACCTCATTGTATGTATATGCGAGGGGTTTATTCCCAGCGTTTCATGATGACGACAGATGTTGACCGGAAACTCAAAGATTATTTCCTTTATCAATTTTTTTTATGTTGCATCTTTCGTTATAAAGTATCCTTTTATCTTTTACATAAATAGTACATAGAATTGGTCAGTATTCGGTTAATTAAGATTTGAAGCGAATAGTAAATAGAAGTCAACTTCCATGATTTTTCCGTACACCCGGAGTTAAATCTATACACCCTGTGTAATTTTCATACACCAAGGTGCAAATTTCATACCCCATGAAAAAGAGTGAGTTTATTTTTTCTTTATGCAAAACAGCCAATCAAATTTTACAGATTTTTAGAAAATGGGAAAAAATTTAAAAATCATTTGCTAAATGTGCTTACATGTATTTAATAATATTTATTCCTTTCAATTAAAAATAAACACCAGATGACAATATCATTCAATAATATTATTTTTAACACAAATATGATGCAAATCAAAATAAAGTTCATTTGAAAATGAAAAATATACGAATTATCACGAGTCGCATTTAAAAGGTTTCACAATCATTCCTTAACTTAAATGTAACAAATTTTGGCAATATTTTTTGGAACTACTGATAGACATTTTGACAAAACCTAATACAAATGTTATAAGCTTGAAGAGATCTTCAAAATGGCACCTTAAATTCTTAAATATTTTACAAATTGACAAAGTTATTAAGATTTCAAACTTGCCGGTTTAGATTAAGTAAAATCTTAGTTAAGAAATGATTGTGAAACTGGGGCTAGAAATAAACATTTCATCGCGAGATATAAATAAACCTAAACGTAAAATTAATTTTTAGCAATCTGGACAAATTGTTCGGAGCTTGTTTAGTTCAATTTATTGATTATTCTTCCTTCAAATTTTGCATAATCGCCCTGAGTCGCAGGTTGGAACTGCTTAAAGACTATGTATTTAATGATATCTTTAAAATGCAAGTATTTAGCAAGTTAAATAAATAAATAAATAAATAAATAAATAAATAAATAAATAAATAAATAAATAAATAAATAAATAAATGTCTTATGTTCACTCTAAACCATGTTCTTCAATATACCCCGGGTTTGACATAAGATAATTATCTGTTTGACATAAATCCGATTCTTTATTCATTTTCATTGTTAAAATCTGCTTAAATCCACAATTTTCAATGTCTAGTCTTATATCCCCTATTGTTGTTCAATGGGTCTTACATAACAGTATTTCAATAGTTCTTGGGGATTAAATAAATCTCCCCACTTCAGCGAGACTGTTTGCATGGGGTTAGAGTTCTTATAATGAATAATATAAGCGACACGAAAGGTTTGAGTATGTCCGCATTGTATTACGTCTTTATGTATTAATTTGTCTTTATTCTGTAAAAACATTTTGTAACCAAAACCAGTTTGTTCATACTTATGTGGATAAGAAAATATTTAACATAAGAAAAAGTTAAACAGAATTTGTTAAAAACCAAAACGTTCTGTTCATACTAACAAAGATGGCAAATATTTAACATTAGAAAGTTTTTGAGAAAAATAAACAATAAGCATTAAACTGAATTCAATTCAATCTTTATTTCTTTATCAGAGATATAGAATATATACAACATTTATACAAAAATATAAATAAACAAAAATTCAAAATACAGAAAAGAAAGAACAGTGTAGGATCACAGCATAGCGCCTATTAATAGGTTACTTACATACATCTCTGGTAAGCCACATCTTGAGTATATTAAGCAGACCATAAAAGGATAAACTAAAAAAAAAAACGCAAGCAGAATCTCCGCCATTGATCCATATTGTTAACAATTTGTATTGGCTTTGTCGAGAGGACAGTTGCAAGATAATATTGTCACTGAAAGTTGTTTTAGTTCACTGTTAATAGCAACACCGAATTTGTCCGTTATAAGATTTTCAGTACTGATCACGAATGTTGGAAAGACTAGAACATTTACGAGTAGCGTGTTGGTATACATTATAGAATGTTTTCTGACATAGCATGCATATAAACTGATATTTATATACTGGTGTTACCCTGAGCTTTCCTAGAAAAAGTTCACGTGTAGTTTTTGCTATTGCCCGTAAATTGACGTTCAAGAAAGCGTTCGATTTTGTGACTATAGAAAAGAGAATACAAATGTAATTTTAGTCGAGATATTAGTTTTGCAAAAACCTAAACTCTTAGTTTTCATGACAAGACTTCCTTTTGTATCCCCACCCATCAAATTCTATGTAATTTTAAAAAAAAAAAAAAAAAAAAAACTCTTCTTTCACAGAAATATTCAAAATTGCTTGATTTCATCGGTTTTAGGCCATTTTAGACAAAATCAAAATTTTACTATGGGGGATAGAAAAGAAAGTATTTACGTTTTCTTCAACAGTCAATTTAGACTTTATAGTATTTCTGAAAATGTGTGTTTTGCACTTCATATCAGTAAAATTTAGGCAAGCACCAGTTGGTAAAAAAAAACTTAAGTGTCCTTTAAATATTATTGTAGCTAAATAACAGATACTGGGGGACTAACAAATATTAAAACGAACAAATCACGACTAAAAATAAAATTACTTAGAAAGAAGAACAATCAAACAACAAATAAATCAAATAAATTATAGATGAAATTTACAATGTGGTGTTTAAGTCTATGAGATATATACAGAACAGCGTTTAGTTCTTTGAGATATTGACAAAATAGCGTTCAGCTATGCTGAGATAGTGACAGAATGGTGTGTTGGACTGTGAGATATTGACTAATTGATCTTCAGAACTGTAAAGTGTTAACAAAATGGTTTTTAGGTCTGCAAAATATTGAAAGAATTGTTTAGGACTGTGAGATAGTGAAAAAATTGTGTTTTGTTTTTGGAAATATTGACAAGATGGTGTTTTAGATCTGTGAAATAGTGACAGAATGGTGTTTAGTTGTGGTTTATATCGTCAAAATGGTGTTTAGGACCATGAGATAGTGACAGAATGGTGTTTAGTTGTGGTTTATACGTCAAAATGGTGTTTAAACATTGAGATTGGGACAGCATGGTGTTAAGATGTGGTTTATTTTGTCAAAATGGTGTTTAAGACTGTTATATAGTGACATATTGACAATATAGTATCTGATAGATATTGTTAAAATAGTGTTAAGGTCTGTTAGATAGGCACTACATAATGTTTAGGTTGGTAAGATATTGACAAAATGGGGTTTTGGTTTTTTAGATATTGGCACATTAATGAGATATTGACAAAATTGTGTTAAGGTCTGTAAGATATAAAATAGGTTGACATGTCTGTGAGGTATTTTAAAAAATGTTTAGTTTTGTGGTCATGTACTTTGAAAGGTTTTTATAGTGTACGTTAATTCACGGTTCAGGGTTTAAAGCAGGAACAAATTGAAAACTTTGCGCGTTAAAACAGCTAATGAAAAAAAAATCGTTTTCAGTGAAAATTATTTAGCGTATTAACAACATCAAACACCTAGTCAACAAAAGTAATATTTTAGTAGGTGAAACCGAATCGTAATATAAGACAAACGCACTATATTAGACAAATGCCGTTTTTATTCTGAGATGCGGGTGTGGTGAAAATAATTTTTTTATGAATTATCACGAACTGTTTGAACCTTTTGACTTGTGATGTTATTTCAATATTTCTCTTTTATCTTTTAAGTATTAAAACACTGTTGTAATAAAACGCGTGTTGAAAATCAAAAAAGTTCAATATATGAATTTTGACACACAGCTTTACAATAAAATTTCAGACGTGCAACAAATATAAAACCTAATAAAAACAAAGTAAAAATAAAATTATTTTGATTATACCTTTTGATAAAATACATGTATATTTTTTTTATATTTGTAAATTAAATTTTTTATTTCTGACAAGATATTACATTAATCTTAGCCTTCAGAAACACTTGGTTTTACTCGTTCGTAATATATAGATTTAACACAAATTCCATGGATTATGAACAGTAGGTAAATTGAATTCATTTTACGTCTTACCCATTTTTTTCACATCTACACAAATCTTAAACCTTATAATAAACTTATTAAGCGTAACATAGTCTTTTATATGATCTAAAGACATTGAGAAGTAGGTCGTGCTTTCTAAATACGGTGTTATGATTATGTATATATACACATATAAGATAAATCATACAGGGTATGGCGATTTTGTTACTGGACACGTGTAACCAAATGAGGAAATTGTATTAAAATGTAACGTTCTATGTAATTGGATTTACTTGGAACTTTTCGCGGATTTGATGACTCGTTAAGTAAGTAGTTTTTTTTGTAATTAGCAAATGTTAATCAAAATTTGATATGTATTTTTGTTCGTTTGGTTATGGGACCTCGCTGAACTACTGGTCTAAATTTAACTTTAAAGTTCCTCTTACCGCCTAGGTTCGAATCCCACTCGGACAAATCCTTGTGTGAGAAAGTTTGCCAGTTCGCTTCGCACTCCAGGTTTTCTCAATCATCCCATTACTAGCCGTCTCGATGTTTAAGAAAGAATCTTTAAACACCATTAAATCAATCTAATCCTATCTCGTCTGTTATATGAGGCAATGAAACAAGCAATAGTCAGAGTTATAGATAACGAATAAATAAATAAATAAATAAATAAATAAATAAATAAATAAATAGAAGAAAAAAGGAAGAACGAGATGCTAATTTTCTCCTTTTGCCCAAGATAATGGCAAACTTTTTACAGAGGTTTGGATATTTCTGTGATATCCTTTTCGCTATGTTTGTTTAAAAAATTAAAAAAAAAAAAAAGGAAAAATTATAAAATTATAAAATGTCATCGTTTCATAAACACTTGTATTTTGTTTTCGGGGATATTTTTCGAAATATTTTTAACATATAGTTTAAAATATGATGTTTCCCGAAATTATTATTAATTTTTTTTTTTTTTTTTTTTGCAATTATCACTCAGCTAAACAATATATCTGGTTTTGCTTCCCGGCGTCTTCTGTTTTACCAACACCAAGGCCCCACACCTGCAAAAGCCGGGAATACATGTGACACCAATATATTCTTCTTTTTCTTTTTCTTCTTCTTCTTCTTCTTCTTCTTCTTCTTATTATTATTATTTAAACTTGTTTCTAAATAGTTTTAAAACTATTGTCTCTCAAAATGTTCAATTTCGATTTATCAAAAATATGTAGAAGGTGCAAACATGTCTTAAATAACCTCGACAGTGAATAAAAATTTAAAAAAAAAACAGTTCATAAGAAAAATGCAATAATTTTCAATACAAATATAAAAACTTAAAAGGTCATTAATTATATTAATTTTTCAATCTCTCTCTCTCTCTCTCTCTCTCTCTCTCTCTCTCTCTCAATTTGTTTCATATATAAATATTCCCTGTTACATATTAAGTACATGTATATGTTAACTAAGTCGTACAGTATCATCACACTGTATCTGTAGGTAGTGTGTATAGGATTAAGTTACAAAAACATTTGAAAAAAATAAATGAGATATATGTCGTAAATACTATTTAATTGTTTCTGGTAAAATGTTGGTGGCTAGTTGGTTAACTTTGTAATGTTGTAATTTTGTTTAATGTCCCATCAGTAGTTTTAATAAAATCTTTATGCTAAGCGCCAGACGAGGAAGCAGTATTTTAAACTTTAAAGCCTTATATCTAAACCTGCTGGGATGTGAACCCACGACTTCCTGCTCCCGAGGCGGACTCTCTGAAACTTTGGTTTGGCAAAATGTGTTGGAAAATCTTCGGTAAGGAGCTACTTGTTTAAAAAAAAGTGCTCGGAAATTGCTTGGTCAGTATGTCATGTGTCTATTCAAATTCTTTATACACTCTCTCAGATATTTAGTTGCGTACGTATCTTTCTGAATTTCATTTTAGATATAACAAATACGCCATGAAATCGAACTTATTTTCGTGACAAAGTTCCTGCGATATCGATTATATACATTGTATATATAAAATAGGTTTTAAAAAGAAGAAAACAAGACATTGCTAAATTTAATATATTTCTTGTGTAGAAATTGTCCTTTTAAAGTCCGGACCGTGCCAGTCAAGAGTAATGTCAAAAGGTAGAAAATATCGGTGACGTCTAAAAACACCAGCTTTGAACAATGAAAATCTCACAATGAATTGATTGCTTTTAAATAAATACTAGGACGAACAGGAATATTTTTGTAGGATTTTTTAGCACCAGTTCAAAATTTGTTCTAACCTACTATTTAAAGTTAGTTATTAAAGTGTTTTTAACCGCTTGGTGTGACGTAAAGGTTCAAATTAAGATTACCTGAATATTTCACTCTTAACGATTACAGTTTATATATATATATATATATATATATATATATATATATATATATATATATATATATATATATATATATATATATATTTATATATTTATATATATATATATAATTTGTTGTTTAATTTCCAGTTAAGAAAGTATACTTTAATACGTTTGTATGAATTCATCATTTTTTAAAAATATTTTAAATGTATTAATCAAGATGGACTTTTATCTTTTTTCTTTCCTTCTATTCCTTTTTTTTTGTTAAGTTACCTTTTAAGTTATTTTGTGCATTTTACGACAATGATTATTACCGTCGGTAAGTGACATTACAAATTACGTGTACTAATTTAAAATCTTATGAGATGTTTCATGTGAGAGTCAAATACACATTACATCTTCTTATAATAATGATAAGCGCAATTATAGTATCCCCTTTAATATATTTAAGGCTTAATATAAAATCAGTACTTTATGCCTGCTCAGTATTCAAAATTTTGAAAAATGTATTTATGAATAATTTTACAGTTGACCTACAACTTGTTATTATTATTTAAAAAAAATGTTACGATAAGGAATATACTCACGCAGAGTTAAAATGATAAAATTCATGTACATGTACTTATGAACTTATAACACAACAGCTAAACATTACTACGTTTATAGTGTGTAATCGTTCTGCCTGCAAGGTATGGACACTGTCCTCTCTAGTATCTTAGGCTGACAGGTCTAAAACTCACAGGTACGCATAACTGTGTCTCTCACCGCCTAGGTTTAATTTCCTTAATTTAATTAATTGCCTTAATTTCCATTCAGGCAGACCATAGTGTGAGAAAGTTTTTCAGTTCGCTCGCCGAAAAGCGATCTTCTAGACACTCCGGTTTTCTCCATCATCCCGCTTTGCTTCAAGTAAATACATCTTGACTGGGACGTAATTACCATTCATCCAACCAAATCTTGAAGAAGTAGGAGATATACATTCTTATGAGAATTACTATAAAGTAATTCTTAATCATAGAAATCCCTCGTGTTATGTAGGATATTTATCTAGTCAGTCGTGACAGTGTCTTGAATGACTCGCGAGATACATAATTGTCAAGCTATGTTAAACCGATTTTTGTTCGAAAACCTGACGTAGTTTCCGGAGAATAGATCTAGAGGTAAAGTTGGACCAAGCTTACAGTTCATTTTAGACAATTACACTTCAGGGGTCCCAACATGTGGTTACCGTTTGTCTTATTTGGTTGTTCTATCATCGATTGACTTTGCATTCTATTATTAGTAGCTTTTGCTGTTGCATGTTCATGTTTTAGTTACAATATTCTTTATTCTATTTTATCATTTTCAGATATACACTGTGTCTGTTGCTTTGAGTTGCTGTGCGTGGTTTTTAAAACAATCAGCGTATATTTTCCCAAGCATTCATTACCATCGTCGTACTTATTATTATGTTTTTCTTTTGCCATGTTTATGTTTTAAGCTGCAAATTTCTTTTACTCTTTTCGTTATTCAATCATATTCAGATATCATTAGTGTCTGTTTCTTTATACTGCTTTGCATAATATTAAAATAATTGGTTTAGGTTGTCCCAAATATTCACCATCGTCGTCTCTGCCCTTGTTCTTGCTGTTGCTTTTTTTCTCTATTATAATTGTATATCCTGCTACGTTGATGCATTTTTTTTATTTAAGATATTTCTCTTATTATCAGTACAATTCTTTTTGATAAAAATGTTCTGCGCGTATCTTCAGGTTATTTTAAGGTGAATTAATTCAATCTCTTTGTTTTTCGTCCATAATCCTTGTTGACATTTTAAGGTAAAATGTGTTTATTTTAGATTTAAAATTACAAATCCCCTACTTTGTATTTGAGTCTTTCATGTTTATGAATGTGGAAAAAAAAATTGTACGTATTAAATTGTTATGTAAAGTATGATATTTGTTTAGCCATCTGCTTAGTTCACCATAATAAGGTGGCTTATTTCTGACATCGACATAATTTTAGTTGACATAAAATTATCTCAACATGTCGGCTTAATATTTTTTACAAGTCGAGATCATGAAAATCTGTGATACCAAAATGAAAAGTTGAGATAAATAACACGACATGTCGCGATACTCATATTTATGGTGGCTTATTTCTGACATCAACATAATTTTAGTTGACATAAAATTATCTCAACATGTCGACTTAATATCTTTCCAAGTCGAGATAATATCATGGAAATTTGTGATACCAAAATGAAAAAATGAGATAAATAACACGACATGCGATACTTATGTTCTATAAGTTACAAAAAATTAGTCCCGATATCGAGATAATTATCACGATTGGTCAATGTGAGTATCGCGGCATGTCGTATTATTTATCTCAGCTTTCGATGTCGGTGTCAGAAATAAGCCACCATAAGTTCAGCTATTAGACGATAAAATAATTCACTCTTAAACGATTTCTAAAATAAACATCTTACGGCTCTTATCGCAACTTTGAGATAAATAAATGAATAAATGTCCGTATTTTTTATATCTTAATATTTGTATTTGGTTCAAAAGGCGTGAAATGGTTTAATGTTTATACAATAATATTTCAATCTTTATTTTCATTTACCTGATTCTTAAGAATAATGTTTTAGAAAACAATTATTATTGATGTTGACCATAATGTGACTTAGAGTGAGAATGTTGTACATTCATTTACATTGGTATTATGAATTCTAAAGAGTATAATAGTCGTTATGTAACAAAATGTTTAAGGACATAATATAACGTTTAGCTTGAGAAATAATGACAGGCAAAAAAACTGAGACTATCCCGATCAGGTGATTTTCCATGACGCATTTAGTTCCACAATTTAATAAAAGTTTACCGGAAAACAGAGCTCTTTTTACAATAAATGTACTTGTTCACAAAGTCATTACGGCGCAGACATACGTATCACTTTCGCTGCAACATTATTTGGACTTTAAGTGAACCAGTCGATAGTCAATAGAATCTCAAAATTTTGAAGTCTTACCTTTGACTCCACCGTTGCTCGAACCCGCTATCTATCGATCTGCTTACAATACAAAAGTTAAAAGAAGATGAGTTTTAAATTTGCTCAATGGAATAGTTATATTATATAAGAAATTTGATTTTGACAAGGTGCGTGCAAGTGATTCATTTATGTCTGTATTATAATTAAGCCAATTCCGACTAGGTTCTAAGTTCATTATTCTATGCAATTAATCTCATCAACTATGCAAGATTCTTAAAATTTCTGATTTTACAGCATAAAGGTAAGTCGGGTTTGATTGAATGTTTTGTTAATCATACTGTTTTGTTTTTTGAAATATAACGTCTCAATTTATTTGTACTTGGTTGAAAAAAGTATCTGCATTCTTATATTTTGGTCTACTTAATTCGTCTATACTTATGTCCCTAAATGACAATATATTGAACTTTTGTGGGTTGCTCGACTTTGGCAACAATTTTAACATTGTTTTCTTTGTTCTCTCGGAAGACTAACTCTTAGTTTATTGATTCTGAAAAAAATAATTTTAAAACGCAATTCATACAGTTTTAAAAAGAAAACAAAATGAGAAAAAGATCATATTTAGTTAATTCTATTAATTAAAACTGACCACTAAACAAGTTTTACTGTTTTAATTAAACACCACGGATTTGCTCTTAGGGGTAGTTTAGTGCGAAGCGAGGTTGCTTTTGTATCCTATTAAGATCTGTTTCATCTATTCTCCATATCTTTATATATATATATATAACATTTTTTTTTAATCCCCTTTTCTTTGTAAATCTGTATTTTTCAATTTCAAAATACGTCATACTAGAAAGTCAATCCATGTGATAATTTTGGTAGCAACAGAATGAAAACAATGAAAGTACTGTTTGTTAAATTCATCATCCTGATTTCCAACTGCAGCGTAATTAAATAAATAACACAAATACCTGTTATATTTTGATGTGGCATTTGTGCACATTTCGGAAAATCATTTAAATGATGATCAGTTTTACATTTACTCAAAATAAAAAAATAGTTATATAAGATATTTGATTATCGGGAAGGTGTGTGCAAGTTATTCACGATATTCCAAACACGTTGTCATTTTCTGGATGCAAATTAAAAATGTAAAAAAAATGTAAATCTATTCAATGAAATTCGTTTTTAAAAAGAGAGGAAAATGATTTTTGTTTTTGAAAACGAAATGGATATAAAAACCGCTTGGTGTTTTATAGACCTGGTCTTCTTATAAATCGCAAAATCCTCAGGTGTTGAGGAATTTCAAATATCGACCTATTATTATGTAAAGGGTATTGAAAAAGGTGTCTGTTATACATGTACCTACTCATGTAAGAAATCAAAAGGTAAATTGAAATCACATAATATAGAGTTAAATTTCGAGGTCATAATAATTGAACTCGCAAATATCCTTCAGGTAATTGATATGGCCAATAAACCCCGGGTTGTTAACAATGTATAGTGATGAAGATATATCCAGACAAGGGTATCAGATTGACTGGTATGGGGCAACAAATCTTTTACATATGATTGCATAATGTGATATGTATTTATGTTAAGTAAACCTATTCAATAGGATCTACAAGTCTCGGTTGAAATTTTTAAATTTTGTGCCCTGATAACAAGAGTTCCTTGCAAATTTACGTCAGAATATAGACTTTGTCACTAGAACATTTAACACTAATTATAATGCGGTTAAAATAACGACAAATGTTCTAGCTTGTGCCCGGAAATTGCGAATTTACACCAGTCACGTGACGAGAGTATTAGAATCCATTGCTTAACTATAAGGAAAAAAAACTATATGACAAAATCCAACAAACATGTGACATATTAAAACAACACAAGACCACTAATTCAAAAAAATGATTGTATCCAAGAGTGTAAAATAGAGTGAAATAAATGACGTTTTACGCCACAGTCAAGATTTATTCTATAATTTAAAGAGGGGTCAGTTGTAAGAAAGTGGAAGAAACCAAAATTACAAACTTTTCCACACTGGGATCTACCCGAGGGGGGAGGGTCATCTTTAGGCTGTTAAAGGCACTGGAAGCCATCTGACCAAAAATATCCCCTTCAAGACTATGGCTAGATAGTTGTTGTTAGACAGCGTATGTTAAAATTAGTGGTAGTTATTGTTGTTTCTAAAAATAAAACTGTAAAGTTTGTCCATTGGTACGTTTTCAGATGGAATTAGCTATTTAAATGCCCCGTATATCAATAACTCTTAATTTTTAATTACAAAATTGCAACCAAGAGTGCTGATTAAGTAACGATAAAAACTGATTTTGTTGTGCATGAAAAGATTTTTTTTGACGAAAACATTAACATTAAACATAGATTTTCTCAGTGAATTGTTGTTAAAACTACAAGAATTGTCTCTTAAGAGGTTGAAATGTCATGAAAGCCCTATTGTTGTTTAATTCTATGGTTATAAAGATTTTCAGGGAAAAAAAACTGGCTCATCATTTTCTAACATAAACATCTTTAACAATGTGTAAATTCTCTGCTATCTTTCATAACATCTTTAACTTTTAAACATAGTATTCAATAAAGACCGAGCATAGTCATGAAAACAGACCAAAAAATAGAAAGATTTTAAAAAACGCTTTGTCACAAAAATGTAAAAAAAAAAACAAAAACAACTTAGTTTATGTTAACTAAACCGACGAACTGAAAAAAAATGCTGATATCAAAACTAGGTCAAACGTACATGTGATTTACAGGCAATTATCCCAAAATTTACAGGACAAAAATATGATTTATGATATTAAATGGTTGCACAAGAATAAACAAAGTCAATGTTTATCGCGTTAATGTAAACAAAAGTGACGGAAGAAAGAGTTAAAATGACTTAAATAAGAGGTCAATTACGGTCATACTCATAACAGAAATTAAATGAACCAAATATTTACAAAGAAGTGTTGTACATAGCCCTGTCTTTTATATCACTTGTGATTTTTTGAAAATAAATCTATATTTTATAGGTGTACATGTATTTTATAAACCGTGATGATAGTCCCTTGATAAATGCTATTAAAACACATACCTAATGTGCTATGTCACTATTTGTAGGCAATAAGCTAATAATTTTCTTAATTTGTTTTCAATGAAATGAATGAATATGTCAAAACAAATTTAAAATTTCTTTAATAAATGTCGAGATGACGAGATGACGAGTATTTTCGTGCTTATCTTCGCATCAATAGCGTCAAAAGTCTCTCTCTCTCTCTCTCTCTCTCTCTCTCTCTCTCTCTCTCTCTCTCTCTTTTGAAACTTTACAAATGGTTTATACTTATAGTTTAACGTTCCTCATAATAATCTAACAAAAAAAAGAACATTATATAATCTTTAAATCTTTTTTACATAGATTTTCTTTCAAGACATAGATTCTAATAGATAATCCATTACATAACATTTTATCCCCCTTCTAACCATTAAAAATTCATTTTCAGGCCTTTGAAAAGACACGAAAAGACTAAGAAAAAAAATTGTCAAAACCACAATAGTCCTCATACTTGTAGGCTGTGGTTGTAGCATCAAAAGTTCAAGAACACGTATAAACCATTGTTGAAATCTTAAAATCAATACTAAAAGTTGGTTTTATGTATTATGAACGGAATTTAACAGGTGTATTACTTCATAAACACGTTTTGTAATTTTGTGTTTTTTTACGTTTGCAGTTGCAATGTTTCTGGATCTTTCTTTCATCCACGGACAGCAAGAGTGAGGTGTCATGGTAACATATGGACTATTTATCATCTTTATAAGTAAGTCTCTCTCTCTCTCTCTCTCTCTCTCTCTCTCTCTCTCTCTCTCTCCAATTAGTGTGGTAATTTTTTTTTTTAAAATTAAGATTGCTACTCTGGCTTTTTATTTAACTTTTACAATGACATTCATAGCCATAATTTTAAAAATTAAACTTGAAACTTTGTTTGGTCTTGTCAAAGATTGTCAACCATTC
Source organism: Tegillarca granosa (assembly GCA_029721355.1). NCBI lineage: Eukaryota > Metazoa > Mollusca > Bivalvia > Arcoida > Arcidae > Tegillarca > Tegillarca granosa. The sequence continues at coordinate 13,562,596 of CM056607.1, forward strand.
TCTAAGAGTTTTTTTTTCAAAATCTGACAGAGAAATCCTGGGTTCGCGCTTTGTATGTAAACGATTTGCATAAAAAGTGAATTTTAGAATTTTGAAGACTTGACATACACCTAAACTGTCGTGACATCATTAAGATTTTGATCTTTTATGGATACGATTTTTTTTTTACTGTATGTCAGTTTGAGCAAATCCGGTTTTCAAATTTACATGCAACAGTAGGTAACATCAGTTTTCTAGTTTATCCAGCAGTATTTTGGAACAACGAATGACTATTATATAAAAAGTGTCCTTTGTTGAGAGAAGTATGGAGGATTGTCTCCCCGATGGAACATTATCGGCTCAGAAATAAAGTTCCCAAGGGGAGACAATCCTCCATACTTCTCTCAACAAAGGGCACTATTTACTTAATTATACCGAACAAAAAGTGATTTCTTTTACCTTTTATTCCGACAAAGCCTGTTTAAAATGCATAAGATTACATCTGATAAAGAACTGTAGAAGTTACTGGTGTATAACTAACGTAATCTTAAGCAGGATAGCTAGGTAGTTTCCGTGATGGACAGTCGTAAGTTTCCGTGCCTAGCGGTGAACATTGCAATATCCCATGGCAATGTTGACGCTGCTTCAGACATTGTGAATTGTTTCATACCACGTGATTAGAAATTGATCAATAATAGTTTAAGAATTTTCCGTAAGGTGTAATAAATTAAAAATATCTTTTAACATCAATTATATTCCGTAAATATATAATCTACTCAATAATCCATGTAATACGGTCATTGAATGAGTGTGACGTCATAAAAGCGTGTGAATTAGGTTATATCCTTACGCACTACGCACGGGTATTTACGGATTCCAAAGCATTTTTGCAGGAACAGTCACCGGAGGAAACATAAAAATACATATTTATCAAAACAAATCACCAGTTCCTAAAAAACGGGCCAGAATATTCATGGATACCGAATCCGAGTAACACGTGTCTTTGAATCCTTGTCCAGGTTGTTAGTGGCACACTGTTTGTTGATTCATCATTTAAGCTGATACTTTTGTACTTTTTTTTCTAAAAAGGCGATGTATTGTATTTGAATTGAAAATGTTTGTTTTGGTTTTGTATCCTGCGGACAGACTATTGTTACTTTTAATATTTCAGCAGGATTACTTTTGGCGCATGTACACGGTAACGTAAACTTGTTGTGTTTCGGTCAATCAGCTGTTTTCTTATAATGAAAAGACAAGTTTTAAATCTGTGAAAAAGCCGTTTTTTATGGGATTATATAATAAATAGAATCTTGCATTCGTGTTAACGTAGTATTGAATTTATTAAAATGTTTTATGCAACTCGCCAAGGCTCGTTGCATAAAAAATTATTCAACTTGTTTAATAAATTCAATATTACATAAACGCGAATGCAAGATCCTCTATTTATAACTTGAAAAAAGAAGCATAACTGTACGAGATTCTAGGGTATGAAAGTACCAGTGTTAATACATATAAACTGCAATTTTACGATGTTTTAATTGTGGGTTCGAATCCTTGCCTTAATTATTATGATAAACATAACATACATATTGTGTTAAAACCATACGGTTTATATTGCGGGTAATTCTTTTACTTTTAACCATTATCGACACCACAAAAGTTGACAACTTAATAGTATCAGCAACGTTACAGAACCAGCTTTGTCAAGAAAAAAAACGATAAGACCATCTCACATAACCTTACGGTCAAATCCAATATTCTCAGAAATTTGAGGTGCATATACCATTTGCATTCTACAATGTCATTTCAAGCAACTATATTTAAGTACAAGATATTAAAGTAAACCTTTTTTGAGATATTTTTACTAGAATAGCACATGTGTTTATAGTCTAGTCTACAAGGAACTTTGGTAACCAAGTGGTCTAAAGCCCATGCTTACGGATCACAGCATCTCTGGCTGCCTAGGTTTGTTTCCTGGTCAGACAGTCTTAGTGTGAAAAAGTGTTTTTATTCGCCTGCCAAAGTTCGCTATTTTTTCTGGGCACTCCGTTTTTCTCCATCATCCCAGAAGTTACTGGGAATCTTGTTTTGGACATTAAAACATCTCCAAACTCTAGTCTTTCAATTACTTCAAATGTTCAAATCATTGCAACTAATGGTCGTGTCTAACGCTTGACCTGAAAATTCCGACTCAAGTTTGGCTTAACAAATCCTTTAGCACTTCTTATTTACCCGGATTTGCTCGTATCCGACTTAGTAACAATAATTAATTTATATTTTGACTTAATTTTTACATAGTCAAGATTTGTGGCTTTGTTTGTAGGTGTACGTGTGAAATTTGTAGGAAAAAGGAAAGTACCATGTTTAAAGTCAAAGTTTATATTTAAGGAATGGTATTTTGTAATTAGACTTTGCTCAAAACTATAAATTTATGCATATATAACGGATCAATTTAATATTTTTTAAACTCCCTTTAGTGGTTCATCCCAATTAACCTGTGATCATATCCACGTTTTGATATCTGTAAAACATTTTTGCCTGGCTAAAACTAACTCATACTAAAAATAAATAGCAATAAGTGCAGCATAATGTAACATTCAAGGTAGGAATTTATATCAAGCTTACAGGAAGTTCACGGTTTATAGGCATTGACTTTGTACGGCTGTTACACCAGTTATATATTTTATTTGCAGATCTTACACTGACGGCGTGTATTCCTGTTACCAAAATATGCCACCACGACATCATTCTAACAAACCAAGAACCTACCCTACAAGTTCAGTCCCCTGGATTTAAAGACGGCGAGAGATATCCTTTGGACATTCACTGTAAATGGAACATCTCGACCTTCTCGGTAAAGGTTTGTAAAACTGCATTTTGAAAAAAATGTTTTTAGTGAAATTAACAGCCAAAAAATGTCAAACCTAGCAAGCAAACACAATAATAAGTACAACAAGTGTTTAAAGTGATTGTGTCATTCGATGAAGTAAATTATTGTCAATTGAAAGTTTAAAGAGTAATATGGTTAGAAGATGAAACTTTAAGTTATGTTGAATGCAAAAGAGTGTGCAAATGAAAGTTTATTCTGACAAAACATTATAATAAAATTAAAACATTGCACAAAACATATACATACAAAACACAAGTAAAAAGAGGCTTTAGAAATTAGTTTGTTTATTTTGTATTTATTTTAGGCACAAATATCTTTAAAATTCCTAAGTTTCGATATTGAGCAGCATCACCTTTGCGAATGGGATAGTGTACTTATTTATAATGGATTTTGTGATGACAATCAACAAAAGACAAAGAAATACCGTTACTGTGGTAACAAATCACCCTCCACATTCATTTCCGAAAACAACAATTTGTGTTTAGAGTTCATTTCAGACAAGTATGTCAGAAAACCTGGATTTGAGGCCATTGCAGAAATAATTGGTAAGTAAACAATTTTGTATCTTTATTAGAGGGAAGATAATAAAAAAAATTAATCATTGTTTTAACCAATGTTTTTAATTTAAAAGAATTTATAAACTGGATAGATTTTTGTCATGCTGATGTTTCCAAATTAAAAAATGGGTAAAAAAGAAATTTTGATAAGAAATACCACTTTTGTGTAATACTCTTGTTTTTTCTATAATAAACTTTACTTTGTCCTACAATGCTATGAATGTATAAAATGCATATTAATTCTCCCTTTGATTAATGTAAATATAATAGTTTATACGAAAATACACCCTATTACCCATTTCGAAATCAATTCACTCACCTTCAATGTTTACGAATGAATTACGTTTTTATCATTTAAGTTCAATTTAGTTTATTATTGAACTCATTTGAATATTATTGTTTAGTTTTTGCCGGATGTCACACTGTTTAACGAAAATATATTGAATCATGACATTGTACATTTCAGAGGAAGAAAGTTTGTCGTCTGCTACAATCTTTCCAATCCCATCCTCAGACCATAACGTTAAACATTCATATTCAATATCAACAAATGCAGAAGAAACAACGACGCCTTTATCCTATCGGCCATTGTCACTATCATCATCTCCACTTAATTCGTCTTCACTTTTTCCCTCTTTATCCTCCTTCCTCATCAACAGTGCCACCATCCTCATTGTGGTCGTCGTCATCGTCGTCGACACCGTTTTCGCTATCAGCGACACCCAGTACAACGATTTCTACTACAGCACATTACAACACAATACCAGCATTAGATATCCGTTATAACGCCAAAAACAACAAAACATTTGAGATGTGCAATATAACCTCAGCAATCATTACCGGAATACAAGGATATTTAATTTCTCCAAATTATGGAAGCGGAAAGAAATACCCACTTCAAGTCAACTGTACAATAAGGATATATTCCACGGCAGGAACGGTAAGTTCGTATTGTTAAAATTAAAATCCAACTGTTTATTGTTTCGCTTTTGATTAACAACCGCCTAAAGTGTCAAATGTGTCTTCATCTTTGAGCTTATACTGATTATTTGTTTTGGTTTGGTTGGCGACGGCGGCTATTGCGAAACATATTTTGTAAGGAAATCATCTAATATCAACAGAATATGTCACACGATTCTAAATAAAAATGTAAAGATGAACTAAGACTTTATAAAACCTTGTTATACACTTAAAGTTTTCAAGTCAATGAGAAATAACCTAAAAGATCATAGTGCACATTGTGTAATTCGCAAATGGTGCAGAAGTGTTTATGACGTCAATTTCGATTGTTATTATTGAGCTTAATGAAAATTATTGTACCTAATTTCTGATAAGAAATAAGACATTTTACAGGCAATTTTACTACTTATTTTTCAAATGAAAAATAATGAAACAGAAATTAAAACGCAAGGAAAAATCCAATGCCCAACTAGTCACATCAAACGAAATTGCAACTTCATTGCCATTAAGCGAGCGCGGCTCTATCTCGTTGGTTGAAAAAATAATCCATCATTGTATTTAATGACAAATTTTTTCAGCATTTTGAACTTGATTTCCTGGATTTCGACGTGGAGTACCACCCTTCTTGCGACTGGGACAATTTAACCTTATATGATGGAGCACATACTAATAACCCTGTTTTGAAATCAATATGTGGCAACAATTTCCTTCAAACAATAACTACTAAAGGACCTTCTGTAACATTACAATTTATATCAGACAAATATGTAATTCGACGGGGGTTTAAAATAAGATACAGGCTGATAGGAGGTAAACATTACTTAAATATTTTATACATGTAATGAGTAAACATAATTTAAAATTTTCATCAAAGTATTTCATGAAAGTATTAATAATATTATTTATTGGTTTTAATTTTTACAAACAATAAAAGTGCAATTTATAAAATCTTTACTGTTTATGGTAATGCAACATAACTATTCATAGTAATGAACATGATTTTTTTCGATAAATACATTCATGAAGTCCTTTTCTATTTTATCATGACAAATTATAATAGTAACAGATGGTGAAGTTTAGGCGTTGCTGAAAAATTTGTCCATATCTGTTATTGAATATGATATCATTTTAGGACCTGTAATTAATGCAACGAAATCTACAACGACATCCAAAGCAATAGGAGACATCACACCAATTTGGTTTTCCAGTCATGAAATTATAACATCTTTCAAAGCTGGGGACATTATGAAAACTTTATCTACCTCATTTGAAACAGACGTTTACAAAATCAGCAATGAACCTTTTGTAATTAGCGAATACATGGCGTCCCTTGTCTATAAATACTGCTTCACCTTTTTATAATAAACCATATATACCGACGCTTAATCTGGAAATAACAGGAGGAAATAAAGAAACGTTCGAGATATGTAACTATAATGACATCATGGTAACAGATATGGAAGGATACATTACGTCTCCTGGGTATAACACAGGATTAAGCTATGATTTAAATTTAAGATGTAGAATAAGATTAACTACTAAACCTAAAAATGTAAGTGTTGCACAAATATTTATTGTAATAATAAATTTACAAACTTAAGTATTTGCTAACAAAAGTGGAAAATACTTTGAGTCTTAATTCCAAAAACTTGCAAAACATTAATATGCTGTAAAAACACCACTTATTTTTATCTTATGTTCCTTTGACCAATTTCTTAGAATACACAGCACATTATTGCAATTATATGTTTAACATATTCCAGAAGGTTAGAAGATAAAACTTAGATGGCTATGTTCGGTAATTAAATTAGAAGGACTGGTATGTTTGTGTTTTATTAGAACAAATTGGGTCCCCAAATCAGGAATTCAGACATTGAAATGACAGCGTCCTAAGAATTTAAAAAAAGAAGAAAGAAGTAATTTGTAATAACTGCAATCAACCAAAAAAGGGAAAAATAATATTTAAAGCATTTTTAAATACACAGATTCAGTGGACAAGGTTTTTATGATGACTGTTTGTACATGACTATTTAGTTTATGGAAGCTTCAGATAATAAAATAGTGTTCTGTATAAAAGTGTTCTTAACTTGCACACATACTAAATAAAGCAATTGGGGCAAAAAATTGAAAAATGAAATAAAATTAAAAATAAAAATCGCTGTTAAAATTTGTCATATACATTAAATCTATGTGAATTTCAACTGGAAATATTTTACTAATAAAATTCATCTGAGTTTGTTTCATGGTATAAATTTGTCTTCTATTTTCAGCGTATTAAAATAACCTTCTTAACAATTGATTTGGAACATCATCCACAATGTAAATATGACAATGTTTCATTATATGATGGCATAGATACATCTTGTAAACCGACAACAACACATTGTGGAACCCAGCTACCGGGACGTTTTGAATCAAAAGATGACTCTATCGTATTGGAATTTATATCTGATTATATAATATCAAGGAAAGGGTTTAAAATACAGTTTCAAGTTTTAAAAAGTAAGAACGATTTTTTGTAATAAAATTTGCATAACTGTTCACGGCGTTATGTAACATCTCATAAAATTTTTTTTGCAGTAAAATTAGACCTATTAAGTAGCTGTAGAGATTTGTTTGTGAGCGTTATTTAAGTACATACTATAAATTTATCTATTGTTCTGCGTTATATGCTTTTTTTTTTTTTTTTTTTTTTTTTTGAAATTCCAAAGTGATGACTTTATAGAAACATAATTCATTTCAAAAATGTGATTTTCTTTGGAAACCAAATTTGCATGTCATGATTCTAGATAATATGATGCGTAATATTCTGGGTTTTTTAATATATCATATTTCCAGACATTTAAACAAAATAAGTGTATGTTATATAATCTTTTGTCGAGTTTTATATATTTATTGCACAAAAAATTAACTTTCTTTTTGATAATTTATTCTATATTTGGAAAGAACAGTGGGAACTTAACCAGCTGCGAAAATTTATATTTATAGTTGTAGTGTCATGATGTAGTTTTTTGAAAAAATAAAAACATTTTTAAAAACTTTTTTTTTTTAAAAAAAAGTTAAAAGAAAACATAAAAAATTCAGGCCTTTTAAGTGAAAAATATATTAAACAATAAAAAGGAATTTAAATTAGTTTTGAAACCCGTCTTAACACTTCTGTATGATAAACTGCTAAAACAGAGACATTTGAAACAATACTATTTGTAGGAGCAGGGGACATTTAAAAACAAAATGTAAATGTCGTTGTCATACTTTTTAAACACAAAAGTAAAAACAAATATTGGTAACACAATAAATTGATTAGCGTCATTTAGATACGAGTTGGATAATATTTAACAAAAACAACAGTCCGATTTTTGGTGCTGCACATGCGCACATTTCTGAAACTCGCCCCCACAATAATGAATTGTTTTTTCTGGTAGTGGGTACAATTGTAACCTAGACAATAACTCTCATGCCCGTCTTAACTTCTGATTTATAATCAGTGGTCCCATTATCTAATTATTCTTTTGTAGGTTTGTTACTTTTTAATCATTTATTTGTATTATATCATAATTTTGCGTTTGTTAAAACAGAGGCCATGTTTTTCAAATTTCTTTTTTATTTCATATCTTTTTACTTCATATCTATATATTTACGAAGACGCAGATTATTCTTATGTCAAATCGCACATAAAATCTTAGGTGTAACAAAAAATTGAAATTGTACTTTCGTTTTACCTATGTTTAATAACATATTTAACGACGTTATACGGAACGAAAAATGCTTTAAACATTTACAATTTTTAAATCTATTAAGTAAAGTTGTTTAAAATGAAATAAATTACGAGAGTTTTTTTACATGACAAATTCAGTTTTATTAGGGCATCTCAATAATTGATTTAAACACAAAGCTGTGTTTAGTTGTGCAAATAAGTAGATGATTTATAAATGATCAAATTTCAATGTGTTGTATAAACTGTGATCAATACAAGCTTATACCTGTTATGCCCCTATGTATTCAAAATCAGTTTTAATTTTTATTTTAACAGACGTATTTCATTCCACAACACAACTTCAGACGGTGATTCAAGAATCTTCACCACTTTACAAATCTAGTCATGAAGAATTTTTACCATCATATAATAATATTATGATATCTGCGCCTGAATTTTCGTATCGCAACACAGTTTTATCATCGGTAGTTACACAAACAGATACGAACGTGGTTTCGCCATCAAATATCCCAATATTAAATGGGGTCTTGTCATTATCAATCGATAAAAAAGATATAAGCATTTTTCAAACTTCTGCTTCATCATCGTCAGATGTCGCATCCAAAATGGCAGACTACCAGAGTACACCTATTTTAACTACAACTGGTTCAACGTCATCATTATTCATTGGACGAATTAATACCAACACTTATACTTGAGTCTGGCGGAAACCATGGTCAGACGTTTGACATCTGTAACATCACGGGAACGATATCTGTTGGAACGGACGGTTATATCACATCACCAGGATTTATAAATGGTGTAAACTATGGTTTGAATTTGAATTGTAAAATTATTTTGACTTCGAAACACGGCCATGTAAGTTTGTTTATGTAATGATCAAAACATCATTTTCAACCTTTAATCGTTTAATTTCATGTTACGTCACATTATTTCTTTTTTAGCAAAACAATAATTTTCAACGTCAAGATTACCTAAACTTTTCTTCGCTAGGTTTGTTCTTAGGCAAATTTATACTCAGTAGTAAAAAAGAAAACGATTTAACGCTGTCATTAATAAACATACCCTTTTCAGCGAAAGATCTTCTTGCATATTTATTTAAATTTAGTTTTATGTTATATCGTATGCTGTATATTGTCGAATATTTCTATGATAAGAAACAGTCATTGGCCTAAAATTCAAGAACACACATTTTTAAAAAAATAATTTATTAATAACAAACTGCGTTTAGAGTTCATTTAACTTATTATTTTTATTTTACAGCTAGTTGTCGGTAAAGTAATTTGGGTCGGCCAAAAGCACCTAATTCCTTTCACGTTATAGTTTTTCGAATTTATATCAGTTTAACCCGTTAATTATCTCAATATTCATAATTTGTTGATATTGTTTGCTTAGACTTTTGTTCAAAATATCATTTAACCAGAAATTATATTCTTTTGAATATTTCAGAGAATAAGAATAAAGTTTACAAGTTTTGATTTAGAATACCACTCGTCTTGTGCCTATGACAGCTTGTCTATCTATGATGACATTAGAACTTCTAGCCAGTTATTGAAAACATGTGGAAATCAGTTACCAAGTGTTTTCAATTCAACAGGATCCACTATTATGGTTGTATTTTCATCAGATTTCATCATTTCTCGTAAAGGATTCAAGTTTAACTTTGAACCATTTTATGGTAAGTCGGTTAAGTGCCACTGAATTTACTCAATTGTTTTTAGCCACGCACTTAAGCTGGCCCTTTCATCATAAATTATGCTTATTATTAAACGTAAAATTCTTTTTTCGTTCGGTCAAATAACTTCGATAATCATTTCTTGGAAAATTAGATATATATGCAACCTTAAGTTTTCCTCTGCCAAAACATTTATCTTGAACAAATATGTCAATATTAACTATAATTTTTATTCATATTTTTAAAAAATATCTTCTTTACTTGTATCCCATAATCCGTATTAACAACTTTACTGTAAAAAATAAAGAGACGCTTGCTCTCGGTGATGTCTTTTGTCTCTTAAAAGATTTATGGCTGTCATCATAATATTGACGATAAGTTTGAAGTCACTGTATCCTTACTTATTCTGGATATATTTATGTTTTCTGTTTCTAAAATCTGACTTTTCACGTGACGAGTGTAGCTAGCTAGATAGAAGGTGTTTATCCTTCCGGAACACCTGGCCTTACTTCCTTGATGAAAGTGTACGTGTATAACTAAATTGGCCAGTTTTCAAAGTTTTTTATTGTGGTTTGGACATTGACTGATATGTTTGTGTTTTTTATCTAAGAATAGTGGTTTTTTTCAGAATTCAATCCAATACTTCCTCCAATAGAACGACTAGTTGATGATTTCGCTGATGACTTTGAATCCAGTATCGTTAAAGAAAACAGCATTGATCTCAGTTCTTCAATTGTTTCTGATGTTTATACAGTTCAAAACCCGCAGATAGTGTCTGAAAGTTCAACCCCATATATAGAAAACACAAACATTTTTGCAACAAAAATTGTATCAAGTGCAGAATCATCTATTGAATACAATTATATACAACAAAATGAAATTATCACATCATCATCTACCACATATATATATCGCCAAAGCAGTCGGAGGTAGTTCAGAATGAGCTTTCGGAGTCTTCGAATTTTTTCAATATGCATTTACAATCTAGTCGATCATTAGAAGAAAACAATCATATTATCTATATGTGTTCAGTCAACAACAAAGTCACAATAAACAAAAAACTAGAAGTGTTTTCTCCTAACTATGGCATGGACCCTGCTTATCCATTAAATTTAGAGTGTAGTTTACATATTAAAAGTAGCAGAAACAAGGTAAAGTTTGATAAAATTCACTCTTAGTGAGAAAACTCTCTATTTAATGGTTAAATATAAAATGTAATGAATAATTGCGTGTTGATCACAAGTTTCAAATGCAGAAAATATTGGTTGAATTCAAAGAACCTTTACAGCGAAGTTCTAATTATTGAAGGGAGTAATCAGTAGCTTATTAAAAGGTGCAACGTAGTATTTCAATGCTTATAATGATCAGCACATTAAATATCAGTTTTTATTTATTGATATTTATCGATAAACAAATCAAATTTATAATACACATCAATATGTCTTTGATAAGTAAATTGCAAGAAAAATTTTATTCAAATATAGCTCATATTTCTTAGTTCTCTTTTAAATTGTAGCAATTGTAATCTTATTACGCAATCTGCAATTATAATATGTATAATAAAATTCCATAATTCTTATTCAAAGTCCCTATAACATAATTCTATTATTCTTATTTAAAGCCCTTTGTCGTTACTTGTTTGTGATTTTTTACAATGGCTACTTATTATTTTATTTAGATTTCTTTTTTTTTTTTTAGTTTTTAAAAATATATATGGAGGATTTACAGCTAGAAAATCACCCAAGATGCAAATTTGACAAACTTTCCATTTTTGATGGGAATGATGAATTTACAGATGTTATTGCGAATATATGCGGGGAAAAGTTCCATCACAGTTATACCACTACTGGTCCTGAAATGTTTCTGAAGTTTGTCTCTGATATTGTTGTTGCAGGTCGTGGTTTTCATTTATTAATACAAGAAGGTAAAAATACAATATGTCTGTTAGGGCATTACTTTAAAAAAATTACAATCGGGTCAACAATATCAAGTAAACATTTCTGTTCATGAGTTAAATTATTCAAATGTTCATATAAACCGTTATCTCTGATAAAGAAAGATGATTATGGCCATACAACATTATTTTGACAACGCCACAAGGTACTACTTATACAATATGACTAATGTCCGACAAAAAGTTTTAAAATCAATATTTTAACCTGTTTTCTTATTATTTAACTAGTTTGTGACATATTCTTACGTTAACCTATTCAAGTACATACTATCAAGTAATAATTTATCATAACTTGGTTTAAGTTTACTTGTAAATTTTTTCAAGGTTCATTTTCTGAAAGCTAATTAAATGACAATTTTTAAAACAAATTTAAGCATTTCTGCTTTAAATCTGTTGCTCGTCTTCAGTCGAATGTTTTAAAATTAGTAATCGATGTTGATAAGCAGTGTTGTTTTATCAAGACTTAGTTTATTTTATGAACAAAACATACTAATAAATGTTATTTTATTTATTTATGTTTCTATGTTACAGTTGATGGCAACATTGTACCTACACTTTCACTTCAATCAACACAAACAACACTTAAGGATATCAAAATGACATTGCAGCATTTACATTCCTCATCATTTGTTCATGATAATGAAAATCAAAATTCGTCTGTTAATGAAAAATTAGTAACGGAATATTCATCTTTATCTGAGAATAATTTAATGTATTCTACAGTTTTAATTAGAAAAGATAAATCTGTATATGCACATTCATCAGTTTTGTATGCTTATACACCATCACTTGTATACAACAGCATGAGTTCTTCATTATCTGTAACCAGCACAACGCCTTACAATACGATTAACAAATTACCATTAGAATGTAATGGTGTAGTGTTGACATTCACTTCACCATCTGGTGTTGTCATGTCACCAGGGTTTGAAGAAGGAGCACCATATCCGAGAGATGCAACATGTAGTTGGGTAATTGTGGCAAAGAAATACCAGGTAAGTTTATTAAATCTACACAGGTTAAAAAACCTTAAGAAGATAACCGCGTATATAATAACAATAAGTACTGCTATTATTTTCAATTCAATAGACAATAATAAGATTACACTCAGTATTTTAAAATTCAAATGTTGAAATAATTATTGTGCATTATAAACCTACTCTCATCTTCTATGTCATTATGTCGAAAACTGATGACGTACAGTTGTGTTTTGTATAGGAGAAATAAGCTTTACTGACATTGAAATTCATACTAAACACGATTTGCTTTCTTTTTTAATGATTTATTGATAAAATTATAAAATTAACGTTTTATCAAAAAATTATTTACTTTTGATTGTCTTGGTTTACATTTCAGACAATCATACTAGAATTTGAAGATTTCGCACTTGAAGCACATGATCAATGTTTATGGGACAAAGTTGTAATACATGATGGTAGTTCTGTGAATAGTCCTTTGATTGGTTCATTTTGCGGTGATGATCTTCCACAACCAATAGTCTCAACAGGAGAGACTTTATATATCAGACTCGAAACGGATCGTATGGTAGAATATCGAGGATTCAAAGCCAATTATACTATCAAAAGTAAACCTCGTAAGTACGTCGTTGAGGGGTCATTCTCTTGTAAATATATAACACAAAATACCTGTTGATTTTTGACGTGCCATAGGTGCACATTTTGGAAAATTATTCCTCATCAGTGCCACTAGGGGCCGAAAAGTATGATGGATATAAATCGTTAGCAAACAGTTGCATATTGTTGAATCAAAAGTTACAAAATTATATGAAACAAAATTCAACAGAGGAATGATTTGCATAAGGGAACAAACCAAAGTTTTTAATAAATTTCAAAAATGAATACACCTGAAAATTTTGCTAAATGGTATGTTTTCTGACAGCACAAAGTACTGCCTGTTGAGTTATGGATACCCTCGGGGAGTTTACTCTACCAGCAGCGGTACCCGCTCAGGAGTAGTAAATATATAACACAAATACCTGTTGATTTTTGATGTGCCATATGTGCATAATTCGGAAAATCATTCCTCATGAGTGACAATAGGGGCCGAAAAGTATAAAGGATAAAAACATTAGCAAACAGTGGCAAATAAATGAATCAAAAGTAACCAAGTCTTGACAATTGTTATCTATCTCAATTATAAAGCAGTTGCAAAATAGAGTTTATGATTTGGTACAAGAAAGATGTACACTTTTGGTGTGCATTTATATATAAGCACAATATAAAAAAGTTCTAACCTAAATCTTAATAGAATTGAGCATATTTTAACACTGACAATAAAAATTCAGTGATACATCCTGCCTTTGAAGGTTCCGTTTTGGCCTTACTTAAAACAATAGAAAAGTCATCAAGAGCTAGTATTAAAATACAAACTCTAACAATACATACACAAAAGACCAACATTTACTGATAGATATGAAATTCCCGGTTGTAGAAGAGACATGATTGGTTGTAAAATTGTCAAGAGGTACCAGATGTCTATTGTCATAACAGAACCAAATTATGTTACCCTCAATGATGCCGTATTATGATACAAAAGTATATATAGTAGTTTAGATATGCAATCATTTATTGATTCATGATACTAATCACTTCATTATTGCAGAACCAGCGTGTGTATTTGGACAAATAGCATGCAATGATGGCCATTGTTTACCAGAAGAATGGACATGTGATGGAGAAAAAGACTGCCAAGATGGTGAAGACGAGAAATCATGTGGTAAGTTTACAACAAACAACAAGAGATGATTAATTCTTTTTGATATTTTTTTCTAAAAATTAAAATTAAATCTTGAATTGAAATAATAATTTAATTTTTTACGTCAACACCGATATAAATAAATAATTAAATATCTTAAAAAGAAATAACTTGCAAATGTTTTGCACTGCTTTGTGTAAGTAGTAAAATTGTCAAAAATGTCGGAAATTATCTATGACATTTCGATGAATGTTTATTACATTGGAAATTAAAAAATAAGAATGAGCGTGCCTATATATATAGTGTAAATAATATTATTTGAAATATACAAATACTATAAAACTTTCGAAAGGTATATTATATTACAGTAATGCCACTTCAAAAAGATATTAGAAAGTTCAACGTTCCATTATTTACAGACTGATGGGTAAATTTATGCTGTTTTTATGACACTGCATGATTATTAACAGTTACAGTGCATGCGGTTGAGTGTTTTTTGTATGTTTGTAAATGGTTGTGCTTTTGTCTTTACTCATTTACCAATAAAAATAACAACATTGCATGGAAATATTGTACTGACATTGTTAATTATTATTTCAATTTAAATCGAATTATTGTTGTTTAAATACGCATTAACATTCTTTTAAAAATCCCAATAATGAAAAGTCAATCTTACATAAAATTTGAATAAAAAATTATTAAATAAAAGAACGCAAAAAATACAATGGAAACAACTTTCTATTGCGACACAGGGTCCGAAATTTAAGTTTTCGGTCATTTGATATATTAATTTATTCACGGTTAAAGAGCATGCATTGTGTGTCACATCGAGCGTTTCAGTTTCTCATCAATATTTAAAGAAGTACGTCCAAAAATATGACACCAATTGGAAACAAAGCAATACTTGTTGCTTTAAATATTTAATGTGAGTACTTTTAAGTTTCCAAGGAAGACGGTGAGCATTCTTGACACCAACACAAAAATTAGGTTCTTCAGTAAAAAAAAAACGGATACAATAATCTGTTTTATTTCCACTTATTTTGTAACCTACTGATATTGGACACTAATTTCAGCGTTCAGTTCTACTACTACTGGTATTTAATCTACATGCATATTCGAATAATTATGATTTTTTTCAAAAAATTTCAACATTAATAAATTACCCTGGCTTATACCCTTAACTTGTATTAAACAGGTATATGTTCAGAAGATAAGTTGAGATGCGGTAATGGTGACTGTATAGCCAACGTGCTGCAGTGTAATGGCATTAACGACTGTCCAGACGGATTAGACGAAATAGATTGCTGTAAGTTCACTGCAGTTGATTACCTTTTATAAACTGAGACACGCTGTCTTAAAACTAAGTATTCGTTTCTGGTCATAGAATGTAAATAAAAATTCAAACAGACCATTGCTAAAGATAGTGTGTAATCATATTTGTATGTATTTGTGGAAGAACAAATATAAAATAATTTTTCGGACTGAAATGAAAAATTATCAATTTAATGTAATTATAGAAAATAAAACATACGTCTTTCTTCAAAGAATTTATTGATTTTAATATTTTCTGTAATATTTCAGTATCTATTGGCGACAACGCAATACTCAAGATAATGTATGAACATAATTGGTACCCGGTTTGTAGTGATACTTGGGAAAAAAGTTTAGGAGATGTTATCTGTCATCATCTCTTGAAAGGGTAACACTTTTACTTTAATTGATTTTCATTGTCATCACTAAATCTTTGTATTGCTGTGAACTACTCTATGTTTTATGAAAAATCTGCAACCAACGTAATAATGTGAAGTTTTCTTTTGTAACAAATGTTTAACTTTGTTTATTAGAAACAGAATAAACCAAACAAACCTCAAATAATCGTCAATTCAACTATCATTTAGCATCTGTATTGGTTCATCAAATATAATGGAGAATGTCCTCACTTAAATTAACTGCATACTATAACTAACAAAAGCATGGTTTCTCTATTTGAAATTCTAGGGATGCAACCAACAAGACGGAAGCATCGACGTCAAATGCACTTGTTTTAATGAACCTTCAGGGTGACCTTGATACACCTTTTTACAAAATACATAATCTGTTTCAACCTTCTCCATATTGTTCTAGTCAAAAAGAAGTGATTCTAAACTGCAAAACCAAAGGTATTTCAATTTTTTTTGTTATCTTTTTTATGAAAATAATTTCAAAAACTAAAGCATTTATGTTACGTAATGAACATTGATTCTTAAATGTATATATCAGTAAAGCAAATATTTGAAGGTTTGCACTTAATCGTTGCAGTTATGTCAGTGGGAATAACATTAATTTATTTGGTAAAAATGTAACGTTTTTGGGAAAATTTTATTTGGCCTTTTGTTGTTATTGGAAACGCTTTTTTTAACTTCTACCCCAAACCTGATTTTAATTCAATTATTACATTCAAGTTTAAAGTGTACATTTTGACCGTTGGTTTTTTTTATTCATGCAGTAAAATGGATTAATTCAACACTGAAATTACTTTTTGTTTTTGTAAAATTTGTAAAAGTAGAATAAATGGAAATGAAACACCATTTAACATTAAATGTCTTTTCATGCTAATAGAATACCCAGGACTGATCTTATTACAAATAATGAGACGAAAATACTTGTATTTATATCATATTTAACCATGAAGTGAAATTTGTTGAGTTTGTTGATCTTATGAGAAAGTGACTTCCGTTGACGAGTTCTTTAAATATACTTAAAGCATATCAATAAGCTTTCAAGCGTATGATTTTAAGAATAACACTTCATAAACATTTCATTAGATTGTGGAGAAAGGAGTGTTTCGTTGTCTGTTCCGTATATCATTGGTGGAAGCAGATCGTATCTTGGGCAGTGGCCATGGGTTGTGGGAATTAAAATTGGCACAAAGTTTATTTGCGGCGGAAGTCTTATATCTGATCAGTGGGTGGTTACAGCATCTCACTGTATTGAAAGGTATGTAAGTCATTTATCAAATGTGTACACATATTAAAGACCATATCTTACATTTGGTACTTGAGTATTGAGTATGCGTTCGGTTATTATACATAAAAGATTTAAGGTAAAATTCTACTTTTTGAACACGTAGGAATATTGAAGTTTAAAGTCTAATATTTATTCTATTGAATATTAGGTTAAGTAGAAAATCTCAATTGAT